>CM067219.1:138114789-138281345 GCA_034190945.1 Octodonta nipae | reverse complement strand
CCAGGGTGATTTGGGATAACATATCCTCTTCAATGTTGGCCTATCGCTCAGCCGTACGATACGCACATAAGGGTCTGAGATTCCCTTTGTGATTTGGCTTTTTGGCTCACCAAAAGAACCGCCCCTAGAAGTCAAGGATTATGCCGACCAACCAAATACACGAACTAGCCCAAACACAGATATTAGCCACCAGCGATCGGATGAAGACACGATATGGAGTCGGATCCCAAGGGACAAAGGTCTGGCTGTACAACCCCCAGAGAAGCAAAGGCAAATCTCCAAAAGGATCAATTCGTCGGAATCCAAGAGCTAAGATGATGGTGGTTACCATGATGAGAATTATTCCGATTGGGTCAATCAGAACAAATGGGGGACAGTGTTAAAATTCATTTAATGCCGCCAAAAAAATTACGAAACCTTCTAAATAAATCAATCCGATAAAAACAATAGGTAAACATAAAAACCGGCTTAAATAAAAACGAAGAGCAACACGCCGGCTATACTAAAATATCGATGCAGGTAAAAATGACCTCAATAAGCTTCTTAAATACACTCTGACAAAGCAGCTATAATCATGGAATTCTTTTATTTTCTGTAGTGGCTATTTAAGGTGACGGTTGTACATATTGAGTAGTTTTAAATTGGTGGTGTGTGATGAATCGACAGCGAAAGAAGTGAACTGCTTCACTCATTGTGTTTGTAAACAGTGAATTTACTTTGATAAAAATAAAGACGTTAAAAGTAAAAGTGAATACTTGTAAATTTTTGAACCCACAGAATATATAGTAATATTAAAACATCTTTTGCAAGTTATCTTCTAATGAACTCTCACATTATCAGCAGTGTCTGAAAATGCTTTCCGTTCACACCTTAATGCTCTTCATGAAAGGAAAGGAATAACTCAAGAAATTTGTGAATGTTTATTACAAACAATAACAAAAACAATACAAATATATAATAAATGTGTCAATTCAAAATGTGATTTTTTAAAGGATGACTATTTTAAATAAACATAATAAAATCATGCTTTTAAACAGTTTAAGCCAATTGCACAATTAAAAACTACGTTATTAAAAGCATTGAGAAAACGAGAACGTATTCGAACTATAATCAAAAACTTTAAAACTCTCATAATTCCGTATAAGCAAGAGCAGAAAACATTCTAGTACTTTACTTTTCATTTCATGTACCTTATTAATCATGTCATAAGACCTTGTTATGCATCAAATTTATACAATATCAAAATCTCAGTTTTATGAAGTCATTAGACAAAATCTTAAGGCCCATTGGTCCCTATCCTTTCGCATGGTGCCATTAAGATTGGAATCTGTATAATTTTCCAGAAATATTTCTATCAAAACCGAATGAAAACATGTCTTCCTTTCTTTACAGCATAATTAGACATTCTAGAACGACACCGGTTCATTTGCTAAAAATTGGCGCCCAACGCGAAGATTTGAATATCAAATTTAATCCGCTCTTGAGTTACCACAATATTCATACACAATTAATATTAAATACGGTTCTGAAGAAATAATAATTAAATATGTAACAACCTAAAATAATATAAAAATATAAAAAACGATAATCAAAGTCGCCACAGGTTACGAAGCTTCTAAAAACATTCATTTCATTACTATTAATAAAATTTAACATCTAATCACAAGAGACCACATTTCTGTCTGAGATCGTAGTCAGATGGGATAAAGACAATTGCAAAATTACAGCATCAAACAGACGTTTATATAAAAAATGAAAACATTTTGAAGAATGGTAAACCAAATTTGTTAGCCTGATGTATGCTAGACCTAACTACCCAGTGAAGACATGAACTCCATATGACGTCATAGATAGATCACATCACATAGAGTCCATAGAATATAATAACAGTTTTACATAGATATGCCATAAAATGACTTTATTAACGACTATGATGTACTGTCATATGGTATGACATCATGATCTAAATTTTGACCTTTATATGACGTCATAATTGTGACTTAAATATTACGTAAATATTATATAATATCCCTCACATACTGTGATGTCACATCAAAGTCATAAATTTACATACTATTTATGTAAGAAATAAATCATCATAATACTGTCATATGCTTACGTGAATATGAAAATGAAAGTACTGAAGTGTATTGACTGCACTAAAACCTGTAATTGTTTTCACTTTTTGGATATTTTTCATTATGATTTTTTATTCAGATAAGTTAAGATCTTAGGTGCATGATCCCATTTAAAAATTTAAGATTTTTGTGCTAGACTTCAATTCAAAAAAGGGGAAATGAACAATTAGACTTTGATTACAATAAGTACTTTAAGTGACTGCATTAAAATCTGTAATCCGTCATTTTCCATTTTTAGGTTTTGCTAGTGGTTGAAAAGAATTATTGTTAATTAATATAAGTTGATTTTGTGAGCGCAATATTATTCTTAAATTTAAGCATTGTTGATTTATAATAAGAAAAAGACAATTTCAGATTTTTCAATTTTATTCATACAATGTAATTACATTAGAAGTCTGTAATTGTTATTTTTTAATTGTTATCATTTTTGTTAAATGGTTAAAGAGAGATTGATAATTTTTATATATCATCATTTGAATTTAAATTATTAAAAAGCGCAGATAAATTACTTTTTCATTTCGGATTAAACAGATGGTTTACTTTTTAATTCATAATTTTACAACTACAACTAGTAATTTTTCTAATAATGTAAATTATTTGTTATGTCAGTTAAATATCACATTATTGTAAGCATTTAATAAATCACCATGACGTCAGAGTTATGTCATCAAAACGTCAGGTATTTTATAATCATGTCAGCAAGACGTCACATTTATGTAAGCATTTGTACCCAATTTTCCACCAAAATATTACTTAAAATTTATGTCATATTGACGTCAGCTAAATGACAAGTAAGTCAGATGGACGTCATATTTTTGTAAGCATCTTTACTTTCTAATGATATCAGAGTTATGTCACTCTGACTTCAGTAAAGTCATAATGATGTCAGAGGTCATTTACGTCATCTATCTTACATAAGAATTTTACGTCATGAAGTGGGAAATTATGACTCACATCTTAAGTAAATCATGACGTGACATGACGTTATTCTGACATCAGTTTGATATAATTGTGTTCACTGGGTAGCTGCAAAGGTCCACGTTTACCAAGTTAGTGAGTTTAAATGCCTCAAAACAATCAATTCACTGGTAGTAATTGTGTACTTGAGGTGGAAGTGTTAATTGTTGTTTATAGTAACAAACATCATCCTAATTTGCAATTCGATAGCTTTATAGATATAAACACAATAATTACCTATAATCTTTCTACCCTGTTAGGTATTTCTATAAAACAATTGAATACATTTCTCAGAATTTCAGTTAGAATCTATTAATATATCCCTCAAATCGTAATTAACCAATAGAATATCAAGAAGGGTAGAGCCATAAACTA
The DNA here is from genome assembly GCA_034190945.1 of Octodonta nipae. NCBI lineage: Eukaryota > Metazoa > Arthropoda > Insecta > Coleoptera > Chrysomelidae > Octodonta > Octodonta nipae. The sequence continues at coordinate 138,277,875 of CM067219.1, read as the reverse complement.
CGATACCTAATATTTGTCCTCCATAAAGAAAAAAAATACAAGAAATGACGCATTGCCTCAGACAGAAACCAAATCCCTCGTAATATCTGTAACCAGTCCATATCTGTAATACAATTCTATCTATGGACAGCATTCTATATCCTAGTAAATTGCACTAATCTAACGGGAATGTTTTTCTCTGTGTATCTTTTGATACAATCTGATAAATATAACAACACAATATAAAGGTACGCTCATCTCACAACCAATTCAAATGGACAACACATAAAGATCATAAAAATCTTTTAATTATTTACATTTTTTACATCTTATATATTATAACCATTGATTTTGATCATCAGAAAGAAACTTCAACTGAGAATAGGCTAGCGTTGGGTTTTATGACTCTTTTTAGTGAGCCGGCTCATTTCGTTCAGCTCACCAAAACGAGTCGTTCACAATGAGTCGTTCAATTAAACGATCTCCTAAAACACAGCCGTTTAGCCTTAGGCGGATTTATATAATGTCTCTACTTGTCTAGTTTACTGCTCAAACTAATATTAAAGTTTTGCTGAGTCATAATTTAAATTACGTAAATACAAAATTTTTATTTTTGTATTATTTGGTAACAAAAATAAGAAAAAAACTCTAAAAATTAAAAACATATAAAATTATTATGCTTACTTATAACCCAAATAGAAATTTATGCCTTAGTGCCTGTCATAATAAAAATTTAAAACACCCATTCATCGATTCGTTGAAAATAAAACCTTCCGACCAAATTTTAAAATACCTTTCATCTCATGAACCAGACCGCTGACGGCTCTTTTCTCTCCACTGCTCCGAGCCGAGGTGACTGTGCCGATCGAAAGATTGCAGGATGAACGAGTCAACGAGTCCAGTTCGTGATTGAACGTTGAACGTTTAGCACATCCTATGACTCTCGACTCGCTCGAGCCGAATGACTCTATTAATGGCGAACTGAACGAGCTATTTGACGTAACTGTGCCGCTCATTCGTGGCACATGTAGAAGAGTCGTTCGTTTTGAACGACTCATTCACGAACGACCCAAGCCTAGAATAGGCCAACAATTAGCTCCCAATGTAAATTTTAAAACACGTGACTGCGATAATTTATTGATTAATATTAAATCAATCTCAACATATAAAATGCTTTGAATGTGTCGAAGTTTGACATTATTCCGAGAGATGGAAACATCACTCAAGGACTGTCAGGAAGGTACGGTATGTGTGATGTGACCTAAGAGTCGGTGTTAAGATTGCCACGTGACAAAAAAATGTCCTATCACTCATACTGAAAGCTAGAAATAAGAAAACTCTTACAAAAACAGTAGGTAGGATTAGTACCGAATATTTATATATTTATGAAATAGAGTAGTATTGACTAAAGAAAGAACACGGCAAAATCATTGCCAAAGTAAACATTGGGCAAGTTTGCAGAATTCCTTGCCATCTGCAACACAAAATTAGAGAAATATTTTCAGGCTTCATCCTACTCATCATCTCTTGATACTAAGTTTAAATTATACACCTCGTGGCCTAGAGATATATATTAGGAATATTGTCGTAGAACATGTAGAAACACTAATGTCAACAGAATTTTCAGGCAATTTCATGTTATAATTGTGGAAGACTTATTGAAGTGTTATCTTCACATTCAAACATTAAAGCCAAAGATAACGCTAAGGAATTATGAATTGTAAAAGAAGATGAGTCCAAGGAATACTTATGTGTTGAAAGTAAAGCTTTAAATATCTAAAACTTTGATAACAACTAATTTAAACCAACATTTGAAGTGACAAATTCACACTTGACATTTTCTCATACCACTGAAGCTTTAGATTAATCCTTGGGGTCGTAAGTTGTATAATTGTCCTGCGGTGTGTTTAATGTTTACAGGGTAATCATTAAATTTGTGAGTTTTGTTATTTTTGGACTTGACAGTAATTTTAATGTTGGTTGATTGTTCTGGATGATTGTTATCCTGTGCACAGATGATATACTTATATCTGTTATTGTGAATTTAATAACTCAGTTTGCTCAAATGTACCCTTCACGTGTTTACCTGTTAATTGACTATCGTATAACATAATTTCTATGATCATCTATGTTGGCAATTTGTTTACATGAGTTGAAGTCTATTTTGTGGCTTTCATAGAGATCATGTTAAATAATGGCAGATATCATTTGTTCACGCCTGATATTTATTGATATTCCGTTCTTATTAAAATGTGTATTTGAGTAGGACCCTAGATGGTTTTGATACACCATTAGACCTGCAAGGTGGCGCTGCAATCGGATTTTTTTTCCTACTCAAATACACTTTTTTCAAAATCGATTCAGCCGTTTACGAGGATTTCCGTAACAGAAACACAGGGCTGGATATAGACATCAGTTTCTGAGGGGAGGTGGTACAGATCTCATATTTCAGGGGCAGGCGATCTTGAACTCAATTTATCCCAGTAGAGGGAGCTTCTCATTGCTTTCCAACAAATGATTTCTTGGACTGTTAAAAATAGCCGATTTGAAGTTTAAACTCATAGAATTTCCATAGAAAACGGGTCGCTTTAAATAACCGCCATGTCAGTAACTTGTTAAATAGCAATCTAAACTTGTGAAGTTCCTTACTGATAACGACAATCAATGATAAGATACTCTCTGATTTTACACATAAATACTATGTCATTTAGTACATACGATGATTTTTATCACAATTTATTGAAGGGACCACGTCGGGATAATATACACTAAATACTTATATATTTAATTGTCATGAAACAGATTTGTCGTGTCCATGTCAAAGTTGTAGGTGTGATACGGAAAAATCAAATATCGATCTAAGAAAAGCAAATAACAACTTTTAAAAATCGACAACTGCTATAATTTCTGCTGATTAGAAAAATGTATTCCACAAATTGATTTTTAAACATTCTATTTTTTTTTTCATCGGATCTAACCTAACTTTTGTTGCAAAATGAATTATTGGGGGTGTTTTATAAAAATTTTCTAATATACTAAATAAATGATCTTGACCAGAAGATTCCAAAAATCTCATTGCTTCATTTTAAGATGTATTCTGAAATTTGACAATTTGCTGTTCTTTTGTTTCTATTAAGAGTATATTTTTACTGTGACATGAACACAACTTATAAATATTACAAAAACATAATATTCATTCTTACATAGTATGTTTTCGAAAAATTACTTACGTTTATATTTAAAATTGTGTTCAATTTGATTCGGAATTTATAAAAGCTTAATAATTTGTATTGCTTCAATTTGGGTTCAAATAATGTTTAAAATGTCTGCAGTATCAATTGTTCTTTACCAACACTTGTGATGTGTGTAATCTTTTAGAGCATAGGTCTCCATCTAGCGCGGGACTGACATCTGAAGCTTCTGAATGATCGTTAACGGATATAGAGACAAATAGGGGGCTAGAGGGGGTTGAGAGTGTCAAATAAATAAAAGGTTTCGCCTAGCTATCTAGCATTTTTTGAGTTCTTTGGGAATAACATCACATAAACTTGAAAGTCTGTATATTTCAAATAACAAACAAAGACATGCAAATTGATGCGAGTATGAAAGCAAATTTGGAAATAAATTTCCTCATTTGAGGACTTCCAATAATCCAGAATCCATATGAGGAAGAGGTAATTGATCGAACATATAAATTGGTAAAGTCAAAACATTGAAGTTTTATAGTTTATCTTATATAGTCAGCGCGATGTTAAGAACTTGAGTATGTGTGAGAGTAATTTGTAGTTAAAAATAACCAGGAAGGGTTGTAAAAGATAAAAATTCAATGTCAGTCTCAGCTATTGCAAGGACTAGAATGAAACATACATTAAATTAAAAGAAAATCTAATATTTTAAAATGCAAAAACTATTAGAAAGCCATGAATAATATTTTTGTAGTACTTCTTCAAATATAACGAAAATATATTTGCGAATTTTAAAATGTCTATCGAAAGGTATTAAATTCTTTTAATAAATTGTTTTTGAATTATTTTCAGAAGAAGAAATATTTTTAAAAAATTATGGCAAATTCTTAAACATATTTTAAGAATTGTTGCGTTAAAATTCTGTTGTGTATATAGAAATACTTGGGAATATTTTATTGAAATATTTCAAAAGTAGCTCATATTTTCTAGTGGTAATAAAAACTGTTCTTCATAAAACAAAGTTGGAGAATATCTGAAAAATTCCTACGAATCAAAGAAGAATAGACGAAATGTTGAAATATGCCATTAATGTAATATAATCATGAAGCACAATCATGTCTATTTTTTAATTATTAATTCGGGGTTTATTTAAAATTTATAATAAACTTTTTTACCAAATTCCATGCCAAATAATTAATTACTACTTTACTTTTCGATTTCTAATAGCTATATAGATAGGTAAAATGTGTATGTGTAGACAGTATATTTTAACACATAGTAAAATTTGGGAAAGGAGGTGTTGGTTATTTCTGAGTAAAAAGGAGGAATGGTCCTCAAAAATGCTGGAAACCTATGCTTTACCAGATTATTTGTCTCCATGATGAAGTAATCTAAAAAATGTAGGCAAAAAATTTTAAGTGACACATTTTTTTCCTAGAATCTAATCTAATCTAATCACGTTGAATGCAATTATCTAAATTATTCACCCATTATCTGAAATCCAATGTTATAATTTGCATAAAACTATGAACATATGAACTGTGAGATAAGAAATTGCTTTATTTTTTGCTTCCAATTCCTGGAAAACGTCATTACTATATGATTAAATACTTTGATAACTTTCACGTAACACAATAGATTGAATGAAAACAATTGAAAACTAAAGAATTACTATAGAAGACAATGAAACTAAAATCTTCTCAAAATATAACTCAAAAACTTTATTTTTATATTTGAAGAAATATTTCTGAAAGGTGCTTATATACCAACAAAACGTCTGTTGGAGTATTTCATAAAATAGTAAAAAATATTTCCTGAAATATTATAGACATATTTCATAAAATATTTCAACAGATGTTTAGTCGCGAATATAAGAAAATTTCAGGAACATTTATAGAAAATACATGAAATCTTAAACAAAAATTTATAATATTTCACTCAAATACATTTGAAATATTCGTATGTCCACGAAAAAAAAACTTTTGAAATATATCATGAAATATTTCATGAAATATTAAAAAACGAATATAACAGATCTATTTTAGGATTTTTGAAAACAAAATTGAAATATTATAAAAAAAATAAAATACTGGGCTAAAATATTATTTAAAATATCTCTGCATCGGCGACAAAAATTCTTTTTAAATATATCGTGAAATATTACGGGCATGTTTCATAAAATAATATAAGAATATTTAATGAAATATTTAGCCATATTTCAAATCTACCATTACATATTTCATACATGATTTGGAAATATTTCATGCTGTGTGGGGGTTACTAACCTTAAATCTAGTAAGCATCTTTAGAATTTTTGACACTTTATTTTTGACACTTTTAACATAATATTGTCTGTAGCTTCTGACTTATTGTAACAGTTTTCATTATTATAGATCATGTATGAGATTTGTTTTATTTATTAGTTGAATTTAATAAGTTCTGATAATGGCCTAAGTATTAGGCTGAGGGTCCTTAGCTTCTTTTGTATTAATAAAATTAAGTACCCGATCTATTATATAAGTATCTTTTGAAAGTACATAATGTGCATACAGCGATTTTTTAAGTTTAATTGTATTATTAATTGTTTTTCTGATTATATTCTTACACATGTTACCGATTTGTTCTTGTTTAACTAACCAAACTACTCCATGAAGATGACAACTTAGAGTTGTTGAAACGGTGTTGAGTGTTTTAAATAAAAGTTTAACACCTAACTTTTGCAAAACTGTGTATTTACACTTAATAATATTAGATAATATTTCTTTATGAGAAGAAAATTTTTTCCTAATAGTAAAAAAGGTATTTTGGGAAGTCTGTATTTAACAATCACGTAGTGACAGACGCCCTTGAAGTGGCCTCACACGTACATAGTTGTGAAGAATTCACAGATTTTTATATTTTTATATACACAAATGGCATTATTGGAAACAACGAAATTTATATAGAAATATTTCTCATAGCCCGTATGTAAGGGCTATGCGACCTAGAAGATGAAGAAATTTAATACAATGACGTAAAAAAGGGCTCCTTTATGACGTTTTCGTATTGTCATTGGTATTGACAAGAACTGTAAGGGTGTGTTCGGTTCAAACCATTTATGACCAAATAGAAACGGTAGATCGGTGTAAATAGATTATACTCAATTACATTTCCTGGCATTTATTCAACCAGTTACTATCTTAAAGGAAATTAATGTATATATATTTCTAAAATTCAATTATCTGTTTAAAAAACAAACAAATGCCGTTATTTTCAAATTACTGCCATCATGGAGACCGAATTTGCATCGTTCACACACATATATTATGACCAGTATGTCCAAAATACATTTCTTTAATTAACAATAATTGGTGCCAAAGTAGAAACAAACTTTAATTACAAATTGACTGTACTTCTACACAGCCCCTAAAAATATCTTTGTAAGAAATTAAATTTAACTAAAAAAATTAAATATGCTATATAGCCCTGACCTTCCTGTGCATCAGATTTGTTGAATTGATCCTATCGCTATCGTATTCTTGAGCTTTTATGTACAGAAATACTCCTGCTATCACAGTAATGGTACCCAAACCGCTCAGGGCTGTAATTGGATTACCGAACATAAGTACAGAGAGCCATATAAGGAACGCCCTTTTAGCTGTATTCGCTACACTAAAATAATAAGAAAAGGAGGGTTAATAATATAAATGATTTTGTGCTCAGTTACTCCTTCAGTATAGTTAATTGGTGCAAGACTGACATTGAACAATTACAATAAAAAGTTTGAGTTTTACTAACAAAAGTTCAAAATCACCACCCAAAGAGCTCTGTCGAACGTACAACTTTGCCACAGTATGAAGGAGGAAGAGGATTGGCAGATCTAAGCAAACTATTAGATCAACAAATTTTGTGTAGTAATTTCCAGAAACTCGCAGAATTTTCTGATCTACGCAGAGTTATGTGCCAGGTTGATGGCTCAACACCACTACGACTGACACAACAACACGTCCAATTACACCACCAGACAACTGATCAGAAACTGCTGAAATGGAAAGAGAATATATATATGGGAGAGATATAAATGACGTCAATGAAGATTATCTCGACAGTGCCGCGTCGAACTACTGGTTGATTTCTGGTCATATGTTTCCTGAAACGGAAGGCTTTATATTGGCAATCCAAGATCAAGTAATTCCAAATAAGAACTATCTAAAGTACATCGTTAAAGACCCTTCTATTAACAACGACAGATGCAGGTACGGTTGCCAAACATCTGAATCTATCCAGCATATCACAGGAGGTTGTCAATCGTTCGCTGCAACTGAATACAAAGAACGACACGATGCTGTGGCTAAAATACTGCACCAAGAACTAGCACTGAAACTTGAACTATCACAGGCAGTGAGACTACCATACTATAAATATAAACCAGAATCTGTTTTAGAAAATAACAACTATAAGCTGTACTGGGACCGCACGATACTGACTGATCGGACTGTTGCTCATAATAGACCAGATATAGTTTTGGTAGATAAAGTCTCTCGGAAAACAACTTTAATTGACATAGCAATTCCTAACAACAATAATATAAATATCAAGCACGCTATGCGTGCCTTAGAGGGAATGTGCTGCCATATATTGTATGGTCAAGTCGGACTCATTTCTATTTTATCCCCATTTAATTTATACCCATTAATCCCTGACACAAAAAATCTGGATTTTGATGATTCCAGACATTCCAGAATAAAAAGTTGGTTGTTTGAAACACTGTATGGATTAGAAGACAACCAGACTGGAGAAAGAGGTTGATAGTGATACTTCAAACCAAAGCAAAAAAGTTATTAAAAACAAAAAAAAAAGAAAATTCCCAGGGTCAGATGAAGGATATGATTAAAATAATTAACCTGTGTAAAAGATGTTTTTATTGCTGAAAGGAGAGACTACCTAGATGAATAAATTTATTTAAAAATGTATTAATGACAAACATTCCAGTTTATATATGACCCTGTTTCATGATGAATACCTGTAGACATAGATGTAGCCAGACCAGTATTTGGAGGGGTGGGTTTCTTGGGGATACATTTATGTGAAAAGTTCAAAGTTCATGTAAATGTTTGTCCTATAGGCTTTGTATTCAATTTACGGGGTACAGAAATCTCAATTTTTTACTTTTATTGAAAAACTACTTAACATTATGTCACATCCTGCATTCACAGAAGAATGCATGATTTTCAAAAAATATCACAAAACTATATGTAAATAAATAATTGGACTTACCTATGGGTGACTGGACTAATATAGTCCATTAGTACATAAGCAGTAATACTTTGGAAATGGAAGAATACACCATTCAAAACAAAAAACAACACTAACTTATATCCTATCCTGTCTTGTGGTACATCTACCAACAATAAGGTAGCAGGTATTTGTACAACAATACTTGCAACACTAGTATAAAACTGCAGTTCAGCAGGCCTAAAAATGAGAATCAATAGCAAAAATAGATATACAACATAGAATTATTATACTTACGTATACTTGAATTTGTCACCAGATATTAACATTTTAGAATAAACATTTTGTACACACTCTGTTACATTTGTAGCCATAGCTGCTAAGAATCCTATCATTTCAAAACTGACTTCATTTATTGAACAAAGAGCCAAACCTGTCATTACTGGGACTAAACTCAAATTAACATATAAACCTGTTTGCTCTCCTGAAAAATACAAAGTACTATAAATGTCATGAAACTGAGACAAACAATTATTTTGCATCATACTTATTATTTATTATCTCCTAGAATAGTGTCAGAATACATTTGAATGAAATACTACAAGTTTCAGTTCTTAGCTGACTGATACATTTTAAGTGTCAAATAGATAAATTCTGAATGGATATTTGTTGTAAATGTTAAATATCTATGAGTAAGAAATGTGACTAGTGTAATTTAATATTATTCAGCATAGTAAATTTTTGATAAATGTTAATAAATAGAAAAATAAAACTACAGCAACTGTGTTAACAATTAAACACTACTCAATTACTGTGTTTGTAGCATATTATTGTGTTTTATATGAAAAATTTGTAGAAAATTGTTTTATTATAAGTGACAATATCAAAATCAAACTAGTATAAAGTTCCTATATAAAATTGAAAACATATTATAAAAAATTATAAGAAAGAAAATTTAATTATCCACTGACAATAAATCAACCACTTGGTACAGAATTTGTTAAAAATTAAAACTCAAATTACTAAGATATTTATATTTGAATTACAATGTCATTATCATATTTTGATTTTATTATGTTATAGCTATACTTTACTATTTTCCTATTTCTTTGTGATATGTGAATTTCAACACAACTAAGTAAATGTAATTATTTACCTACCTATAAATTATGGTGTTTAAAGACAAGAGCACAATTCTTCAACTTATAAAAACAAGATTTTGACAATAATCTTAAAACTAAAGTCAAAAAAGTGTGTAATACTGACCAAAATTTTTCATTTTTTAAAAGTCTTGGAGTAACTTGTAACAATGGAAGGAACCAATTACAATACATCTTAAAGTTGTCAGTATGTTTTATTTATAATTATATACAGAGTTTCCTCTTTAATAATGCCAGAAAAAAAAAGAGTGATATTGATTGTGTTATATAGTTCTCTGTAGTCAACCAGACAGTATCAGTTATGCTTGTCAATTATTTGTTACACTTACCCAATAGGCATCTAGATATTAACACTGTAAATAGAGGTGCAGAACTCTTAATTGTTTCAGTAAAACTGACTGCAACATAGTTTAAAGAGACTAGTCCCAAAACAACTGTCATAAACCTAGAACAACATAATGTTATCAACACCAAAACAATGTTTCTGATATTTCAATTGTAAATGATTTAGGAGTGATTATTATAAAGATGATAGTGGAAAACAAAATTACTAGATCTACAATACATAAAAAATAATTTGACTCTAAATTTTGATGATGAAATAAAATTGTTGGAGGGTGGTATTAGAGTGAAATTGTTCAATAAACACTTTGAAAATAAACTTGTTAATAATAAAATCAGACTTAAAATAAGATCTATATTTCTTAGATCTGCATGTCACTCTGTAGTTTACTGCAAAATCAAAAATAATCAATGTGATTGCTATTGGTGAATCCTTTTCTCATGGTTGAATTTTGCAACAGAGCTTAAAAAGCAGAGGTTATTCCTAATTTAATGCTGGTGATATAACTATGATAGATTAACATTTCTAATAATCATGACAATTTTTTTGAAATATTAATGTAAACTAATTTGAATATTTTAATGAATTAAATTAAATTTTGAGAAAACAATTTAATTATATTAAAGTTAATGATTCTTTCTAATGTGAATCTGTATACTACCAAGTATTTTAGAACTAGGAAGGCATTTGTCTCTAATGTATAAACACAGTTTTCTGCCCTAATAGAAAAACTTTATTTTAAACACTCAACACCATTTCAACAACTCTAAGTTGTCATCATCAAGGAGTTTGGTGTTAGGGTGCAAAACTGTGTTTCTTCATTTGTGACACACCAAAGGTTCCACATCATTTCCATTAGCATTTGTCTCTGTCAATTATAAGAAACTACCTATATAATATATTTTATAAATTGAGAAAACATAGAATTACTCTTGATTTGAAGGTGATTCAATAAACTTCAAACTATGGATCAAAATGGTAGTCTGTGAAGTTGTTTATATTAACATAGGAGTTCTACAAGGTACCATTCTTGGCCCTAATTAATTTCTTGTTGATTAATTTGGCTTCCTTTGTAGTATACCTTATTTTCTGATGAGGTTCATACAGTATTATACTCTGAAAGTTACTGTGGAAACAGGTGATACTACGAGGGTAAATCCTGAACTTCTTGCTCAAAATCAATATTTAGAAACTTACAAATATAAATTGTGAAAATCTTTGTGATCAAAAAACAATTAAATGAAAACTAATGTTTGCCACATAAAATACATCCAACACCTATACAGATATTGATTAAACATACTGCATTTTATATCATAATGAGTACTGGGGACAGGTTCAAGTGCTACCACTGCTCAGCATGGGTTTTGAATCTTGTACTATCACATATAAAAAATATTTTGCTGGTAGTGCCATTTGTAAAGATAAGATAATTACAAGAATGTTTTAAATTGAAAATAATATGTTTTCCTTGTGATTTAAATTATTACCAAAAACTGTGTTAATTAGTTAAATAAATATATATTTCTTTGTTCAATATAATTAGTTTTAGAAATATGTAATAAAAAAAATTGTTACATCACTTTCTGCAACATAATTACCATTTTCACTTCTTGTTTTAGTTTAATAAGGGCAGTTTGGATTGAGAGGAAATTTGGTATGTTTGTGATACTTTGAGTTATCAAAGCTGAACTTCAAATAGTTTTAGTGTAAGTACTGACAGTTATTTAAATTTAAATAATTGTGTAAATTTATTATAAAACTTACCTAAAACATCCAACCAAAATCATATGCTTATAAAATCCAGGTGGTTTACTTAACCTTTGAGTAGGTTTATACATTCCACATGGAAAATATAACTGTATGAATCCACAAGAGGCAGTCATCAGCATTTGACAAGCACCTGAAAAACCAACGATTTTTCAACAAATTATCAATAAATAACTAAACAAAATTTTTACCTAACACCGTTGGATTACCATTTTGATAAGCTAGAATGTATTTATTTAAAAACAAAGTACAACCGCTGAAAAAGTACCACAGTAACAAAAATATTATCGCTCGTATACTAGTTAATCCTGCTTTCGATTTTTCTAAAGGAAGATTTTCTTTTCTTACATTGTTTTCGATTTCATTTGAAGCAGATGACATCGGTTGTTTATCCATTTTCGCAGTATATGACTACATTTATGTAGAAATTTTTTTCTATGAGGAACTGAATTGCAAATGTTAATAACAAATTACCTTATTAACCTCAATCTAACATTCTCCTTTCACCTGTAAATGTCAACGTGACATTTAAAGCGAGTTCATTTCACAGATCATACAAAGAGAGTTCAATTGGGAGTGCTGTATTAGACCATAATAACAATATAGATGACCCTAAGAAAATTTTGTTTTTGCTAAACATTCGAGTTATTTAATAAAAATACAAATTTAATATTCACTTGTATTATTTTAGGGATTATTACAGTACAATATGTGAACAATATATATATAACTAATTTACAGACCACAGTTACACACCTAACCTAAAAGTTAAAAGTAATGTTAATGTAATTCAAAAATGTAATGAATATTAAAAAAATATATATTATTATGTTGTAATCTGCCGCAAACAAGAATGTTTGCTTTTCTACTAGCCAGTGTACTTAGTTTCATAAGTGTTCATTCCTCTTTCGTATCTAAACAGGTAAGAGATGAAGTAAACTTACTTGCAAAAAATAACGCAGCTCTTTCAGATTCTGAAATGGTTAAACAGACCGTCTAGTGAAGAAAGAAACTTGATTCAAGAAAAAAACTGTTTAAGAACTGAACAAAGCCATATTAGTATAACTGAAGATTTTGCAAAACATTCCAAATTGCAGAGAAAAATAAACGTTATTGATGAAAAATTAAATGAATTACGTGGTGACAGGAACAACGTAACACTTCACTTTTGTGTGATGTATGGTGTTAAATTCTTGATAGGTGTACTCATATTATGCTCATCAATTTATTTTCGAAATACAGCACTGTTCGAAATAGATGAAAGGATCAGTCTAATGCCATTTGATCACATTATATCATATCCCAATGAAAAAAATACTGTATCGTTTCATTTTTGGGTGCTTTGCTGTTCAGCGGTCGCAAGACTAATTACATTCTAGTTGATATTTAATTCGGTGAAATTAAAAATGTGTAGTCTATGTGTTTTATTGTACACCCAAAACAAGATTGACAAAAAGTTTAAATTAACATACTTATTAACAACAAATGATACATTAAAAATTATAAATTACATAAAGTTAGAGTGAATTATTCAGCTTCTGTTATTTGCATTTGAATAGTTTTCCGGCCTCTAACACAATTTTTTTGAATATTTTCTGCTAATTGTTGAGCATGCCCATTATTAGGATCTTTTGCGATTACAAACTCTATATGCTCCAAAGCATCTTCAAATTTGTTTTCCTTTTCAAGAGCTTCAGCGATACGCCAATGAGCTTTCAAATTATCTTGATCCAGATATAAAACTTCTTTGCAATCTTTTATTGCTTTTGAATAATTTTGGAGTTTAATGTGGGTCATTGCTCTGTTGTTTAAATTATCGACATTTTTTTTAAGTCGAATGCTGTTATCATAACAAAGTAACGCCTCCTCGTATTCACCGTTTTTGAAATATTCGTTGCCTTTTTCTCTTTCCCGATTGGAGAAAAAATTCTTTTCAGCTTCAGTCCCAAAGTCATTGATAAAAACTGATTTTTGTTTCGATTTACTGATAATACTCTTTTGCGTTTCTTGTGTTTTTTTCTCTTCTAGTTCCATCTTTAGAAGTTCAGTGTCTGGATCATATTTGTCCCAAGCTTTGAAATCAATTGACGAGATGCGTTTTTCTTTTTGATCTTTTTGATTTTCGTCTGAAATGTAATTTGTTGTTGGTTTTCTTACTGGTACATCTTGTTGGCTCTTGCTCGTTTTCCGTGATTCTAATTCTCTATCATCCTTTGACACTTCTTTCACCCAAATATTCAAATCCCCCAAAATGGTTTCTAGTTCATTTTGTTCCAAATCATTTTTGCTCAAAACTTGTGTAACTTTTCTCAATAATTTACTTTTGGGTTTAACTTTAATCAAACGTTCTTCCACCGCATTTTCAAGATCTGGATAGTGTCCCTCTTCTCCTGATTGAAGTACAAGTAAGATTTTTTCAAGTTCTTTACCATCGTTGCATTTTTCTATGTAGTCAAACTCGAAATGCTGTATTGGGATTCTGTATTTTGTTAAAAGTGTAATTTGATGGGAATCGTAATTAGGCTCTTCAAGAGTGGTAGAATTGCCAGGGACAGACATGTTTAAGGTTTGTTTGATAACTATGGTAACGACACGAGCTAATGTATTGATCCAACATTTCCGTTGTGGTTGGTGATTTAGAAATATCTGTAAAATTGAATATATGAATGCTATTCATCTATAACTGCGACAGACATTTTCAGGGCGGGGACGTAATTGATATCTTGTTAAAAGCTCGACCCAAATAGGATTGTAGAGCGTTGGGACACTGGTATTTATAAGTGAAGGATATAGCGAGGTCTGATTGGTGGTGGAGATGGACTGGGCGGGGACTATGCGTCTAGTTGGTTGCTTTGGTATCACGGTTCGTACTGCAGGATACCAAATTTTGTACAGTTTAAGATCCTCAGCCTTTCTGTTGAAATTGTTTGGACACGAGAATAGTAGTGCGATGAGGTGCACAGTACATCGGTTTTTTTGTACTGTAAGAACGTGGTGAAATGCGATCAATGCATGCTCAGTGACGGCCGATTTTTCAGGTTGCATTAAACGTTGTGTTCTTTATGTAGGGCATGGACGTTGGCCCCAAGTTTTGTGGTTTAGTGGAAAAGATCTCCTGATCTCAGGGCTCAAGTAACCATTAGCTTGGAACGCACGGTTTAAATAGAGTAACTCATCTTTGTAGATTCTGGCTGCTCAATCCATGTCTTAATTACAGTCCTCTTTTGTTTTCAAGGCGGTGATTGGAATATTTAAAGAGGTGCAATCGTTGTTTCTTATTACTAATACGCCCAGAAAGGTCAGTTGTCAGTTGTTTTCCTTTTCCATGGAATATGCGAATCCCCGAGAGCCTCAAAGTTCGTAAATTTTATATTAAAACAAGGTCTTAACTCCAAGAGGGTAGAAGAAGTTAACTTCTATGGGTTTAAATCTTAGAACGACTATTTTTAATGTAGTAGTCCAAGAAATCTGGGTTTAAAATTATCTTTAGCTAAATTTAGTACCGGATCGCCCATCCTGAAGCATTCTTATAGAACAGAACAGAAAATAATTGAAAACGGAGGGCTAGAACGCAATGAAAAATATATCACTCGTCCGAAAGTAACCGGTCAGAACGTTCTGACCGGTAAGAAAGATGCATAAATTACATACTAGCTCCATATATCGGCACACACAGCGGCAAGAATGTGGCGATGAACCCGGATTCTCTTCTGTTCTTATAGAAAAGAACAGAATCGGTAGGTCTGTACCCGGCCTAAGAGGACTTCCCATTGCCACAGCATCGATTTGTTAGTTCCTTGAAATATGTGGTACTTAGAACATATCTAAATAATTCAGAGATGTCGCTTGGGAAGATATTTTGTAAATGGCTTCATTTACCGGAATTATGGTGCAAGGTGAAACTACGTCGAGCCTGATTAGTATGTTACTGGGCTGACTGAAAAGAATATAAAGATAAAAGAGGTTGTTCAAGACCTTATGGTTTGCACAAAATCCATTAACATAATGTATCTCTTCGGTCCATCGTTAAAAGGATCGGTTCCCGAACCTACAACATTGGCAAGTATCTAACCAAACTTTTAAAACCAATTGTTGGAACCACCAACTCACATATCAGACTCCAGCCACTTTATAGAAAATTTGAAAACCCTTGAGGTACAGCCCAGTGACATACTGTAAGTTGCCGTTGCTCAATAGTCTAGAGTATCTTAAATCAATAAATAAATATTGAATTTAATTGCTAAAGTAAAATAACAATTTTATATGTTAAATTCAGGCTCAAATTGATATTAAAGGAAAATAATGATCTCTCAGGACAAAATGCTATTCAATTGTTCTTTTATTGATGAAAATGTTTATCTTAGATACAAAAACATACAAAACATAATACATAATTGTCTCAGTTAGTCTAGTCTGTCAGCTAATATTGATCTGTGAAAGTTGGATTTTCAGCTAAGCTGGAAGATAAATATAAAAAATTACAGTCCCTAATATTTATAAAACATCTATTGTCCAGGTCCTGATAGTGATTTATCCATAAACTTCTTTTTAGCAAAGCAAAGCCACCATTTACTGGGTTTACCATCTTCACCAAACACTTTATCACAAACCCTCATTCCAACTTCTTGTCTCACCTGCGTGAAGTATGAACGAAGGAGTTCAGCGTCGTCTCGTGTTGCGGGCCTACTGTAAAACACACACATTGTTAAATTCTATGAAAATATAGCGCAAGTTCTATTGTGATAATTTTATATGACTTGTCATGTTTGACAATTTTGTACACATCTCAGGAATATTACTCTAGTATAGAACTTTTGTAAAAGAAAAGCTATCCCAAGCAGGTCTTAAAAACAAGATAACTAAAATATTTAAAATGAGTTTATTGCAATAAAAATAGGTAAACTCTTTTTTTAAATAAATATTATTATTCCCATTATCAATTCTTTTGATTTGTCAATCTTACCAAACCTTACATTGTTTACATACAAAAAAAAAATCTTGTCCATCACTAGTGTAAAGCTTGTAAAACAAACTTATTATAAAATAGAACTAATTATCCTTCTTACTTAAGTATTTATTTTTTCCATTTATTTATGCAAGCTATAAATAGAAATTCTCACAAACAAAATGTATCCTGAAAGAGGTAGTTTGAAGATGTATTACAACAATAACAGCATTCATAACAAAATATATCATCATATTGAAATAGAACATTTATCTTATTAGATACTCACTAAAGGAAAATGCAGGTGTGTACAAGAACACTTGTAAAGGAAGAGGTCTAGTTAGATTTATGAAGAGCAGTGCTCAAGTAATGAAAAATCAAATAAAGAAAAAATCAAAGCCTACAGCTGTGACAAAAATAAATATTAAAACTATAAAACAAAATAATAATAAAAAAGAAGTGCAACATATATATGACTATTTATGTTGAAAATAAATAAGATTTCAGCTGATGATTGAATCCAGGGCAATTCCTGTAAACAATATTCATGAGAAGAGCACATTTTATGAAGAAAATGATCTTTATGAATAAGATAACAGTTCACTTTGGGAGACTTTTGTAGATTGTAGATTATATTAAAAGATGACTTAGTAAAATAATTTGTTTTAATTTTGTGTCCATTGGTTGTCTTCATATTGCATGCCAAATATGAACCCCAGTCTTAACTTGCCATTTTTCTTTTGTAACATATTTCTTGAAGTCAAGTGGTAATAACCCACAAAAACATAGAGAATTAAATATATAGAAACCACCATTACCCTTACAAAAACAAATAAAAGTAGTGATTCTAATTGTGGTGTCAATTTCAGAGCATACACCAATGCTTTGCTGAAACTGATAGGGTTCTATACTTGTGGTAGAGTTCAAATGAATTTTGTTGTTTTTGTGATATATGAGTATTTTTGGCAAAATATACCAAAATCTATCTTGACCATGTTTCACAAAGTTTCAGATGAAATATTAAATAAATTAAACTATGTAGACTAGCTTCATTTTGGTATATCATAGAGCAAGGTGAGTTCAATATTGTAAATATTGAAATATGAAATAACAATGAAATATGATCGATTCACTGCAATACTTTAATTGTATATTAAAACAGCATGAATTGATAAATTCTATAACCTGTACCTGTATACAGAGTTCAAAGGAAATCCAGCATCACCAGGAATATCAAACCTAGACACAGCTAGAGATTTCATTTCATTTTGTCCTTGAACCTTGTTTGAACATTTCTGCAGTTTTTTAAGACACTCTGTTATGTACAGAGTAATATAAATCAGGAGTCTATCAGCTTCTGACTAAAAAATTAAAATATGCATATAAGTTTCATTAAGTGATTTAACAAATACTTTTATTTCATATGTTCTGAAGAAAACATTGGCTCGAAAATAATATAAAGCTTCATCTATTATGTCCTGTTCTGCAGTATTCATTTGGGGTGGAGCAGGACCTCTAAACTGGGTTTTCAACGGAAGAATTGCAATATTTCCTATCACTTGAGAAGGGTCCAAAAAGCTTGAATGGTAAGCCTGAAAGTGATACATTTTTGAACACACCCAATAGATTACTCACATATATACCACTCACCGGCATTGTAGCTTAGTATTGACGGTACAACTTTATGTAGTTAATATTTATATAATGTATACTGTTACTAATAAAATAATTAATAATTATTATCTGTTAATATTTGAGAAAATTGTTGAACCCAAAAAACTAATATTATAAAAAGTTAGGTTAAAATATTTTGACGTATGTGAGATGAGATTATGTGTATACAAACAACTATACAAGTTTGGGTGGAAACCTGTAAGGAAAGTTGCCTACCATTGATAATTTTAAACTCCTAAAAAGTTACTCTCATCGAGGTGTCATTCCTTACATCTCGCGTCTTCAAATCCTAAAAAGTTGCCAAATTCTTACCATTGTAGAGATTTTAATTTTAATTAATATATTTTCTACTTATACATTTTTTGGTTTGGAAAAGACCAAAAATGGACAGAAATTAGATTGAATTCTCTGCAAATCTCTTAACTTCTTGATACATGACAAATTATTAAGGTGTTATCTTCTTATGCCTTTCGGTTCTTTGGTAATCTTATTAAATTTATAACCTATAGTGTATTTAACTTTTCGGTGATCTTATTACCCTATAGTATAAACAAGTTGTTCTAACTAATGCGTGTCTTGGTGTCTTTTAACATTACAATTAAACATTAAACTGAACATTTTGGAATGAAGAATTCTGACAACACTATATACACCTGTATGTCGTACAACCAAGATAATTTACAAAAGATTGCTTGATCAATGTTAAAAAATTTCGAATAAAACCAGCCACCTTGTGATGAATCACCGTGTGTTTGGCCGGCTTTCGTGTTGTTATGTCGCTTTGTCTGTTGACAGTTGAAGGGTTTTTCTGGTTTTGTTTAATCTGTTTTAATGCGAACAACTTAATTAGAAAATGTTACGGTGCAAATTTTAACAACCACTTTGTGACGTTTGCTTTCGGAAAAATTTACATCTATCGAGCAATATTTTGATGTGCAACAACTATATACACCTACATTCAATGTCTGCGTCTTAATATATTAAAATTTAAATAAAACGAGAGAAAAGACAAATAAGAAAGAATTAATATTAACATGACGTAAAATGTAGTACTAATAAAAAAAATTTAAAAAAGAAAACATTATTCATTTTATGAAAAGAACATTTGTTCTAAAAGCTTTAAAACAATTCAACCAATTAACACCCGTACCTGTCATTTTTTATTTACTTAAGTTTTTTGTTATATAGGTATACTAAAGCAAATCAATAGAAAAAATCGCATAGGTCATAATTTAATATCTCTAGTTTACGAAACATCCATTTATACTGATTGCATGTTAAACTTAGGATCACAGTGTTACACCGTACTTGGAATATAATGATAATTTATGATTCAAAGTCGTCACATGACGGCATGCCAAGAGTAGAGCTATACATATATAAATCTCTTATCTATGAGTAGAGCAGTCCCACAACGCTCGCGCATTGTGAGGCATGTGGTTAGTCCCTTTTAAAGATACTTTTGTGTAAATGAAAATTTTCTAATTGCCTTCGTCTGGAATTTCTATTTTCCAACAATTTTATCTATAATGAATTTCCTATGGAGCGTAAAACCATACATTGGTCTAAAACTTGCAAACAAAATTTAAAAAAAGGTTATAGGAAAATATTAATTAAAAATTTGATTTAAAATGGTACGTATTATCATTATTAAATACAACTTCAGACATTTAAATCACTTAAGAAAATAGTTTATTAAATGTTTCGAAACTATTAACTTTAATGTTGGAAGTCTTACGTTAAAAACATCGCTTAAATTATAATTTTACAAGTATCCAGAGCCTACCCACATGTATTTTACATATGTCTGCAATTATTTGCATTATTTCCCTTCGAACTTCGAACACTGTGTGTACATACGGGGTGAATGTATACAGTATACACTGATAAGTTCCTTCAGTCAATATGAAGATTTACACAAATACACATATCACTCAGATACCTATTACCAAAATAAGTTTTTGCTATTGAACATTTATACCTGATTAAAATCGTAAAAATTCTGAACGGAAATTGCAACTACTTCGTAATTATTTTTAATTTTCTATAATTATAATACGAAGTCAATATTAAGAAAAAGTATTTCACCATAATGTGGAAATCAACCAGATTTTAAACTTAATTAGATTCAGTGGGGTATATCAAATTATGTAGGCTTTTACGGCGTTTGCCATGGTCTAGTGGAATTTCTTTCGAACGTTTCATCTGCAATTGCGGCAGACATCTTCAGCGGCGCGGGTGTAAGTAATACCTAATAAGTAGGATGCTCAGGAAGAAACTGACTGTGAAACAGACCCTCGAACGGTGGGGCATTTGTATTTAAACCCAACTATGCAAGCCCGGCGAACCCTGATTGGTCGGTGGGAGTCGAGTGGGCGAAGTCTGCAACATGTGAGAATGGCTTTGGTATTGCACAGTGGAGTTAATTTAGGTGACAAGAAATATTCACCTTAACAGCAATCAATTGTGCACAAATAAAACAAATATTCTCGTCGTCGTCATGAATATGCAAAGTTCCAAGAAGATAACTCATTTGTTTTGTCTGTTCATTGGGTTTTCTCTCCTCTAAAATTTTTTCCTGCAACAGATAAGTATTTAAAAATTGTATATGTAGAACAAAGTGCAGTAAGGCAATTTCGTAAAATTGCCCGGATTACTGGCTGGTTATTCTGAGAGAAAGAGATCTCTACAAAATGATCAACCAGTATTCCTGTATATTAGTAATGTATTGTATATTGTGTAATACTTATCTGTGTTTGGAGACATTTCAACTCCGAGTCTGGAGTCGTTGTCAATCGTTTAGTGTTGTTTTAGAGGTTTTTTCTACAAAATTTTTGCTTTGATCTTGAATTTTTTGTTTGTCAAAATTTGACACTGACAATTTGTCGTTTGGCGATCACTTGACGCTGAGGTTACCGTTTTTTTGTTCTGTTAGCAATAAATTCCTCCAGTCCAAATGAAGGTCGGCTGAAGGTGCTCCGATTTCAGTGTTGTTTATCATCATACAGCTGGCTTCTTTAAGTTTTCTCTTTTTTAAATTTTCTTCTTTCAACAAAATCTTTGTTTTATCCCAGTCTATCCTATGGCTGCCGATGCTAATTAATACATGATTGGCCAAATTTGCTTTGTCCACATGTCTTCTGGAAATGTTATATTGATGTTCTTTTTTCCTTACTTCTAAAGGTCTTGAAGTTTCACCGGTATAAGAATGGCCACAGTCACACAAAACACTGTACACACCATTTTTAGAACTCTGGGTTGCGTTAAACGGTTTGGCATGTGTGAGGATAGAGCGCAAGGTATTATTTGTTTTAAAAACAGTTTTAACGCTGTATTTATTTCCTAACCGCTTAATTTTTTCCGATACACCTGGGATATATGGGATTATATTCATAATTTGGTTGTCTGTTTGTGTTTGGTTGTTATTAGTGTGATGGTTATTGGTGCTGGTCTTTTCACTGTGTTCCCAACGTGTTTACATCTTGGGCTCAAACAATAAAAGTTTTTTAACAAATGGCTATTACTATTAATGTGATATTATATAAGGATATTATTAATATAAAATAAAAATATTTTATTTAGCTGAAACTACAGAATAATAATATCCAAAAATCTTTAAAATTCTATTCTGTTATAAGTTTTTAATTGTTTTTGCTACTCTAGAGAAATAAAAATTTATTAATCAGTGGTGATAACCAATTTAACTGCAAGTCGGTAAGGAAAATATTAAAATGGAGAATTGATTTTTTTAAACTCTATTTCGAACGCTATGATCCTGCGAGCGAGTTATATTAACGGTTACGAGAAATATTTTAACGAAGCACCCGTACTAATAACGTAGGTTTCAAGTGATTATGTTTAAAATTGTACTACGCTTTTATAAATAACAACTTAAATAATCACGAAATATATCATATATACTCATACCCACAGAAACTGACACAGATGATATAATGTTAACTTTGGTACCAATAACAAATTCGTAGTTTTGACGGAAAATCGGCAGTTTTGTAGAAAAATATTTAGATTGGCTATTATGTATGGAGGGTTGAATGAAGGACAAACTTATATGGGAATAAAACTGAAAAAGTGTCCAGCGGACGTTTTCAAATAAGTAGTTCAAGAATTGGCCAGAATGACGCAAGTGTGACGACAGGGTATGTTAGGAAGTTAGAAATTATCAACGGATTGAAATGCACAAATCCTACATTTAGAAGTGAAGTGGCTAAAAAAGTGAGAATGATGTGATTATTCGTAAATATAACGTAGAAAATCTGTTATGTGAACTTCTCTTTGTAAATGGTTGTCTCCGTTTTTTTGTAATCTAAGCAAGTGATATGAGTTTATAGTGTGTTAATTGTGTTATAAATTAATAACTGTGTGCCCCAGTTTTAAATTTTATGAAACTCATTGATTTTATAGTTGTTATTTTGTTATAAAACTTTTTGGAATAGTTAAAAAATGGAAAAATTTGTATATTTATAATATTTTTATACTTGTTAACAAATAGATGTTGGTGACTTGATGTAAATACAAAATTATTTATTTTTACATTCTTGTGTTCGTATTACA
This sequence comes from Octodonta nipae, assembly GCA_034190945.1. Taxonomy (NCBI): domain Eukaryota; kingdom Metazoa; phylum Arthropoda; class Insecta; order Coleoptera; family Chrysomelidae; genus Octodonta; species Octodonta nipae. The sequence goes on along the minus strand of CM067219.1, from coordinate 138,255,033 downwards.
TATTTATTTTGAAAACCGTCTCTTTACAAAGTTGGTGTTTCTACTTCCTTGTTCACCTCTTTCTGGATAGAAGGTAATTAACAATTCTTTTCATCACTGAACAAACTTTAATCAAATTATCTCTTCTGTTATCATTATGGAACAAATTTCACTTGTATTTTAGTCTAGAATAGTTTCTTTTTCAAGGATTCTAACATTTGCACAGACTGGTTTCCCATATATTTTTTCTTGTCTAGTTGGACAAAAATTTCCATTAGCTACTATTAAATGACTATTTTGGGCATCTTTCTGCTGTAGTTTTATTTTAAATATTTCCAAAGGTACGCTTGGTGAATGCCTCTGGGAAAATATTTTATAATCAGCTTAGTAATTATGTAATAATGGGTCCTCCAGAGTTTAATTTATATAGGAAATTTATCTTGAATCCTAAAAAAATGTGCAAATAAAATTTTGCTTGTAAGTCATTTTTATCTATGTACAAGGTATTTCATTAACTTAATACTTTATTAATGTTAAATATAAATCTGGTTGTTGAACTGTGATGGTTAAATTTGCATTTTTTGGATGTGAATTCTTAACATTAACCTAATTTTATTCACGTAGAAAACTGATTTCTACGAACAAATTACCCGGTGGTACCAGTGGCTCCCCCAAATTGAAACTTTTTCTTACACAGAGTGTGTCCTCTTTTCACTTAGATCATTTACCATCTAGATATAGCCTGTCAAGCATAAAATCGTGGCAACGCTAGAAAGAGAGGGCAATAGAGACAGTAAGAGGCTATTTCACTTAGTGGGTGGACGCAGCCAATGAACAACATGCTTTATTGGAAACAGCTATGGAGTGTAGAGTGAAAGGCGGACAAACTTATATGGGAATAAAACTGAAAAAATGTCCAGCGGACGGTTTCAAATAAGGAGTTCAAGAAATGACCAGAATGGCGGAAGTGTGACCACAGGGTATGTTATGAAGTTAATTGTCAACGGATTGAAATATACAAATCCTACATTTAGAAGTGAAGCGGCTGAAAAAGTGAGAATGATGTAAAATTATTAGTAAAAATCGTAAATAAAACGTAGAAAATCTGTTATGTGAACTTCTCTTTGTAAATGGTTGTCTCCGTTTTTTGTAATCTCTGCAAGTGATGAGTTTATAGTGTGTTAATTGTGATATAAATTAATAAGCGTGTGCCCCAGTTTTGACTTTTTATAAAACGGAGTGATTTTATAATTGTTATTTTCTTATAAAACTTTTTGAAACAGTTAAACATTGGGAAAAATTTGTATATTTGTAATATTTTTATACTTATTAACAAATAGATGTTGGTGAATTAGATGTAAATAAAAATTATTTATTTTTACATTCTTGTGTTCATATTACATATTTATTTTGAAAAGTTAGTGTTTCTAGTTCCTTGTTCACCTTTCTCTGGATAAAAGGTAATTAATAATTCTTTTCATCACTGAATAAACTGCTATAATTAAATTATCTCTTCCGTTGTCATTATGGAACAAATTTCACTTGCATTTTATGCTAGAATAGTTTCTTTTTCAATGATTCTAACATTTTCACACACTGGTTTTCCATATATTTTTTCTTTTCTCCATTAACTACAATTAAACGACTATTTTTGGCATCTTTCTGCTGTAGGTCTATTTTAAATATTTCCAAAGGTAAGCCTGGTCAGAAGTTTGTTGAAGTTCTCGATGGACATAATCAGTTTAGTAATTATATAATAATGGGTTCTTCAGAGTTTAATTTGTGTAGGATATTTATCTTGACTCCTAAAAAATGTACAAATAAAATTTTGCTTGCAAGTCATTTTTATCTATGTACAATGTATTTCATTGACTGAATACATTTATTAATATTGAATACAAATTTTACCAATCATTTTAAATCTGGTTGTTTAACTATGATGTTTAAATTTGCAATTTTTGGATGTGTACTTACTTTACAACACATTTTCAAAAAAAATTCTTTATAGGTTCTGTTCTAACTGCATAAACTCTTCTTTCCTATTAATAATTAACCAATCTTGAGCGTCAGTTTTTGGTTTTAATGTTAGCTCTCAGGCATGTAACAAAACCATCTTTTCTTATTTACCCACAAATTTTTTGTTGGTTTATTTCGCAGATCATATGGAGAGAATATTTTGTGGGAATATAATTAATTGAAAATAATTTTCAATTTAATCAAGTCAATAATACTACATTTATAACAAGTAAATAAAAACTTTACAGCATTTATTTTTAGAAATACTTACTTTTAATTATAAAAAATACATATTATAATCTGCTGTTTTAATTTGTAAAATGTATAGGTTAGAATGTTTAATTGTCTTTTAAATGTTATTCAACGAACAAATTACCCCGTCGTCCCAGTGGCGCTCCCAAATTGATACCCTTTTGTGGATACTTTTTGATACACAGAGTGTGTCCTCCTTTTACTCAACACTCCATAGAAGCAGCTCCCAACCGAGTGAAATAGCCTCTTGCCCTCTCTATTGCCCTCTCTCTCCTTAGTCTTACCACGACATTTGTGTACTGCAGGCTATCTCTAGAAAGTAAATGCTCTAAGTCTTTTCACTCAACACTCCATACTTATATGGCTATCTATTAATTTCATAGGTATGTAATTTAGTAGCTATTTAAAGCAAAATTTTACTAACTCCTAAATATCGGTAGCAAATAAAAGTTGCGTTTATTATGTGACATTTACGTTTCGATTTGATAATTTTCGGGCGTTAGTCAGTTTTGTTTCGTTAAGAGTACTCGTGGTCTATAGCCTTCTCGTTTGCCAGAATCGACTGCATCCGATTTTTATTTGTGGGGCTTTGTAAATTTATCAAAGTACATATTGGAAACATCATATCAAATATCATAGTTGTTATATTGCGAAAGGTTGCTTGTAATTTCAGAAAACTTTTTGATATGTGTACTGAAATAACGTAGTGAACGTTCCTCTTGTATTTCTAGGTTGGATTATTTAAAATACAGTTTTAATTATGATAACTTACTGGCTTAGTGCATATCCTTGTATGGTGTAGAATATTATAATCTAAACTAGCTGTTCGGGTAGACGTTGTCCTGTCAAATAGCAGGATGATTTGATTTATGTCCCGTTTTTTGTAGCTATTCCCGGAATCCTTCCAATTTTGATTGTAGTTATTTCCTGTAGCTTTAGTTGTTCCCGGTAGCTTGGAAATTCGAGCTGTTCTCTGTAGCTTTCCAGTTAGCTTCGCAATTGTTTTAGTAGCTATTTCTGATAGCTCCGCTTTTCGTTAGTTTTGCAATTTGTTTATTGGATTTTTTGAATATACGACATTTTAAATTTTTTTGTCCAATGATTTTCTATGTCTAAGTGGTAAGATTTATTCCAGATTAATTTGATACTCGATAAAAAGAAATTTTATTCTAACAAATTAGCTGAATGAAATAAATAAAAGTTAAAGTTTTGAAAATAATGAATAAATGTATTTTTTTCATTAGAATTATTGTTTTTCTTGCACAGGTACGTCATTGAAACTACATCTCACATAATTGCTAAGGCTGGGTGAAAAGTAGAAACTATTGTTTCTCTAACTCTCTAGAATTGTGCGGCTCGAATACAGGGGAATGGTCGATACTTACAGTGAGCCTAATTCTTTTAAAAACATGATAGTTTTGAAAACTATTCATGGGATATATTAAATATTTTTTATGATATTATCTTACATATACTATTACAACAGTTATGTTTAATATTCTCCTTCAAACTGCGTTTTAATCTAAAGTTACTTTTAATGAATTTTGATATTACATTTCAATAAAACACATTTCCAATTTGACGTTATTATACATGATCTTCAATTCATTAAAATCAAATCTACTTTCATTTCATTATTTAGATTTAATAGAAAATCACTATTTTTACGCCACTACTGATGATATAATTTTAGTTTCGAAGAAGTAGTGTGCAAAGCGCTAAAGATGAGACAGTTGACGAAGGGAGATAGGGTAACATGCTATTTCACTTGCACAGTCCTTGTATTCTGAAACTGATGGAAAATTAGTTGACATTGATTTTAATAGTACTTGGTACTGACTTTTCGATACTTTACAATTCATTGAAGGCAATACACTAAATTGTTTCTAGCCGGGAAACTTCATCAGTTGGGATTTCTTCAAAAAAAATCTTGAATAAATCGGGTGTCGTAGTTTGTGTAACACCGTTTTCTGTGATTCATAGGTCAGAAGTTACTGATGATAGTAATTTTGATACGATCTTTTCAAGATTTTACAACCCAATGAACCAATAAAGGTTCCCGACTAGAAACAATATGTTAGTTTGCGTTTAATGGATGGTAAAATTAGTTTCGTTATGTACAACGGTCCTAACCAACGTTGAGTCAGTATATGGACCTGAATGCTAGACTAAAAATCACACTGTAACAACATTACACACAGTAGAACACCCGATTTGAGAGATTCATATAGCTAGCTTCTAAAACTTCTAGATATTGAATTTGCTCTGAAAAATCTAATCACATCTAGAATATATCTGAAAGACATAAATAGCTTTACGAGATGACGATCTATAGATCCTGTAATAGACCGAAAGGTACTTTTTTAACATAATTGTTTTTATAACACATTACTATTCTTAACTCCTTCCATATAAGCATATCACTTCAAAATTTTAACAACCATCTCCCTACCTAATAGGAAGTAGTTTTAATGTTGATTACAAAAGCAAAAACAATCAATGCAGCTAGTAAAATAGTTGTGGTTTCCAAATCTTTATAAAAATCATAATTATATTCTAATTAAATAATCATATGGCATAAACCGCATTTGATGTGACAATCAACGATAAAACTGTTTGGACAAACATATTTCTAACTTCTAACCGAATACGATTCAGCATTGTCTTAAGGAGTCCATGAATGTGATAAATCTTAAAGCCTAAGTTAAAGATATTTAATTTGATTTTGCAAAAATTTCTAGAAATAGAATAATGAAACTAAAAGTCCAAACATAAAATATTATTATACCTGCTCATATTAAACACGGTTCTGTTGTTATGTTTGCCGACGATAAAGTAATCGTGTCATCAAAGAACTCAGATCACCTAAGAAATAAAGTCAATACCACCATTGAAGCGTTTCATAACAGGTGCGCCAGAAACCACCTTATTTTGAACATTGAAAAAACCAAATATATAAATTTTCGTAGCTGCAACCAAAAATCAAAAGTTGTTATTGAGGGGAGTAGAAATTTTTGAATCTGTCAAATTCCTATGCCTACTTGTTGATCAATATTTCAAATGGTATACTCATGTTGAGCGATTATGTAATAAATTAAGTTCTTGTTATTTTGCAATTGCAAGGATAAAAAGCACCTTCTCAAAATCAATTCTAATATCCCTATATTATTCACAGGCATACTGTCACTTGAACTTTAATATTATTTTCTGGGGCAACTGTGTCAATCATCACAGAGTTTTTACAAATCAAAAAAGGATAAAAAGACTTATTTTTGGATTGAATTTTAGAGAGAGCTGCAAACCATGTTTCATTAAAAACAAAATATTGCCACTACCCTGCATCTATATCTTGGAAACATTGCTATTTATTAAGCAAAATATTGAGAATTACCCTGCTAATTCAAATTTTCATTCCTATTTTACACGAAGTGCCAACGATCTTTGTCTAGAGAGTCACAATACAACGAAATACGATAGATCACCCATGTACATAGGAAACAAACTTTTCAACAAGTTACCACAAAATGTAAAAAACCTGTCATATAATAAATTCAAATGATATGTTAAAGAACTACTATTAAAAAACATAGTAAATTCTGTACCATCATAGATACAATATAGAGATAACTATGGGGGGGATATGATTGAACCACAAAATGCTGTATCGATTTTCGATTACCTAATTTATGCATTTGTCATAAAGCACTGTGAGGACAAACAAATTCCAAACGAACAATCAAATCCTCTGATAATGCTGTCAAACTTTCAATCAAGTCAACAAGCAAAGTATTGTGCGCCTCAACTCAGAAGCTAATGGAGTTTACATTTTGTGCTACTTTTACATTATTTCCATTTTGAAATTCTCTAGAAAGATAGAAACACTGAATGCTTCCTAGGGCGTGAATTTTTAAAATTTTTATTGAAAACCTTAGTTTGATTATCTTATTTTGGACAAATTATAATGACCCATTTATTTGTTTAAAGAAAATAATCTACTTATCAACTTTTATGCTCGTATTATTTGTAGTTCTTTAAACACAAATCAATTTTTAAGGACTAAACTCCAAAAATATAATTAAAAAAAAGTCAAAATATGGCTAGTAGAATGTATATGTAATAAGACTGCATACGATTATTAGCTATATGTCATTTCAATATGTATATTTTCTATTCCATTATTTAATTAAAATGTTATCATAATAGTTTTTCCACAGTTACATTCTGGTTAAGGGTTAGAGCAGAATGCCATAGCCTAGCAAACACAAATATTGCTAGAATTATATGCGGAATGCTGATGAACGTGTATGGCCTACCATATTCATTTGATTGGCATGGTTTCCTGCAACTTAATGTCAAGCTGTTTACCAACAAACCGGTAAGTCATGATAGTGCACAACATGATGAATCGAAAGAAATTGAAATTTCTTTATAAACACATGGGATTCCCGATTTTAAATCAGAACAGTAAGTTCTTACTAAGTTGTACTATAAATTTTATAAAGTGTGTTAAAATAGAGTTTTGTTCTACAGTTTGGTAAGTATATAATTTTTTTTCGATTTATAGCTATATGAGTTACATATTTAGGAATGTAAAATTAATAAACAATTTATGATTTGTTGTATAATTTTTAAATTTTTTTTACCAATATTTTAATTGTCATTGAAATTGCTTTAGTTTTGTTTATCCTACGGTGTTGTTTTTGGGCATTCTAAATTCTCTAGTATTTTTGGAAGTGGTTCTGGACGAGAAAATTATTTTTTTTAGTTTTGATTTGGATGGCATGTCTTTCATTCCTTTATAGAACCTCTCAAACTCTAGAAATACCAATAACGTTAGAAATTTTTGTGTCAAATGCAATGGCTACTAATATAAATGGACCCAGTACTTTCATATACCATCAAACGAAGAATGGGTTGAAACATGAGACAAAAATAGAAAGGGACACAGATATATTTGTTTACAGATATTCCGGCAGTTGTTGACTGTTATTCAAATTCAAATTAATACAACTATAAGTACCTAATCCACAAATATAAATATATTAAAATCCATTAAAAAATGTGCAAAATAACAAAAACAATTAGTGGCTTAATTACTAATTTGTAACAGTAATTATCAAAACATTTATTTATTCATGTAAAATGTAGTTTTATTTAATGGTTAAATGACCTTTTGTACAACTCAGTTAACACGTGTATGTTCTGACACTTATCGGTGAGAAGATAATTCTGCAAACGAATATGCCATTTTCCTGCAAGTAAAACACTGAAATAAGACTTTATTATTATTTTTTACACTTATACAAAATAATCACTGATTTCAAATAAGCTTCTACACCCAAAACACATTACACAATATGAATTACGAAGTTAACCTCAAGTCAAAATGTAAATAAACAAACTTGCGATGTAGCCTGTTAGACATAAGCGGCGTAAAGTATCGCCGTACAGTCAATGCTTACAATGCATAGATTTACGTCTATTTGGTTACAATGGAAAGCGATTTGTCATAGGTTAGTAATTGTTTACTATTTACCGACAAACATCTTTCAACCTATTTTTAATATAAACAGACAAGTTTATTTATATTAGTAGTCATTGGTCAAATGTAATTTTGTATCTACATGTAAAGTTTGGACTATATGAGTACTGGGTTCTGTTTACAATGATTAGACAATCTATTTGAACTAAAACACAATAATAAACGTCACCATTTAATTAATTTTATTCTACCCTTAAAAACTGCATCAAACACCCTCTATATCTAAATTCTCCACACTCTCAATACAAATTTGACACTGACTTTTACATCATTTTCAAATTTGGATAATTCACTTAGAAATACTGTCAACAGGCTTTGTTTTTCTGTTACACAAATTATTAAATCTGAACTAGTTTAAGATATTAAATTTTAAAATAATAAAAATTTTTAGTAAATAAAAACTTTCTAGCTCAGTGGAATTTCATCTAAAAAAATCAATTTTTTAATTAATTATTTAGTATAAAGTGGATTATGTTTGTAATATGTCTTTTGGAAAAAAAAATTTTAAATTTATTCTGTTCTCGATATTTTATTCAAATTTTCTAATATTTACTATTACAATTTCATTAAACCTTAGCCAGAAAGAAAAAAGCGTGTTTTCCTCTACATTTAAGTACTCAATTTTTATTCTCTAATAAATTATCAAAATGTTTTTTATTTTAGATCATGTTTGGCTTCACAGGAATTGTCTTGGTTGACATGATAACTGTTATTGCAACAGTTCTAGCTGTTGCCTACGCCTATGTGCTGTGGATTTTTCGATACTGGAAACGAAAAAATATTCCCTACTTCGAACCAACTTTCCCTTTTGGAAATCGATCGTCATCAAGAAAGGACATCTCAGTCACGGAAATTGTATTTGACACTGCGCAAAAGGCAAAGAAAGAAGGTACAAGTACGCCATTGTCAACATTGCGTCTTTTAATTAACATTTTTCACAGGTTGGAAGTATTTCGGGGTGTATCTCAGCGCTTCTCCATTTTTCGTACCTCTAGATCTAGAAATGATCAAAAACATTATTGTCAAAGATTTCAACCATTTCACTGATAGAGGAATATATTTTAATGAAAAGCACGACCCTTTATGTAAGTGTTACTTTATTTGTAGTAATCAAAATTTTAACGGTGTTTTTATTTTCTAACAGCTGCCAATTTGTTTGCTTTGGGAGGGTCGAAATGGAAAAACCTCAGAGTTAAGCTTACACCAACTTTCACCGCTGGAAAGATGCGAGGCATGTTCCAGACTGTTGTAGATTGTGGTTCCCTTCTGGAGACGTATTTGAAACAAAATGACATCAAGGAGCCTATAGACATCAAGCATGCTTTCGGTAATTAGCAATTATTATTATTCCAAAATATCCAATATTAATTCTAAATGGTATCAGAATAATTTAGCACTTAATAACACTCTTATCAACGTTCGCACTGCTTCAGCTTATTGTGGCGAAGAATCTGGTGAATTCGGTAGTTTCTGGATCTTTCGAATCAATCAATCGTAGAATCATTGACGCCAATGTTCTGCTGTTTTTTTGGGAATAACACCGCATATTTTATTTATTCTGAGTTCTTTGGGAATAACGATATATAAACTTGAAAGTCTGTATATTTCAAAAGTCCAAACGTCTCAAGGTCTAAATCGGACCATTGAAAACGGGGTCTGATTTATACCTTTCTATGGTGACTCTTTCGGAGGAGCAGTTATTCAATTACCTTCAAGATTGTTAATAAATCATTTTTGGCTTATTTTGATATATAAATTTGTTTTTATTTCTTTTCAGTTTGCTTCTCAACGGACATAATCGGATCTTGTGCTTTCGGTCTAGACTGCAACAGTTTCGGAGAACCCAATTCACCATTCCTGAAATACACGAGGAAGGTAATCAGCACGAGCATTCTCGACCAGTTCCTTCCATTCGTGGCCAATACTTTTCCACAATTAGCTGATATTCTGCGTCTCAAGACCATCCCAACAGACGTTACCAAATTCTTCTCAGACATAGTTACCGAGACAGTAAACTACAGAGAGAAAAATGGTATATCGAGAAAGGACTTTCTTCAAATTCTTATTGACTATAAGAAACATAATGAGGAATCGTTAAAGGGTGATACCTCACTGAGTATGAACGAGATGATCGCCCAATGCTTTGTGTTTTTCCTGGCTGGATTCGAAACCAGCTCCACAACAATGACGTTTGCTCTGTATGAACTGTCGATTCATCCAGTAATTCAGGAGAAAGTTAGAGACGAGTTGCTGAGAGTGCTGAAGAAATATGACAATAAAATTTGTTACGACGCTTTGAAGGAACTGGATTATATGCAACAAGTGATTGATGGTAAGTTGATCTACTTTGATAACTAAAACATTTCATTTTTATTTTACTTTGAAGATATGTTATGCTGATAAAACACTTTTATTTATTTCCAGAGACTCTTAGGAAATATCCAGCTCTACCATTTGTTAACAGACAGTGCTCCGAAGACTACAAGATTCCTGATACCAATGTTACGTTAGAAAAAGGTACTGGAGTGATTATACCAATTCAAAATATACATTATGATGAAAATATATACGAAAATCCAACAAAATTTGATCCTGATAGATTTAGTCCGGAGAATAAACGTGGAAGGAATCAATATGCGCACATACCATTTGGAGAGGGCCCAAGAATATGTATAGGTAAATATTAAAGCTTTTATTGCTACATATAACTGGGATTTTGTAATGATAAGTTCTTTGTATTCTGCGAAATTTCCTTGAAATTCCTTTGCCTTAAAATGGTTGATCTCAGAAGGTTTTAATAGCTATAGTCATCAGGTGAATGACCTGAAACTGTTTAAAGGTTCTGAGATAAACCATTTCAAGAAGTTGGAAGTCCAAGGAAACTTCGAGGAAAGAGTTACATTGTCTATCAGCTTCAGACTAACATAAGTTCTGTGTATCTTGCTTATTGTTTAAAAGAGGTGTTTGTAGATATCAGCATCTTAGTGTTTACAGTGCTCAACTCGATTAAATGCTACAGTTAGTGTTTTCTACTTTAGGCATGAGATTTGGACTAATGCAAACGAAAGTTGGATTAGCTACTGTCCTTAAGAATTACCGTATAAAACTCAGTCCTAAGACGAAAGTTCCATTAGAAATGGATCCCAGTTCGTTCGTACCCTGTACCAAAGGAGGGATATGGCTGAATTTAGAAGAATTATAATTTGTTGTGATAATTTTATTTTATTTATATTTGTAAGCTTATTTATGAATTTTGTATTTACTTATTTTCCTGTTAATATATATTTTTACTACATTACAATGGGTACTTGATTGTTTTCCTGAAACAAATTTCGCTATTCACTTTTATGATTTGGACTTAAATGACGGGTGAACTTTGAACGTCAAGTTTGTTTTGTCATTTCGTGAGACATTTATAACATTCAGTCGTTGTCAAATACAACAATGGATAGATACACTACAGAGCAGTTGGTTGAAGCCTTTTATACAAATGTTGTGAAAGAAGAGTCGTCAACCTCGACATACGGCTGTGCTTAACAACTGAACATCTCACAGACCTCGCTGATCCATATTTTGAAAAAAGTCTTGAAGCTTATAAGGTTCAATTCCCTTAAGAACTAAAGCTTAAATACCATATGAAGTACCTTTAATATGTCCAATGGTTGGTTGAACACTATGAAGTGGGTGTTGACTTTATGAAGAAAAAATTTTTAGCGATGAGGCTCGTTTTCATCTCAATAAATTCGTCATCAAGCAGAATTGCGTTTGGAGAATCAGATGCATCCGCAAAGAGTGACTGTTTGGTTTATGGGCTGGAGCCATCATCAAGGTCTGGATTTCAACAATATGTGGTTCTAATAACATGGTACCACTTGCCAAAAAGCTAACGCTGTTATCTCACGGGCTGGTGATATCAATAGGCCGCCAAGTTCATATGATTTGACGCCGTTGGACTTTTTTCTTTGGGGTTATTTTAATGAAAAGGTGCATGCGGATAAGCTTACAACATAAAAGATGAGATAACTCGGCACATTGCCGATACTGAACCTCAATTATGGGTCAGCGTCATTTAAAATGTAGACTACCGACTGGACATTTGCCGCCCAAGCTGTAGCTAGCAATTGGCCGATATTTTGTTTCGCTTATCTGCGGTGAAGTATACTATCATAAGAAAATAAAATTAAAACAAGTTCCTCAATATTCCGCGTTTTATTTAAAATTCACAACACTGCTTATTAATGGTTCACCCTTTAGTTAAAGTAGTTAAGGGTAACTTGTTTAGATTTCTGAGTTCTTCCTACCTCATTACCTCCATAGAAGAACATAGAATAACAGTCAGAATATTTGTAGGTGATACTTTAGTTGAAAAAAGAATGTAACTAAGCAGTTATTAATAAGATAACTAACCACAAAATCCAAACACTGATGAAATATGAACTGACATTTAATTAGTGAAACCGTATGTTGAATGAAAAATCAACTGCGTCAAAGTCAAAATCAAGGACTACTTAAAATTGAATTTAAATAAGTCTAGAGAGGCATCTTGGGAGAATAATGTCAAGGTTGATTTCTGTCTGTATAGAAATGACAGTTTGAAGTAGGTGCTGTAGCTAAACAACTGGATAACAATAAAAGGGTACCCATTTGTGATTTCACTAGAAAGTTTTGTTGTAGAATTTCTCCAGAGCATTCCAGTAGAACAGAAGGAAGAATCTGTCCAGCAGATGCTTATTCCGACACTGATTATACACGCAATATTTGGTAATGCCTCACCTCTGGATAACAAACACATAGAATAAATGAGGGGAGCAATACTGGGAAGTTTGGAAGGACAACCCTAGAATGTATAGACATCAAAATTACCTTAGAATATTTATAAATGTAGATGAAAATGAATTTAAGTTAGAGGAATATGAGTAGTTGATTTTCGACGTTTATTTATTTTATTTGAGGTTATTTGGTTCAGTTTTTTTGTATGAACAATATGACACTGTAAAAAAATATATTGGTCCTGGGGACAAGTATAACGATTTCAACTTTTTAGAGCGTATACTTTTGGAGGTAAAAATATTGTTACAAAACTAGGAAGAGAGGGTAATAGAGACAGTAACCGGCTATTTCACTTGGTGGGTGGAAATAGCCAATGAACTACAAACTGGGCGTATTTCCTTGCAAGCAGCTCCCAATTGAGTGAATTACCTCTTGTTCTCTCTATTTCCCTCTCTTTTTAGTCTTTGCACGTTATTTATGTATAGTGGCTACCTACAGAAGTATAGGATCTAAGTTTCAATTACACCTTAGCATGTTTAAAAACTGTTCAACGACATTCGACATTTTAGACTTTTTATTAAGACTACATTAAACCTGAATTCTAGCAACTTGGATTGAAATTAGTTTCCTTAGTTTTTATAATTCCATCCAAAATCATATAAAATTGTTCTTCGATGCCAACAAAACAGTTTCCATGAGAGGCAGTATAAATGTCATAATTAGCATTATGTAAATTGTTATTTATAAACAGTAACACTCAACAGCTACCAAAGTGCTTGTCATAGCGTTGATAGTACGGGTGATTTGATGAAAATATTTCTCGAATTGATAGGTATGTACATTTAACAATCGGTCTTTGTAATTTGGACGACTTTAGAAGGAAATATATTGTTTCTAGTAAGGACTTGCTATTAAATTGTGTTTATTTCAAATGATCTAAATTAGAAAGAAAAATTCATATAATTACAATGTAGAAACTACGGGTTGCTTTACTTACAGAAAAACATATTTGAAATGTCTCAAAGCATGATTATGATCGGAAAAATATTTTTAAAATATTTGTTTCAACCACAGGCTGTGGCTGGTTGTTAGTACTATTTTGATTTGTTGAAGTGGATTGTGTAACTTCTAAGTTACAAGATCGGAAACTGGCATGATTAGTGTTTAGAATTAGAGTTAGCTTTAAAGAATTTTCAGAAACATCTCACTTTAGTCTATACGATAATATGAGGTTAGTTTTTGTTAGAATATGCGTAAAAAGTATTAGGTTGGATCAGCTCTTAATAAAAGTTCTGTTGTGAATTTGTTCCGGAATTGTAGCATTCAATTTGAATCTAGTTGACGTACTTTTACCAAAAATAAATAAATAAATAAATAAATTAATGGATGCTGGGTCACAATTGAAAGCTTATCTAAATGTTTCTCATAGTGCCACCGTACTGCTAGAAACAATCGACAAATTAAATCCTTGCACGTTCCCTTCATGTCATATTAGCATCTCTTAATCATCTGATTTATTTATGGAAAAAAGCAACAGTCTAGTTGTTTCAAAATGTGTAAAAGAAACTACTTTTCAATAACACAAAAGACATGAAGAAACTTTCCTGCAATGGCCAGTACGTACATGAATGCTTACCTAAATGATGAAATAAAGCAGATCAACTCTAGAGCTTCATTCACCAATTGGAGGCAACTTATCCTTTTCAAAAAAATATGCCTAGAAAAGTGTTGTATACTAATAATTGTCTTGCTTGATGGTATGCAGGTATGGCCACTGATAGAAAAATTGAAAGAAACACCTGAAAACTGAAGTTACTGAACTAAGGAAATTTGGATACCACGAGGATTTTTTTTTTGAGGGCATTTAAACACCGGTGTGTATGCTACTCCTTTAGAGTCACTGGATTATCAGAGACATCATATCCAAGAAGAATGTGGCAGCCTTACTCTAGATCTTTTTTCCTGTAGAATGAATTTGAGGTACGATTATATCATTACCTCCGATGAATGGAGACCATTTCGAAAATCTGGTATAATAAAATGATTAAAAATCGGTTATCAGTTTCATTTTCCTTGTCTTAATAGCAAAAGTCTTTAAAATAATAACCGAATTATCTATTTTAATTATTATTATTCAATAATATCAGAGTCAGAAAAATATCCAGGAATCAAGTTTTAATTCCTTAAATGTTGATGGAATATCAAAAACGTTACACCGTTGAATTCCCTTTTAAATACTAGTTAAAACCAGGTGTCACCTACGGTAGGGTTCCATTTAAAAAAAATTCAGTAGCGAGGGTGGTTTGATGAGGGGGCAATTTAATTAACAATTAGTACGGCCAAATATTTCACCCTTTACAAATCTGTTGATGTATTATTTTTCAAAATAATGAGTATTTTGGGAAATATTCCTAATCGCTTCTTTTTAGTTGGCACACCCTGTGTATCTTGTTATCTATTTAGGAGTGTGGGGAATCAACATCAATAGCAGAACAGAGAAAGAAAATTATGTCTGACAGTACATGGAATTTTTAAAAACATTGATTGATTATTGAAAAAAAAACTCGATCTACGACATTTTTGTTGAACTCAATTTGACCTGGTCTAGAATCACAGAATAGTATTTATACAACGAATTTATGGGTGGTTAAAGAAAAAGTTAAGATAGCCTTTAATTTTATGCAGTACATTACCCGTACTATTTCTTTAATTGCTGTTGATTACTAAATAAAATTTTGTGACGTATTATAAAACTTAAAGTTACTATTATTATTAAGGATAAAAACAAAGTATTTATAGTCGTATAATTTGATACAAATATTTATAGACTCGGATCGAATATTTGCAAAGAATAAAATAATACGATTAAACAAATAAATGAGAATGGATTTGTTATCAGTGGGAAACTACCTTCAACATAAATATCTGAAATAGTGTTGTTTGTAAAGGGGACCATACACATTTATCTTCGTTATTCGTCAGTTTTTTGGAACATAATTATAGAATGAATGACACTTTTGGAAAACATTTTTCTGTTCATGTGAATGTCACTGAGGTCCGATTTTAATTAATTTTATTATGAGCCTTCAGGTAGATTCGAGAATGGTTTAGATTTACAATTCGGTTCAATTTAATTGTTTAGTTAATTAATTTTTTATTTATAAATTGTTGTTGATTTTGGATTGTTTTACATTGGATCCGGTAGATTGCGCTACAATCGCAGTATAGAATATCCAATAGTATTCTACTTTAATTCCAGCTTCCAGTTTGCCTCGACAGTTGATGCTGCGATCAAATTCAGGAAATTATTGTGTAATTTTATGTTATAATTGTATTTAAAAAAATCGTAGACTAATTGAAATATTACATTAAGAGGTAATTAGTGCTTGAAGAGTTTTGAAGAGCGTACATAAAAAACTAAACATATTGCAAATTTAATGCGGAATTAAAGTGAGGCTTTCATATAATTTTCTATCAAATATACACGGTCGTTGATTAATAACAACCCAACTTACAAATTTATTTATTGACTGTTAGGCGGTGCGAAGTTCGTCGGGTCCGCTAGTATTGTTATAAAATTCATTTAACGCCGGCAAAAAAAAGAAACATTCTAAATTAATCGTTCCGATTAAAACAACACGTAAACATAAAACCGGTTGAAATAAAAAAAGAGCAACACAATAGTTAACCCGAAATTTCAATGGATGTAAAAAGTGGCCTCGAGAAGGTTCCTGAAAACAGTCTGACAAATCAGAAATAACTATGGCATTCGGGTATTTTCTACACTGACTATTTAAAGGCGACTGTTGTAGAAGTTGAGTAGTTTAGTTTATATTGGGCCGTGTGCGTATTACTCATTGTGTTTATAAAAAGTGAATTCATTTGGTAAATAAAGAGTTTTGAAATTGAGTGAACATTTTTTAAATAAACCCACAGAATCTATAGCGATATTATAAATTTAAATAATATTGTTGTTATTAATTACTAATAGCGATGTTATTTCACCACGTCACGTTTGTTTAGATGGCATTTTTATTGTATAACCTCAACTACCCTGGCTAGTAAATTTTCATTTATTTATCATTTGTTATTCTTTTTTCGTATAATACGTTTTCTAGAGTTATCAGAAGCTTAATGAGTACATTTTTTTGAGATAACAAATTAGTTGGTTCCTTCTTGATATCCACGATTTGAGCTGTACTGTTTTCTGCTGTTGGTATATACGGGGCTTTCATCTCAAAACTAGCCACCCAAAATAACTTTTAAAATATGTTTAAAATAAAGAGACAAAAAAACCCGTTAATTTATATTTACGCGGGGACACTTATCGGCCACCCTGTAGTTTCAACCTCTAAGCGGGTGTGAATATCACTTCTAGTTTAAATATAAAGAGGTATCATGTGATACTTCTTTTTAAAGGTCCCTTTTTTTGCCAATTTTTTTAAACACCATTTTTTAAAATCAGATTATTTTTTAATGACCGTAAAAAAATAAATTTTTGAAAATAATTGCCAATTACACCAAAATTGGTTTAGGGTGGTTTTTAGAGTCTCTGCTCACGAATCCGAGATTTGCAAAATTCAAAATGACGGATCCAAGATGGCGAATGAACATTTAAAAAATCAGCATTATGATCCAAACTAAGGGATATTTTGGGCTCGCTGATCACGAAATTCAAGATGGCGAATCCAATATGGACACTGAAAACAACCCAGGAGACGAAAATTTCAGCCGCCGTCTTGAAATTTGTAAATTCTGGACTTATGAACAGAGACCCCAAAACGCATATATATCAATTGTGACGTATATAGGAAATTATTACGGAGAATTATGCAATTATTTTCAAATATTTATTTTTTACGGTTTCTAGAAGATTACTCTGCAAAAATAAACTGATTTTAAAAAAATATTTGTCATTTAAAGATATCTTAAGTTATTTTGGGCGGCTAGTTTTGAAGTGAAAACCCTGTATACGTCACAGGGGAGGTTCCTGATTAGAGTTTTCGGGTTCAAGCCTAGAGGAGGTGGGGCTTCTCTATGGTTTTGTAAATATGATATTACATTAAAAATATGTAGTTGATATAATGTTTAAGCCTATAACAGTTACTTTCTTTCAGGTCCAAGGAGTTGCGATTCCCTCATTTTAATCACTAGGTTTGAGGCTATATTAGAGGTCTGAATAAACTATTATATTTAGATTTTATTACCATTGAATTTTTTGAATATACATCCTTTTTTTGCTCAGATGTGGTGTTGTTTTGCAATAAAACTATGAAAAAGAACTAGAAAATGCCAAAAATAGTTTTAGCAAATCAAATTTTAGAAATATCTTAACTCTATTTTTTGTTTTAATATACGAGGGAGGGAGATTTGCAATAAAAACAAAATGTTGCTGAACAATTACGAACAATTGCTTGGATTACCGACTGCTACTCACAGAAAGTCGTCATCAGATATGAATAACTTTTAAATTAAATACTAAATAATTTTGTATTTCTTTCTAAGGTAATCTTTATTTAATTCATCGAACTCTTTGTCAAGAGCATCGCCCCCTTCGTCACCTTTCGACTGATCGTATTGTTACATAATTCTCAGTAATAATTTCCACACAATGCCAAAGCAGCACAACTATATATCTTTATATAAATAGGCAAAAACGATTAGGCACCATTTTCTCCTCTATCTCTCAACCAATTTTCTTCATTTTTGTTTTGTTTAGTAGCTACTGACGACGTTCAGTGCAGAATGCTAATATTAATTTATAATATTGGTTAATTCATTACATAAAATATAAGAAAAACTCAATATTTACGTCCATACTGTCAACGCCAAATAACTGCCAGTGTCGCCGCCTCCAGAGCGTCAAAACTTAAAACATTGAGTAATTATATATAAAGGGACTCATCGTTAGATGTGCTATATACTTAGAGCATATACTTTAAGTGGTTTGCAAGCGTTGTTATTGTGTAGTGGTAAAATAGTCAATATAGTAGATCAGTATTGATTTTTCGGACGCGTTGCAGTAAGTTTCATATTAAATATTCTGTTGTTAATGTGAATTTAATTATTTGATTAATATATGATTATCACAACGTTCCCGAAGATGTAAAAAATTGTCAGACGGCTGACAATAGAGAATATATTAGATATTTAAGTTCTCCTAGGGTTGTTGGTATTCTCTTTTCTTTAATATTCTTGAACTTGATTGAAACCGGAATTGACGAAAACTTTTAGGTTGCAAAGAACAATCTTCCAATTATTATATCGAATATTTTGCCAAGAGCGGTTCCAGCCAAAAATCTGGGGTGTCATTCATTTGTCAAAAATATTTCGAATACCGATATTTGATGACATTTTTGTTTTCTTTTTATTTCAATATATATGTTAATATGAGTGAACAATGTTGGTCATTACATCTACTTCTCCGATTTCTCCACAACTTTGTTTCTTATAACAATATACATTTACAATTTCATAAAATAGGGTCGAATTTCGACCACTGGGCGACCACTAGTTATGTGTTATTTTATAATTTCCTTAGCCTGAACAGCCACACATTCACACCTCATTATTTTTAAAAATTCTGGCTAAATGTCGGGTGTTTCGACTTTGACGGTTCCCAACCTTAACTTCCATCAATGATCTAGTGAACATAACCAATAACTGTTTTTAACACAAATTCCCCTGAGTAAGACATTACATTAAAATCTGTCGAAACGTTTTAAGTTTTAAGTCCAAATAAACTTTGAGCAAACATTATTTATACCGTTACATTTAAAAATAAAATATCATCTATGGTCTGCATTAGATAAGTAATCAGTATGATGAGAGGAAGGCTCCGATTATCCAAAAATTGTCATCTCATATTTGTGCTCGTTAAGATGAATCGAAGAAAATCTATTTTATTTATAAAGACAATGGATTCGCTTTCGAAAATTAAAGTATTTCATACTAGTGTACGATTTGTGTTTATTATCCCCCAGCTTATACTTAGTTCATTAAACCATCTGAGTTCTGGTAAGCTTTATTATTTCAGCACTATGCTTTTTGAACATTCTTTACTTTGTGAAATTTATAGTTAAATGTCTATTTTTTAAATATTTCTTAGTGATTTTTATTGTATATTTTTACCTCAGTTTTCACCCTAACGATGAAAAATAATTGATGAAAGATATTTTTTTCGAAATTTGTACATTTTTTAGATAACATATAATTTTATTGTTTGGTTAAAATTGTCTGTAATAGATCTACAACAGCTTTCTAAATGAAACATAAAGGAATGTGGTATTTGAATTTGTTGTACCATGATATAAATTGCAAAAATCATAACGCAGCTATGTGATACATTTTATCTATGTTTTAAAAACCTATTACCTCAGTTGTCACCTTAACGGTAGAAACTAATTTATGCCAGATATTTTTTTCAAAACCAAAATAGTGTCAAAATAGTCAATTTTCAAACATTTTCCGGTTATTGTATGTCTAACTTTTTTCTTCGTTTCTACCAGTCTAAACTTTCAACAATTTGAAGTTTCCTTAAATCCAAAAGCTTTGTAAAATGATCTTAGAGGAATGTGGCATTTGATCTTCCTGTATTTTAATTTATTTTGTGTTTTTGTCTTACAAGTGTTATAATCAAATTACAAAATTCAGAACTCAGTTTGTGTACCTGTGGCCTATGATTTAAAAACCCGTTACCTTAGTTTTCATCCCGTCAATGAAAAATAAAACAGTGGTGGGTTCTCAATCATTGCATGTTTTTTGCAGTTAGAATTTTATTGTATAGCTACTTTATTTTTTCGGTTCTGCCAGTTCTAAATTTTCAAAACTTTTAAGTTTCCTTATAGAGGTGTCTCTAATAGACCCCCAAAAGCTCTCTACATCAAATTTAGAAGAATATAATATTTGATCTTGTTGCATTTCAATTAATTTTGTGTTTATATCGTAGTGTTATTATTAAAATTGAAAAATTCAGAACTCAGTTATATAATATCTGTTACCTATATTTTTAAAAACCCATTACCTCAGTTTCCATCCTATCGAAGAAAAATAATGTTTGCCAAGTACTGTTCTCAAAACCAAAATAGTTGTCTGTTGTCAAACATTGTAAGGATTTTTTCAATTACAATATAAATTAGCTATACAATGTATATGACATTGTATAGCTAATTTATATTTTCGGTTCTACCAGTTCTAAAATTTCAAAAATTTTAAGTTTCTTGAAAGAGCTGTCTCTAACAGACCTCCAAAAGCTTTCTGAAAGAAACTTGGGGGAATGTGGTCCATTTTAAAAACATATTACCCCAGCTTCCATCTTGTCGATATAAAATTATTTATACCGCATATTTTACTCAAAACCAGAATAGTGGTCAGTTTTCAAACTTTGTATGGTTTTTTCAATTACAATTTTATTGTACATCTAATTTATTTTTTTAGTTCTACCAGTTCTAAACTTTAAAAAATTTAAGTATTCTGATAGAAACTTAGAAGAATGTGGTATTTGATCTTCTTGTATATCAATTTATGTAATGCCTGTTGCCTATATTTAAAAAATCCATTACCTCAGTTTCCATACTATCGGTGAAAATAATTTCATGGTAAAACATGTTATAAGTAAAGTAAAATAGGCAAATACGTATTGTGGTAAAATACAAGTGAAAGTGATACAGTTTTATTTTTCAATTAAGATAATTTAAAAATAAATTTAAATTTTTTAATAGCCAACCTATATTTATTTTTATTGGCAATTTGCTTAATTTCTAAAGGCAACAGATTGTAAAATCGAAACCCAAGATAGTAAACATTTTTTTGTCCAAAAGTTTTTTTAGCGTCTGTCAGCTGAAGATTTAAATTATTGTTGTTTCTTTTTTGAAACTAATGGTTAACTAATTTAAAAAATGGAGGAGATTTTGTTATAGTAAATAGTACAATTTTTATGTATAGCTGATTTAGATTCCTAGGTTTAGATGCTTCATATAAGCTGCTAGTAGAATACAGAATCGTTGAGTAAATCTCTTCCGAGCTATTAATACCATACTGAAGTATGTATTAAACTAATGCATAGTACACATTCTTAAGTTCTGCTATATTCAAGAATTGTCTAATTTGGTAAAATAAATAAAACAATTTTCTTAACTTAGCTGTTGTTAATATTATATGTAAATTCTATTTTAAATATGAATCTATTTCCACACCTAAATATTTAATACTAGAAACAATATCTAGCTTATCATTGCAAGTGCACTTAGTACAGTTGGTTGGTTGGTGTAGTCGTGAAAAGCTATATGATTATAATTAGGGAATCCTCTAATAGTAGGCGCAAACGCAGCGCATTTAGTTTTTTTTTATTTTTTATTTTTTTTATTTTTTATTTAAGGTCAAAAGGTTATCAGAGAGTCACATTTTATATGCAATGTTTGAGTAAACTTCTATACAATCTTTTCCTTAAAAAAAGAACAGTATCATGAGCGTAGGATATGCTTAAACAGTCGTTAGTAAAGAAAAAGTCATTAAAATATACTATAAACAGGATGGGTCCAAGAACTGTGCCTCGAGGCACCCCATAATTACATATTTCAGAATCACTGAGGGTATCATTTATTTAAACTTTTGTTCTCTACCGCTTAAATACGAAGTAAAAAGCTTATTAGCTAATAGCTAATAATTTTTGATGACATACAGTATCGAATGCCTTCGCCAGATCCAGAAAAACTGTTCCACAGCAGATCGATTTATTAAGGCATTTATAAATACGACCTCTAAGAAGATCTATGCCAATTTCACTACTTTTGCTTTTAGAGAATTTTTGAAAAATTACTAATAATAGATATTAGTCGATAATTATTTAGTATTTTATTGTTCCCAGATTTATATATTAATGATATTGTAGAGTTTTTAAATTCTGTTCGAAAATATTGCATTTTTTTAAATTAAAATTTTATTATATAACTCATTTTTTGGTTCTACCAATTCCACAGTTTATATCTCCTAATAGACCTCCAAAAACCTTCTAACAGCAACTTGGACTCATGTGATATTTGTGTTTACATTTTACAGTGTTATGATCAACTTGCAAAAACAAGATCTTATCTAAAACACTTTAATTACATATTTTTCTTTCCAGATGATGTTCGCTTTTACTGGAATTGTGTGGGTAGACTTGATCAGCGCTATAATAGCACTCTCCGCTGTTCTGTTTGCTTATGTGCAATGGACCTTTCGATATTGGAAAAGAAGAAATGTTCCGTTCTTTGAACCGTCTTTCCTAATAGGCAACATGCCTTCGATAAATCCGGAAATATCTATTGGAGACGTTTTATTTGTCAATACGAAGAACGCGAAAGAAAAAGGTATGATCCCTAGATGCAAATAAGGTTAAACAGCTTTTATTTGCTTGAGTTGTAACAAATTATGTAACCAAAGGATTCACAATAGTTTTTTCTTGGTCTAGTGAAACTTCCTCCCAACGTTTCATCAGCACCAGCGCTAGACATTTGCGGTGGCGCCTGCGTAGTTGATACCTCGGAGTAGTAGGAAGTGAGTGGGCAGGGATTACGAGCCTTGGAGAGGGTTCGGTATTGCGCGTCAGAGGGCGGGGTACTAATGTAATCAAATCTTCGTAATAAATTTTAACCTACTTGTCATTACCGCATTGAAATAATACGTTGTATGTATATATTTATAGTAGGGATTATCAAGGTTTTTTTCTTTTTGTTGTAATTAAGAACTGTAGCAAATATTCGTGCCGGAACATATCAACTGTTTTACTTTATCTGTAGCTGTTCTAGGGTTTTAATTTACTAATATGGTAGGGCTGTTGTTGTCCAGGGGGGCGATCATGTACTACATTTACCTAAATATAATTTGAAACCCATATTTCTTGGACTATAGTATCGCATATATAAGTATAGCCGTTATGAATTTTAAATCTATAGAAGTAACCATTTTCTAGGCTCATGAAGTTAAGATTACCTCTTTTTAATATTAAAATGACTAACTTTGATCCCTTGGATCCTTCCTTGGAAGCAATCACCACAGTTCGTAACAACTTATTTCTGGGAAAATGAGGCTTAACACATTTTTTTTGTTATTTATTGCTAATTTATTGCACCCAGACAAAACATGTTTCTGTAGCCTTTTCGGAGACTTGTGATAGCTGAGACATCATGTTTACATCATAACTCCGGCTTGGTGTAGGCGACTTAGTTTATTGCTAATTTATTACGCACGATTGGACATCAGCGAATCCCCAGAGTCTTCCCTAAACCCTCAAACACTCATTCTCAGCTGCTTGATGTTACCAAAGGCAATAAATTGACATGGTAGCTTAACAGATACTTCAAAGAGAGCGCTTACTCGTATTATGTACTAAAGTAAGAAAAAAATGAATAAGAATCTTTGAGCAGACTTAATGTTAAAGTGAAAGGTTGCAGATAATGTAATGATCTGAGTTTCCTTCGTCTTAAATCGTCGATTAAATAATGGAATTTATAATATAATCATATTTATTTTATATTCAACGTTTCGATAGCTTTGAATCTAGTGATAGTAGTATCACCTTATTAGATGAATGAGATTCTTATTTTTGATTTCATAGTGATATATATATATATATATATATATATATATATATATATATATATATATATATATATATATATGCGGCATGTAGCGGTTAAATTAGTAGTTTTATCAAATCAATTAATTCGATTAAAATAAGTTTGGCTTATTATTAGTATATTAATCACTTTTATTACAGGCTGGAAATATTATGGTTTGTATCTCACTACATCTGCTTTTTTCGTAACGTTAGACTTAGACATGGTGAAACAGATTCTCGTCAAAGATTTTGGCAAATTCACTGATAGAGGAATATATTTTAATGAAAAAGATGACCCAGTATGTAAGTTTTCATTCATATTCGTTATTGTACCATTTCTATTTTGGAATTATAGTTTCTTAATGTGGTAAAGATATACTCACTGACAAAAAAATCGCACACTTCAATTAATTAAAATTTAAAAACTAATATTCACTACCATTTTCTAGAACTTTTATTTACATCAAATATGCACAACACCTGATTCGAATATCACAATAATAATACAACATAAGCTCTACGGCGTCTAACTAACTCCCGCGATAATGGGCCGCTCCTTTTAAAACCAGCATCGAATTCTCTCGCACAATCGAGTGTCAATTTTACAGTTGTCGAGTTATTTCGAGTTTTTTTTCCATCCGAACCTTCTAGGTCTTCTTTGTTTTTCTATCCCAGCGATAGATGTCTCATCGGAATGAAATCAGGGACGGACTGGATAAATTTTAATCTTATTTTAAATTTATGAAAATACATTCACCAAACTTAACCAGATTTTAATAATTTGCAATAAAGTCTATGTTTAAATTTAAACATCCTCCTTCTGGGTGTTGCAATTACTTTGTCAGTGAGCACATTTAAGGAATAATATATAACTGTTAAAGATCAAGTACTTCAGACTTTAATTTTTTTGTTTCGGCTTATTTCGCTATTGCTGACAGTTGAGCTTTAATTTGGTATTTTCTGAAAATGTATTTAGTAAACGAAAAGTAATAAAATAGTTTTCTTTCCCCACAGCTGCACATTTATTTGCATTGGGCGGTCTAAAGTGGAAGAATCTTAGGACAAAATTAACACCGACATTCACATCTGGAAAAATGAAAAGCATGTTTCAGACTCTTGTAGATTGTGGATCTCTACTAGAGACACATTTGAAAGGATGCAATACTGAGGAGCCTATCGACATTAAAAATGCTTTAGGTAATTGACGTAAAGTTTGGTTATCTCTTTATAGTCTATTTAGTATGTATATATAGTCCCTGAGCCGACATAGTTGCGAGAGTCATTTTTTTCATATTTGTTAAATTTTACGGTAGGAACAATGTGAAGAAATATTTATCTAGGAATAGATCCATCATTGCTATGATCACGATTGAATGTCGCTGACGTTTCGCCAAGATCTCATTGGGAATATTGTCACACTGAACAACTCAGTGAGAATTTTGTTTACAATACTTCGTAGTAACGTAATTAACAATTTTGAAGTGAGAGCGATTGCTTGATTTTGTCACTATATTTTACTTGTTCTATGTTTAGCTTGTTTGTTATTTCTTATATACTTATTACTAATATACTTTAGCGAAGTTTAGAGAAAATTGACATCAATACGGGGCAGATATATATATATATGTTTGTTGCTGAATTTTCCAACCAACCAACCAACTTTTTCAGTAGAGTCACAACGCAAAAGGTGTTGATATATGTCAGAAAATGTATCAACACCTTACATCTTAAAATACAGTTCACCTTAGAATTAGAACAAGATGACCGTCTCCCATTTCTAGATGCTCTCGTTACCAAAACACCAAACAGACTGTTTCAAGTTACAGTTTACAGAAAACCAACACACACCAATAGATACCTGAACGCCACGTCACACCATCACCCAGCGCAGATCCAAGCAGTCGCCAACACCCTTATTTCCAGATCATTTAGATTAACAGACCCTAATACCAAAAACGAAGAAATTGAAATTATAACAGAAGAACTAAAGAAAAACGGATACAAAAATCATACAATAAAACGAGCGATTAACCGCAAGACACGAGAAGAAAACCACAAAAACAGAGAGGAATACAAACATACAGCTATCCTACCTTATATTAGAGGTACTACTGACAGAATAGGACGGGTACTGAAAAAATACAACATAAAGCCAATTTTCAAGCCTCACACGAACATAGGCAAAGTCCTCGGTAACCTAAAAGATAAAATCGAGTTAGAGAACCACGGATTCTATAGTATATCTTGCGAAGACTGTCAAAAGTCATACGTGAGAAGTACTAACCGACGCATTTCTGTAAGAGCAGAGGAGCACAAACTAGGCATCAAGAATAAGCAGACGACATCGGTCTTATTCCAACACGAACTCCAAATAGGACACAAAATAGACTTCAAAACGTGCAAGGAAATCGCGAACATAGAAAATAACCGAAATAGGCAAATACGGGAAGCAATCGAAATTCAAAAAATCGGAGAATTAAATAAACAAGACGACGCTCTAAATTCGCCAGAAACGTGGAAGGCACTTCTACAAAAATCCCATTATAAAAATCATAGTAATAACTCTAATCCTAATGAAAAACAATGACAAGGGACAATAAACAGCACGACGGGTGGTCACAACCCAAGAGGATTAACAGGTAAAGCAAAAAGACCACTAACGGCACCGCACCTGAACAGTCATCATACAGTTTACGATCTCGAAGGAAGGTACAAATAGAAAGCCAGTCTGTAAATTTCTTCATTCTTTTTTCAGATTTCAACTTTTGAAAATGCCAAATGAGATTTTGGCGAAACGTCAGGTAAAATGTTCTTTTCAGAGCACAAACCGCGAAACGGATGTACACCGGATACAACAAAGAAAATCACATTGTTCCATCCCTGAAGGACTACAATCTAATATATATGTTGACAGTTAATTAGAGCATCATTTCCAATGTAAACTGTTGGCAAATAAATTTAACAAAAGTTGTTCACGAGGCTAACAAACTTATATTGCTACAAATATTCAATTTAAATTCATTTTTACTTTATTTTTTTTTGCAGGTTGTTATACAACTGACATTATCGGCTCTTGTGCTTTTGGTCTCAAATGTAACAGTTTCAATGATGCCAATTCTCCATTTGTAACATACGCAAAGAAAATATTTAATAGAACAGCTATTGAGCAATTTCTTCCGTTCATTGCAAATACGTTTCCAAAATTAGCTAAAGCTTTGCATTATAAAACTATAGCTTCAGATGTTTCGAAATTCTATACTGACATTGTTGTCGAGGCCGTGAATTACAGAGAGAAAAATAATGTCTCGAGAAAGGACTTCCTTCAGATTTTGATTGATAGTAGGAACAATAAGGAGAACCATACTAAAGGTAAACATATTTGTTTAATGTAGTGAATATATATATACAGGGTGAGTTTTTTTGATGATCAGTATGGGGTACTCGGAAACTAGCCGAGATTGAGCACTGGTTAAATTGGGAAAGATTTGCAGTTTTACTGGCCCAATTTAATGACACTTTCGGATTTTTGTAAAAAGTCATGGCTTACTAGATATTAAAAAAAAACGAAATTCTGTCGATTTAGTCTAATCCCTCTAGCTTCTTTGTTTTTGATTTTATAAAAAAAGTGTAAATATCAAAATTGAAGGGAATTTATCCCGAATATGACTGACATGTCCTCGTTTGCGTGACAGCTCTCGTTTTCGAGATGTGACACAAACTTATCTTTTTTTGAAAGGAAACCATAGTTGGCTCTGACCTCAAAAAATCGGACATTATTAGAGCTTTTCAACGATATAATACTCGATATAGGTATTCATAAAAATAACGGAGTTATGGATGCTTTTCTCTCTTATTTTCACTTTTAAAGTAGGTAGCCATGAAAAAGATTGTTTTCACTTTGACGTTTCCTCATTTGAGAGTAATTCTATTAGTAGTGCTGAACTGACAGTCGACATTGACAAGTTTTCGTGATAAAATGGAAGAAACAACTGAATATGGTGGAATGTTATATCATATGCCATACAAATTCAGTTCGTGCAGCTGAGGAATACTGTCATAGATATTTTAATCGTCGTCAACCTGCTCTATGAGGCTTTACGATAGTTTACGCAGATATGGATCTTTTACTAAACCACCAAAGGAACGTAATCAAATTAACGAAGCAGCACAAATAAATGTTTTGGCAATGGTAAATCAAAATTCATCTACATCAACTCGTGAGATTGCGGCAGAAGCTGGCACATCTCAAGGAACTGTAGTTAAGGTACTGAAAGCGCACAAGTTCTACCCGTACAAACTTTCAGTTTCTCAAACTTTGCATGCTGGTGACGAACATCGACATATTTTGTTTTATACATGGTTTAGAGACATGTGCCTTGACAATCCACAGTTTCCATTAAAGGTGTTATATTTTTTTCATCCAGAATGGTTTCAAAGAGTACAAATATCAGTAGAACCCCTTAGTTTTCCAGGGTTTTTCTTGCTGCGTGCAAAAAGAGACAAAAATCGGAAACAGACATTTGATGAGATTCAGTTCAATTTTGCAAAAAACATTCTTGTATTTATTTTTGAATTCTGTTATGCGATTGTTATAACTACTTTCAATTCCTTGGCACTGGGCACTGTACTTTTTCTCATAGCTATATCGAAACAAAGTTTAAAGGACAATCATTCAAAGCAAATAGACAACAATAGACGAAAATAAGGCAAGACTTTATTTTTACACAACAGAAATAAGACCTCAAAGAGAAAAACAGAATAACTGATGCTACAGTGATAAAAATAATGAGAATAGCAGGAAAAATATTACTAGATAGAATAAGAAGGGAAAATATCAGGCAAGCCTGTAAAGATAGGAAAAGACAAAACCCATATCTTGTGAGGTTGTGATCTAAATTTGAACAAAAAGTAGATTTAGAGTGGTAGCCAATGGGATTGATGAGCAAAGCTTCTTATGATTTGTATATCTGTATCTCTTTCTCTCTGTAACTCTCTTTTTCTGTCTTCGCTCTCACTGTTTATTATTTGTTATTTGTTTTATTTTTAGGTGGCGATGGTGCTTCATTAACAATGAACGAAATAATTGCCCAATCTTTTGTATTCTTTGCGGCTGGTTTTGAGACTAGTTCATCAACAATGACATTTGCCTTGTTCGAGTTGTCCACGCATCCTGAAATACAAGAAAAAGTGAGGGAAGAACTGGACAGAGTTTTAAAAAAATATGACAATAAGATTAATTACGATGCTTTGAAAGAACTTGAGTACATGCAGCAAGTGATTGGCGGTAAGTCGTTACTACTTTCTTTTGCTTATGAGTGTACTAAAATTTGGATGAACTACGGTTTTCCTACTTGATTTTGCTCCACAGTGACAGATATCTGGAGAAGTTCGGTCGTAGGTGACACCTCTTTAAATTTTCAAAAGAATTGAAAGAAGTCTACCTTATAGCCGGACATCTGAAGATATCTAAGATATCTACTGCAGTTGGAGACCAAATATTGCCGGCTGTGAAAGCCTACATGCTTTAAGTGATTTTACTTGTATATATAATTTCTGCAAATGAACTTTTATATTTTCTTGTAGAGACTCTTAGGAAATATCCTCCAGTACCATTTATTACCAGACAATGCGTTACAGACTACAAGTTTCCTGGTACTAATTTGACGTTAGAAAAAGGCACTAACGTGATCATACCAATACAGAACATTCACTATTTTGAAGAAATCTATGAAAATCCTTATGAATTCGATCCTGATAGGTTTAGTCCTGAAAATAAAAGTCGGAGGAATCCTTTCGCACATATACCATTTGGAGAAGGTCCTAGAATATGCATAGGTAAAACTTGTTTTTTTTTTCAAACGATTGATATTCAGTGTGGGAAAAATTTTTTTATGTGGAACATACATTTATTACCATCATAACTAAAATTGATATTTTTTAGTGATTTTACTGTCCATTTAACGCAAGACAATACATTGTTTCTAATATTTTATCGCGAAATAAATTCCGACATCCACAAGTTTCAGGAAAATCTTGCTTACAGACACTCCAAATCGGGAGTCGTACTGTGTGTAACGCCGATTTCCTGTGATTCCTAGGATAGAAATCGTAGGTTTACTAAAACCTATCAAAGAAACTACGACACTAACTTTTCGAAATATTTTGTGTGATTTGTATTCTACGAATCATAACGAAATAACATTACACATAGTACGACAGAGACTTTAGTGTATGATTATCGTAATACATTGGAATACAATTATTGTAAAAAATCATAGAACTTGATCGCAGCAGCCCTACCGGGTACAATTGGGAATCTAAACCTACGTGATACCTATTTAAACTCACCCAAAAAAATTCATCAAAATCGGGTCAACGGTTTAGGAGGAATTAAAAAAAATTGCGTTCAACCCTATTGCACTGCCCCCCACCGGGTCAAATTGTAAATCTAACGCACTGTTACACACTAAAAGATTAATCAAATTCGGCAAAATCCTTAAAAAAAGTTCCTACAACCAGATCGCATCGCCATCTACCGGGTTAAATTATAAATCTATCCCACGTAAACTCACACAAAAATTTCCCTAAAATCGCCCCAACTGTTAATGAAAGTTCAAAAAATGTTCCTACATCTCGATCGCAGCGCTACCTACCGGGGCCAACTGTGAATTTAAACTTTCCAACAACACACTAAAATACCTACAAGAAAAAATCAGTGACTCATGGGGATCGAACCAGAGACCTTCTCATTATTAGCAAGACGCTCTAGCCAACTAAGCTCATGTGTTTTCTCATGTAAGGGTTGCCGAGCGAGTATAGCAGCGACGCGTTGATTGAACAATTGTCGTTATATTTAAACAAATTAACCCAAAACTGTATTAAACTATACGTATAACCCTTCCTTTTGAACGGCCAGAAGCGACTTTGTTTTATACCGTGTAAAGATGTTATAAAAGAATATTATAATGTGCATGAAATACGTAAGGTAATTAACATAATAAGTTGATACGGATTAATATTGTCTAAATAGCTTTCCAATTATCGCATTGTATGTGACCATTTTATTAAATGATAGCCTGAGTATAGTAAGCTATCCTTAAAAGATAGATAGATATGCCAAGCCGGATTTCTTGTAGATTTATAAAAAAGGAATATCCCACCATGCATTGCTTTGCTCCATTTTAAGTGGATTAGACAGCATTTTCGATGAAATCTCCCAGGTGGCTTGACTTTTTTCAGCACTTCCCACAATTATAGTTACCTTTCAACCAATTTTCACAAAACAGTTACACATTATATACCTAAACAGTCCTCATGAATCACTCTATCTATTAGTGAAAATCGCATGAAAATCCGTTCAATAGTTTTTGAGTTTATTGCGCACAGACAGACAGAGGGGCCGGGCCGCAGAACTTTGTTTTAAGGTGCATTTTCATGAGACGCCAGAAGCCAGCGTCAAGTATCATAGGGTGGAGACTCAAATAGTATGGTATAATTTCAATAAAAGCGCCATCTGGAAAAAGATGATCGTTGTTATAGCGCCAAACTACAGCGTCAGAATGGAAGTGTAGCGTTGATGAAGTTGTCAAAGAAAATACAAGGAGACGACCAATCAAATATATCTAATTTTTAACCGCCTTGCTCTGATATAATTAGTACTTGAAATTGTAGATACTGAACTGTATATGGAGAAATATGAGAAAAATTAGTAAATAAACTTTTGTATTAAAATACTTGAATAAAAAGAAAGTCTATAAACGATAAATATACCCAATGTGGATCCATAAATGCCAAGAAATAATTCGGCGGCCAAATATTGCAAAAATTAAACGAAAAAAGGGTTATCTGCTCTGATATCCAACGACATATGACCATAATTTGCTCAAGAGTGATATCTGAAAAAAATAATACAAATATTCCAAATAACATATTATTCATATTAACGACTATTTTTTTTCAATATCTACAGTATTTCTGTATATGCTAATTATATACAATATTTTATTTTCATTATTTCATTTAAATAACTTAGTAAACTGGCAGTGATAAACTAATTGTAAATTGATCATGCATGGGTTTTATTAAAAAACAAAGTGGTTTACAGGCATATAGAAACCAGACTTGGCTTTATAAGTGTGCAGTTTTCATCATATTTCAAACCAATATCTTTTTAATTATAATTATGTCTTACTCTCTTCGAGGTGTCATTCCTTTGTACGCAAGACAATATATATTAAATATAAATATATATATATAAATATAATAATTATGTCTTAATTTCGCATTTTGATAATTTATATTTTTATATAACTTCTCTTTAGTATTGCATAATTTCAATAATAAATTACTCTCAGCATTATCTATTTTAGTTACAAATTATTTAGTTAGGTTAAAGTGAAATTTAATAGCACTCATTAATTCGTTGCATTTAATAATTCCCTATCTAATTTTAACTCAGTTAAAATTACTACTAAAGTTGTAAAAAGTATCTTTTATTAAAAAACAAACAGGTAATTTAGAAGGCCAACTTTAAAAAATCACCGGCAACAAAACCAGTAAATGTCAGCGTCAACCCATACAATTCAAGCGTCAAACGATTAAAATTTAAACACTTAGATCATTTACCATCTAGATATAGCCTCTCAAGCATAAAATCGTGGCAACGCTAGAAAGAGAGGGCAATAGAGACAGTAAGAGGCTATTTCACTTAGTGGGTAGATGGTCGGTGGTATTGGAAGCAGCTCCCAACCGAGTGAATTAGCCTCTTGCCCTCTCTATTGCCCTCTCTCTCCTTAGTCTTACCACGACATTTGTGCACTGCAGGCTATCTCTAGAAAGTAAATGCTCTAAGACTAAACACGGTTAAGTTTTGAAGCTAGACGCCAGCGTCAAATGTCATAGAGAATATAGTCAATATAGTAGTCTCATGGTATAATTTCGACAATTGTTCCATGGTCATATTGGCCAATATCGATTTATGATACTATCATTTTGAGATTTTTTCTGAAACTCCTAGATATCAAAATTCATTTCGCTTTTGGCAAAATTATACCACATAGCCATCTATTTGAGTCTCGCTGACTTCTGGCGTCTCATGAAAATTCATCTTTATAATATGTAGTGATACTGATTGAGATCGCGTAAAAACATTTAATGCATATTTCGTAGAAATCTTGGAATCAACGAAAAGTTTCAATTTATTATTATTATGTGACATTTAAATATAAATACATAATTATTTTTGATTAATTGCATTATAAGTAAAATATTTTTTTAGGCTTGAGATTTGGAATAATGCAGACGAAAGTTGGTTTGATCACCATACTAAAAAATTTCCGTGTTAAACTCAATCCTAAAACACAAGTTCCTTTACAGATGGATTCAAAATCATTCGTGTTGTCAACTAAAGGAGGAGTATGGTTGGATTTGGAAGAGTTATAATTTATTGTGATATTATTGTATTTTTGCTATTTAATAAGTTATGATATTGTAAAGTTTTATTTACATTTTTTACGTATAAAGTTTTAACAATATCTTGTTTTCTTTGTTGGTTAAACATATTTTCCATTAGTCAGTAGTCAGGAATGACATCTGTCCCTCTTCTTGTGAGGAACAGGGAGGAGTTGAAAAAATCAGTCAAAAGGCATACTCAAAATCCTTTAATGGACTTCCGGTTCACATGGTGGAGCAGCCAGATGTACATCCAGATAGCTTTATTAGGGTTCCGTTTATACAATATACGGATACCCTTATAATATAACTCCGGATTTCTCCCTCTGTCACATCACAGCAATTTTCTCCTAAACTACTGGAAGGAAGAGGATGAAATTTGGTATTAATGTATAGTTTGGTGACCCGATCAGGAGTAAATATCGTAAAAGAATAAATTTAGATTTTAGGGGTATTTCCCCTTGATCCCCGAAACTACTGAGCCTAAAATTTTGAAAAAAATAGAAAATATAGAGCGTTGCCTGAACTTTACGGGAAAAATAAGGAAAAACCGTTAATATTAATTTTGGGGGCAAATTATAGAATTAAATGAAAATTTAAAAATAAAAAAAAATTCAAACGCTTCATGTAATACATCAAATGAAAGGTCCTATTATGAGAAACACAAATATATTTTTTTTCATATTAAAAAAAATTAGCTAAAAAGATATTAAAGAAAATATACCAAAATTTACCCATTCCCCCCCTATCTGCGAAACTATAAAACGTAAAAGTTTTGAAAAAAAATTAGAGGTATAGGGTTTGACCTGAAGTTTACTGGAAAAATATGTGAAACTTCTACTTTTAATTTTGGGGGGCAATTAAATTGTCTGGGAAAAATAAAATAACACCACAATTTATTTAAAAAAGCTTTTTTAATTCAATTGTGGTGTTATTCCCAAGAAAACTTAAAAATAATCAAGAACATGCCAAAATAACATTTAAAATAGTATTTGATTTACGACGTAACTGATAGAAATTTAATTTGATAATATATAGGGGAGCATAGAAATTTCTAAAGATATTATAATAATAAAGTTCCTTCCAAATTAGAAGAATTAGAAGGGGTGATCTTCAGAATTTTAGATGGTGGTCCTAAGTGCGACTTTGTTATAAGAAGTGCATTCGCCAAAATTGCGGACAAAGAATATTGTTGATTCAGTGATCCCAAAAAATCATTAGAGAAAACAAGGAAGAACCTTATGAATTATCCCGATTTTGGCTAGTTCGTAAGGACATGACCATTAGCAATTTCTTCCTTAATCATCGGCAACCAGGATTGACTGAATTCTACGGAGGTAGTAGCGATACAATCGTTTTCATTTAACAAAATTAAAGCATTCGTTTCGTGTTGTGTTCTTCTGTGTGTAATACAAGTGAATTTTGATATTTAATTTTATGACCAAGGCCCCAAGCATGTTCACAAATATTGGGTTTTTCATTTTTTTTTGGGAGGTCTAGAGGTTTCTCCAATATAAAATTTTTTACGTTCACAAGGAATTTTATATATTTTAAAACAAGAAATACACTAAAATCAGTTATATCAAACACAAAACCAAAAAACACAACTCAAAATACAGAAAATTGCATTTGTAAAATCCCTTGTTAATGTAATAAATTTTATATTGGAGAAACCTATATAGCTCTAAACGTTCGAATAAACGAACATAAAATTGACATTAAAAAACGGCAGTTTGATAAATCCAAAATTTGTGAACTCCTTTTTTTAGTAGAAAGAGCTGTAGTTCCGTCTGCAAATGATAATATTAAGTCATTAGGGAAGGTCTCAATTGATTCATATGGAGTATGAAAAAAGGTGGCCTAAAATTGTTCCTTGTGGAACTCCAGTTTTAATTTCACGCCGAACTCTACCGTTAAGATAGCCAACGAATAGTTTATGAGCCACAGTTATAGAATTTATCATGCAATATCTTGTATGATATCGTGTCTAACACTTTAGCTGTATACAGAAAAGTTTTAATGGGTGAGATGAAATTAAAAAAGGTAAGTTTTGGATTCGAGAGTCAGTTTATTAATCAGTTTATTAATTTAGATGCATGTTGGAATACAGTAAGTAACAGGTTGATGGTGTCTTTTAAATAAAAATACTTTAACTCGTACAATTTTTCTGTCTAATAAATTAATTAATTTGTCTAACAAAGTTTTGCATATTTGACGATAATTTAAGTACGAGGTGGTCCTGATCTGCCTTATAATTATCTAGCTCATAAGACGTGTTTTTACATTAATTGCTGACCTTTTAAACATAGTTGTTTGTAAATAAATATAGTTCGGGATGTCGAAACTGAAAAGTTTTATTCATTTAGAAAACCTATGGAGGATACATTTAAATATAAAATGTATAAGAAATAAGCTTTCCTTTCAAGTTTAGTTTATATTTCAGTAAAAATTGATATACAGTGCGATCATAAATGTTTGAGAGGTATTTGAAATTGGAGCACTTGTAACTGATTAAAAGTATAGTTGGTATGAGTAAACAATTTTACATAGAGGGTGATTATATTGGACTGTTGTTAAATAGAGTAGCATAGAGAATGTACATATATAACAGCGTGCAAGTAAACAGGGGGTGCATATACAGGGTGAAGTATTTGCAATGTTAGGCGACATATTCGGGATAAGAACTTCGGACAATGCCTTTGATTCTGTCCATAATGAGCACGCCCAGCCTTTGACGGCAAGTTTTGACTGGAAGCATAGTGTACAGGGTAAACTGGGTGTAAGTATATTAGCTGTTAGTAAACAGAGTAGTATACTAGATGTCAGTAGGATTACAGTATAGGAATAGAAATGTTTAAACACAGGGTAAAGCTTAAGTCTCAGTGGAGAAATTGCAAATACACATGGTGTTAATATATAGGGTGTACATATACGTGGTGTGTGTATACAGGGTAAATAGACTATTCTAGACTATAGACAGTCGCATGTATCTGTACTAGTTTAAGCAACTTAGGATGCCGCGGGTTATTAACCAATTAATTAACGCTTTTGAAGTGATTAAAGACGCTCTAAGAATGAATAGTGTTAATGATTGTTAAGTCCAAGGCTGTCCTGTTTCTGGAAATAGAAATAAATCTACCTACGTTTAAATTATTAAACAAAATAAAACATTTGTTCAGACCAAGACTACAATAAGCCTTGAAGGCTACAGGCCTGAAAAGCTAACCTTGGAAGAAGAAATATAAAGGGTGTATCGTAATTTTGTAACTTTTAAACAATTTAAGCAATTTTCTTTGACCTCTGTTATTTATTTTGTAAAAAGATATGCCTCGATAACTCTAGAATTATTTTTGCTAGAGTTGTTTTTTGGTTGGTTCACTGAACTAATTTAGGTGTTAGTAGTTCTAGAGTACCTTCTAACCTTTGTCTGGGTAAATTTCCACATTCCGGCACTACCCAGGATATAGATGTTACTTTCTGTTGGAACTATATCGAAATTTTTGTTAGCTTTAGCTGTTCCAATATTCACAACAGCGACGTTTAAGTTTATTCCTTAAAGGTGTTAGAATTAAATCTCATTAGATTGTTCAATATTTTCTATTTCATGTTTCTCGTTACCCAATTTAAACAGTTTTGTTGACAATCTGAATACATTCGGAATTATATTACAGCAATTATCGACCAAGTGCAACCAAAATAACATGAGTTTCCATTTCAAGTATATTTATATAATTTTACATGCCAATTAAGTTGTGGGTAATTTAAAATACTCCTAGGCTATAAAGTGTGTGATAAATGATTTCATTTTAAAGTGCTTCAGTTTGATATCGTTGTTAGCTAGAAAAATTACTTTGATTATCACAAATTTAATCAGAATAATTTTCGACTGTGTGCCAAGTTCATGTGTTCAATCCATAATATCGGTAAGCTGACCTTACTTACTAAACTGCACCTTTGGTTTGATTATTTGGTGACTCGTGATGCGAAATTGTTTTCTGGAATTCAACTCAGGTCTGCAAAAATACACTCTTATCAAATTTATCTAAATTACATAGTAAACACAAATCAGAAGTAATAGTGAAAACAAAATTATATGTTATGTTTAGTTTATAAACAAATTGTTACATGAGAACGCGCAGAGTTATAGCTGACTCAAATTTATTAGTATTTCGATCTCATATTTTTTTAAATATTTTATTTACATATGGTGTTTCACTAAGAGTAGCCCCATATATTGCATCTGAAGAAGCAGAAGTAAAAGGTCTTAAGTCTTATGAATAACAACTTACATTTAAAGTAATGGGATTTTAAGTATTTTACATTGTCACAATTATGCACTAAAATCGATACAAATAAATACATTAAAATAAATAATTTGGTCAAGTGCGAACTCGCATACTAAGGGTTCCGTACCACCTTCAAGATTCTAATATTCCAGTTTCTGACAAGCAGGAATGAGTGCATTTCCTTATATTTACCCTTATATCTTTTAAAGGAGCGTTTTAAATTT
The DNA here is from genome assembly GCA_034190945.1 of Octodonta nipae. Classification (NCBI taxonomy): domain Eukaryota; kingdom Metazoa; phylum Arthropoda; class Insecta; order Coleoptera; family Chrysomelidae; genus Octodonta; species Octodonta nipae. Next base: position 138,216,915 of record CM067219.1, on the reverse strand, counting down.
ATAAAACATATACACTTTGATTTTCCACACATATTTTATCTGCTTCAGGATTCGCTTGATTTTTATAAGAATATATATGTATTTAATTTTCTAATTTGGCCCCCAAAAATAACATTAAAGTATTTTACTAATAAAACTTTCAGAGAAGCCTTCTATATTCTACTGTCTGATTTTGAGGCTCTGTAGATTGGAACATAAAGGTTTAAGTAATTATAATTCTGTTATTCAAATTATTTAAAATACAATAAAATATGTTTTTTTAAATTTAAAAGTTTATTTCTAAAGTGGGAATTAAGTCGATGTTTTCATATTTTTGTTAATATCTTTTAAACAAATGATTCACATTAGCATGAGCCTTTTATCTGATATATTACATGATATGATGCGTTTGGAAATTTAATTTTTATTTTCCATTTAATTGTATAAATTGTCCCTAATAGTAATGAAGGTTTTCTAATAATTTTTTTTATAATTTCAAGTGAGCCCCAACCCCTGATTATATTCAAAATTTTAGATAGTATTTTTTTAATATATTCATTTTAAAAAATTAAAAAAATATATTTGTGTTCCTCATAATGAGACCTTCTTTGATATATTACATGATCCTTTAGAAACAATTATAATTTTTTATTTTCTATTTAATTCTATAATTTGCCTCCGAAAATGAATATTAGGGGTTTCTCCTTATTTTTCCCCTAAAGTTCAGGTAAGGGGATATATGTCTATTTTTTTCAAATTTTTACAGCTTATGGTTACGGGGATAAGGGGGGGGGAATAGGTATATTTTTTATATTTTTGTAAATATTTTTTAATTAAGTTATCTTAAAATTATGAAAAAAATATATTTGTTTTCGTCATAATGAGCCCTTTCATTTGATATATAACAAGATGAGTTAGAAACAATTTTAATTTAATATTTTCCATTTAATTCTGTAATTTGCCCCCCAAAATTAAAAGTAGAGACTTCTCCTTAATTTTGCAGTAAAGTTCAGGTAAGGAGCTAAGGTAAGGGTTTCGGAGATAAGGGGTGGGAAATGGGTAAATTTTTTTATATGTGTGTAAATATCTTTTAATTCATTTATTTTAAAATTATGAAAAAAAATATATTTGTTTTCGTCATAATGAGCCCTTTCATTTGATATATAACATGATGGGTTAGAAACAATTTTAATTTTATATTTTTCGTTTAATTCTGTAATTTGCACCCCAAATTTAAAAGTAGCGATTTATTCTTATTTTTCCAGTAAACTTCAGGTCAGACCCTATACCTCCAATTTTTTTCAAAATTTTACGTTTTATAGTTTCGAAGATAAGGGGGGAAATGGGTAAATTTTGGTATATTTTTATTAATATCTTTTAACTATTTTATTTTTAAAAATGAAAAAAAAAAGTGTTCCTCAGAATGGGACCTATCATTTGATGTATTACATGATCCGTTTGAAAAAAAAAAATTATTTTTAAATTCATTTAATTCTATAATTCGCACCCCAAAATTAATATTAATGGTTTCTCCTTATTTTTCCTATAAATTTCGGGCAACCTTATATATTTCCTATTTTTTCAATATTTTAGGCTCAGTAGTTTCGGAGATTAGGGGGGGAACGGTCGATTTTGTTAGTTTTTCCCCCAGAAGTATTTCTAATATTAGAATCTCGTCTTTTATGATATGTAATCCCGATAGGGTCACCAAACTATACATTAATACCAAATTTTCACCTCTTCCGTCCAGTAGTTTAGGAGAATATTGCTGTTATGTGACAGGAGCAGAAATCCGGAGTGATATTAAAAGGGTATCCGTATGTTGTATATACGGAACCCTAAATACAAAAACTGACTACAAAAAAATTTAATATTTTTTCCTATTGACAACGGGGTCTGAACTAGACCCCGAAACGTTTGGAATATACGGCAATTTTCGCAACTGTGGTGTTATTTCCCAAGAAGTACTTAAACACTGTTATTTTAATTCCCTGAACAATATTTATTATTATGCTAACCCTCTACATAGTTCCTGATTTCAATTAACAATCCATAACAACCTTACGGAATATGTCAAATAAACTCAGACGTTCATACTAATTAAATATTTAGTAGTTTTGGTAATTTTAATCTCAGCATTAGTTTTCTTTGCAGAGTGTGTCAATAGTACCTGAAATGATTTTGCTGAATATCTTTGCCGTTTTAACGGCACTATTTGCTGTTATATATGCATACACAATGTGGATCTTCAAGACTTTTAAGAGAAAAAATATTCCGTATTTTGAACCAAGATTTCCAATTGGTAATCGTGATTATTATTTCAAGAAGATTCCGCTTGGTGATGAAGTATTTAACACGGTGGAAAAAGCAAGGAAAATGGGTAGGTAATACAAATCACAAGTTATGTGCAGATCAATGGTTGCTCTAAAGTCTATACTGTAAAGTTTTTATTTTCACACTCGGGTTCAGTTCAGTTCTTGGATTTATTTAATAACACAGTCCAACTCACTCTAACTTATTGCAACTGCTTTAACACAATTTATATTCACAGAACTATTTACAATTTATCTTTACTAGGCTAACGGCAGTCGAATACTGAATGAATGAATCTGTCCTCTCTTCGTAATTATATATTATTGTCGGAATTGTCTAGAAGGTCAACGAGCCACGGGAAACTTCCTTCATGTGTTCTCGAAGCTTTAAGGTAATTGGATGAATTCCCATTAACGGCAGCCGCCAGCCTCTGGTTGAGAGAAAACATTTCGGATTTTCAGAAGTATCGGATGAATGACGTTTGCACCAGATATCGGATAAATACCCGTCGCAATACACTGGAGATAAAAAAAAAATTAAAATTATTTATAGTTATGAAAGACTAGCGAAGGGGGCTCAATATTTTTATGGTGTGAAGTCTTACCTTGACGGAGTCTGTGCTTTTGCTGCACAAAGCAAATCAATATTTTTAAGTTAAGCTAGTATGGTTACATAGCGCGCAAGTTTGTTGGACAAACCCCAGTCCTTGTTAAACGAAGTGTATGTCAGCAATATGTTGCGTTGAATATTGACGATGCCATGATAACGACTAATACAGAACGTGAAAAGTGAGGGATCTGTAGGTTAGAGTAGAGTCAATATGAAAATAGCATGGCTAACTAATGTCAGATGTGGTACGATGGTAACATACAGTTATGAAATTAATGTTCTATAGCTGATCCTAGCAATTTGCAATAATTTGTAGATATAAATGCATTTCATCGATGAAATATAGACATTGTCCGTCGAATAAGGTAAGAAAAACTTCACACGTAGAGAATGGGTGGACGAGGCCCTAGTACTTTACATGGATTATCGCAAGTGTGTAGAAAGATTAGGATAGTAAGAAACGTATGTGGGATTATCATACCTGAATTTAACGAAATACTGAAAAGGAACTTAGACTGGATGCGTAAGATGATAGAATGTAGATACGAGGCAGAAGAAGCATTGGTAGACTAAGAAAAAGATGGGTGCCGTAACAGGCAAATTCTTGAAATGAAGAAGAAGAGGATGAAGATATGTGGTTATTTATACATTAGTTTAATGTATGGGGTATTGACAAATTTAGATGGTCTATGCCATAGTGAGGAATACTCAACAAAATATTCTTTATGGCATGCGAGATTAAAGTTCTGTCCTGTATCCCAGTTCGATCGGATAAATCAGGTAATCTTGATGGCCATTCCAGAGTCTGTAAGCCACTTTCTTGTGCTTCTGATTAAATCCATTGTCTGCAAAGTTAGAATCAGAGATTGAAACGTTTGATTTTTTGTATTCCTTTTTTTATCAATGTCGTGTGATCTCCCAAAAGAATGAAAAATAAACTAGAAGATGTCTTAAATAAGCTCCAGAAAACAAAAGTTTTGTCTGAGCGGAATATAATCAATAGAGGAATGGGGCGCAGTAATTTTTCTTTGTCCAGAGTGTAGGTTAACATCGAAACAGTAGTATTCCGAAAAACTGTATGGGCTGTCATAGACCAATCAATAGAGCAAAAATTAACTTATAATGTGTAAAAAATACTATCAGGATAACGACTGTGCCATCACATTAACAACGATTCGTAGTGATATTTTGCTATGTTTTCCACTCGCAACTATGGTTTTTTACTTTGTTATAGACAATTGAAGCAAGAAAATCACTTTTTTTTCTTAGCATGTTTATAAAATCAAAACTAATAATCTAATCTCAATGTTGTCAACAGGTCAATTGTAAAGCATGAAAATACCAATGAAATGAGTCCAGGCTCGATCCAATTGGATCATTAGTAGCAGGGAAAAACAAAAAATACTGGAAAATGTAGCATTTTTTTAAAAAAAATCGCATCTTCGTCATTTTAGAAGCTGTAGAACTGATAGTAATTATTTATATCTATTTTATGAATGCCAAAACTAGGCGCTACCGGTTTATTAGTTTTTGAACAATTGTGATATAAAGTTTTTTGTTCCCTATTTCTGCTTTGTGCCTCCATGCGTCGTAGATAATCAAATTTCAATTTTGAAAAAAGTTGTTGAAAGTAGAGGTGACATTCTACAAAGCCTCTATTCTCATTTTTTTACTAAATGTCTGTGAAATATCTAAAAAATATTAGCGAACATGACAAAAAATGGGAGAGCGTATGAATGTATCGAAGGAGTGGGGGAAGCACGGTTGTTGAGGGGAAGCGTTTAGTAATATATAATATAGGCAGGCTGCCTGTAATTTATAAATATTTTTATTGCTTTTGTCAGAAACTAATTTAGATATTTTCAAGACTTTTTTGACTTATTTAGTTCAATGTTTGTTTCACTTTGATATAAACCTATTGCCTTCATTCTGCAGTTCTTTATAAAATATTATATAAATATATTAATAAACAAACAGTTCTCATTTAATATAATAAAATCGAACAAATCGCTCTGTATATAAGCTTTTTTAGCGATTAGATTCTTTCACCATCTGTCAGAGTGACAGTTACTATCGATAATAATTATTGTCAGCAGTTCCCCTCACCAACCGTGTTCCCCCCACTACACGAACAGATTCATACGGTCACCAAATTTTGGTGATGTTTGCTAAAATTTTTCGTATATTTCACAGACATTTAACGAAAAATGAAAATAGAGACGTTGTAGAATGATATCTCTACTTCCAATATCTCTATTCTGATTTGATATTTGACGATCCATGTCGCATGGAGACGCACTGCAAGAATAGTGGACTAAAAACTTCATATCACTATTATTCAAAAAATAATAAACCGATAGCGCCTGGTTTAGTCACCATACGGTAGATAGTAGATATCAATTACTATCAGTTCCCACAAACCCAGTTCTACAACTTCGATAGTGACGGAGTTATGATAATATAAAGAAAACCGCTAAATTTTCCTATATTTTTTGATTTTCCGTGTTACTAAAGATCCCATTGGATCGATCCTGGGCTCATTTCATTGGTAATTTCATCCCTTACAATTCACCTGTTGACACCATTGAGATTAGCTTATTATTTTTCATTTTAAAAACATGCAACGGAAAAAAACGCAATTTTCTTGTTTCAATTGTTTATAATAAAGTAAAAAACCATAGTTGCGAGTGGAAAAGGTAGCAAAATATCACTAAAATCGTTCTTAATGTGATGGCACAGTCAGTATCCTGATAGTATGTTTTGCACGAAAAAAATCTCTATTGATTGGTCTATCAGTTCATATTATTTATATAATAATTTTGTTTATATTTTAAGATTTCATTTTGAAAAATATAAAACATATTTTTTTTTATTTGAGGATGGAATTATTTTGGACTGTTTATAACAGCGTCTCCATTTTTTGTACCACTCGACTTAGAAATCGTGAAAAATATTTTGGTAAGGGACTTCAACCATTTCACCGATAGAGGATTTTATTACAATGAAAAAGATGACCCGACGTGTGAGTAAAATATGAATACAATATAGTTGTTTGCTTTCATGTTTATATAGAAATTGTCTACATCATGAAGTGTCTGACCATTGCATAATCCACGTTTTATTTTCTAGCTGCACACCTGGTTGCTATTGGGGGTGTTAAATGGAGAAACTTAAGAACGAAGTTGAATCCGACCTTCACATCAGGTAAAATGCGGAGAATGATCCAGACAGTTGTTGATTGTGGGACAGTTCTTGAGAAATACCTACAGGAGCATGTTAGCTCCGAACCACTTAATGTTAGAGATTTTTTAGGTAATTTATTTGTTATAAGTGTGCAGTTTTTATTTTAAAGGAAATAGATGAAATTAGAAAATAACTTGTCTTCTGCAGATCAACAAATACTAGATGTGTTGATATATTTCTTGCTGATCTTTTTTCAATAACTTACTTTATGCTCAATACATATACCTTACTAATTGTACTGGTCACTGGAAGTCCCCTATAATTGTTACATTGACGTTTATTTCCTCTCTTGTAAATTGCTCTTATGTACGCCTCTTTCCATTCATCTGGGATACCCTCTCCATTAATATATCGTTTGAAAATATACGCAAAAAATAAAAATATAATCAATAAATAATCTATGTTAAATAGTAGTTAATATAAGCAATTAAGACAATTTTTTAAAAATTCACACTGACAGTGACATTATTTGACATTATTGGCATTGAACGTCTCAAGGTATCAACAGCTTTGTTTGTATCGTCATCAGGTAATGACTGGAAATTCAGATTATCCCTTGTATTTATTCCCTTAACAGGTCATGCTCATTGGGTCGCTTAATCCCCTGTTTGGTCCAATCAGTGTCGCCGTATCTGGCGATTGGTTGCCGGTGATGCGTAGCCGCAGTGGCTCGAGAAGAGGTCTCCAAACTTTTTAATTTGGACGCTGGGCTCACTAATTATATTCTCATTAGAGATTGTGTATGCCATCTCGATGGTCGCTTAGTCTAGCCAATGTAGAGTTTGCCACAGTCACTGGGTATACTGTATATACAGTCTTTTGGAACTGCAGGATTATCCGCCTTTGTTTTTGTGATCATGCTCCTCAAGGTGTTGTTGCTTTTGAAAACCATTTTGATTCCGTATCCTTGTTCAATACGTCTAAGTTTTTCCGACAAGCCTTTACGGTTGCTATTGTGGTTTCCTCTTGCTGCCCAAGTCGTTTTCCCAATTGTTCAAATGTCTTGTTAATGATGGATTCCGGATATCCATTCGTAAAAAATATTTCTCTAAGTTTCATTACTTCTTCTTTGAGGGCCTCTGATGTGCTGCAAATATTTCTGGCTCTATGGACTAAAGTTTTGATGATGACAGTTTTCGTTGTTGATGGGTGGTTAGAGTTGTAGTGTAGGTATAACCCTGTTCTATTATATTCAAGTATTGTCTAATTTGGTATAATAAATAGAACAATTTTCTTAGTTTAGCTCTTGTTAATATTTTATGTGTAATCCATTTTAAATTTGAATCTATTTCCATATCTAACTATTTAGTACTAGAAACAATATCTAGCTTAATATTGCAAGTGCAATTGGTACAGTTAGTGTAGTGGTGGAAAGTTATATGATTACAGTTAGACAATGCACTAATAGTAGGCGCATATGCAGCGCATTTAGTTTTTTTTTTTAGAGTAAAAGTTGTTTAGGATATGCTTTAACAGTCGTTAATAAAGAAAAAGTCATTAATATATACAATAAACAGCATGGGTCCAAGGACAGTGCACTGAGGCACCCTATAATTACATATTTCAGAATCACTTGTCACATCATTTGTTTGAACTTTTTGTTCTCTACAGTATAAATAAGAATGAAACAACTTGTTTGTTACACTCCTTACATCAAAGTTGTTTATCTTCTCAATAAATGTTGATTTATCAACGGATTTATAAATACGGCCTGTGAGAAGATCATATTGAAAATTAGATAGTAGATTATTGTGTTGTAGAGAGTAAGAGAATTTGATTTTAACATTTTTCTCAACAATTTTTGCTTAATTACTAATAATGTATATTGGCTGATAATTATTTATCATCTCATTGTTCCCAGATTTACATATTTATGTTCCAGTCTACTTTTTAAATTTTGTTGGGAAAATGCCTTGTGAGAATATTGACTTTGTGATATGACAAAGAGGTTCTGCTACATATTCCTTGACCTGACAAATACACTCATAGACCGAGAGATCTTAAGTTCAACCACGATTTTCTGAAAGGTTATATGAGGTACTTACAATTCGTGAAAAAATCCTTGGGTTTCCTAGGGTATTTTCCTGTGAAAATTAGATTCTCCAAAAAAAAAGGAGGTGCTGCGACGACTTTCTCACTTCTGTAATGTTAATAAAACGATAGGTTACCATCGATTTTATAACGAAATTTTTTTTTGGCAGGAGGGTATTAAAGGGTTGAAATCGATATATGAACATATAGGGAAAATTTTTATTCTTGCCAACTATAATAATTAAAAATTTGTATCTTAAAATCATAAAAAAATTGGCATTACGCCTGCTAGGGACATTTCTATGGTAACCTATCGTTTTATTAACATGGCAGTACTCAGAAAGTCGTCTAAGCACCTACTTTTTTTTTGTTTGGAAAATCTAATTTTCACAGGAAAATCCCCTAGGGAACTCTAGGATTTTTCCATGAATTGTAGTACCTCATATAACCTCCAGAAGGCAGGACGTGGATAGCATAGCACATTCACTGTTGACAGGTATCTAGGCATAAAGTAAAAAATATCAACAATAAAAGGTGCTCATTCTTTACAAACTAATTACCTGCCTATCCAGTAGTTTTCAAAGTCGGTGGCAAACAAATCTAAAATCTTGCATTGCTTAAATATCTACTGCTTCACCAAACTTGATTGTTGCTTGTTGAATAAATCACTACCACCATAACAATCATTACATCAAAGCTTACTGAATTAACTTTTTTTCAGCTTCTTTTTCAGCAGACGTTATTGGCTCGTGTGCATTTGGTCTTGATTGCAACACTTTCGAGGACAAGAATTCACCATTCATTGTTCATGGCAGGACGATTTTCGTCAGAAATTTTCTCAGGCAGTTATTGCTCTTCTTCCAACTTTCGTTTCCGAAACTTGCTCTAGCTTTGCGTATGAGGGCACTTCCTAAAAGTGCAACTGATTTTTTTACTGACGTTGTCACAACAGCTGTGAACTACAGAGAACAACACGGTGTCACTAGAAACGATTTTCTACAGATTCTCATCGAATCTAAGAACAGTAATTTAGATCAAGTGGAGGAGGGTAAGTTTTAGTTCACAATCCGGCATAATGAAAACTAAATGAAGAAGGGTAATTTGAAACTTTTTGGTCAGCTTAAACAGGATGAGTCTCCTAAAATTCCTGCTAGCGGAAATCTTTAACTCTAATAATATTTCCTTTGACATGCAGAAAATCACGTCAATTTGGAAAAATTATGTAAGGTCAGCATCATTTTTTTGTTGTGGACTGTTAAAACAAAAGCCAATAAAATTAATAGTAGCATTGCCCGACACATTTCATTGATAGTATTAGGAGTCCCACACTTCGAAATTATCGATTTGATTAAGAGAGTTTTGGTGGTGACTAACAGCTGTCGGACAAAAATGATATATGTAAAAGAAACCAATTTTTTAACTGTAGTGTAGACTGCCCGACAAAAATTTTGGGTAGCTTGGCTTGTCCGGTAATATAATGAGAAAATATTGAAAGAAACATTTCAATTAGTTAAAAAAATATATACAGGATGTTTTGTAGAAGGTTCGCCAAGGACGAATATGTGGGCTATTATGTAGTCCATATAACATCTGGATAGCTAATGGTTCTGTTTTTTTTAAATAATTTGTTTCTCTTAATTCCCAAGTTTTGAAAGTTATTTATTTTTCACTGTAACTTCACCAAATAAATTTAAATCTAATCTATGATCTTTGTTTGCACTTCTGCAATTGATAGTTGATTCAAATAATTGAAAAAATGATATGACAAACCAACAATATTGGAAAACGATAGCTGCCTAGGCTAACATTTAGAGAGATCCTGGACAACTCATTCCCAAACTCTTGTATTGGGAGAGCTGGCCCTATAGTCTGGTCTCCAAGGTGCCTAGACCTAACTTACTTTGATTTTGTTGTATGGGGACGGCCCAAGCAATTCGCTTACGAGATAGAAATAGAAACTAAGTAGAAGTTAAGAGAAAAAATAAAGGCGTTTGAAACAGTGCGACATGAGATGCGACGAAAGACTACGACTGTAGCAGCCAGAAAACGAAAAAGAAATAAGGTGAAAAAAAAAAAACTGTAAGCTATTCAGATGTTATATAGACTGCATAATATAGCACATGAACCCACCTATTCGGCCTCTATGTTTGGCGAACCTTCTACAAAATACCCTGTATATTAATAAACAGTTAAAGAACTCATCCTACAAAAAAAACTTCAGGTACTGAACTGACATTGACCTCAGGTTCATGGCCAGCCGAAAGTCAACTAAATTACTATGATAGGTAGAAAACATTTCTCTATTAATTATTATTTGCATTTACTGAAGTTATTATTATTTGAATTGACAAATTACACTGTTAAAATAATATAAAATTAATAAAAAAATTAGACAACAAAAATTTGAAGGGAATGTTAAAATTAAATCCACATTTATGAAATAAAATTAAAATGTTTTTGAAAGCGGTTAAACAAGAAAAATATAAAACATTTGTCGGACAAATGTCTCCCCGTGCTTACTAATAATATCTATGTAAGTTGACGGACAATGCTAATTTTTTTTGCCTTTGACTTAGCAATTTACAAACTGGAACAGAAGAAAGTTTGTCGGATAAAAGTTTCTTTGCTGTTACAAAGTAACTCTTATTTTTTATTATTTTTTAGCCTGTGTTTTAATATGCAAGCATCAGATTGTTCTTTGTCATCAACCATTCATAAAATAGACATATCTTTGGCTGCAGACAGTCTCCAAAAAACTAAGCATTTGTCGTACAAATATTCCTTTTTACTTGCTAGTACAACCCATGAAATTCAATGGACAATGCGATTATTGTTTTATTTTTTTTAGCAGTCTGTCACTATCCAAACAGTCGACAAATCAAAAGTTTTTCGGATAAAAGTTACTCTCATTTTTTAGTATTACCAGATTATAACTATAAATCCATCAATGACAAATATATTTCACTAAAACCGCAACTGCTTATGGGGTACCGAAAATAACAATTTTGTTCAACTTGTTTTTGAATCACCTTGTATGTATTGCAAGTACCCTGTATACGCTACTGCTTATTGGTCGACCAATTTTTTAAATATCTATCATAGCACTTCTTCACTCTATGTTTCAACTATCCTATCTTTGCAACTTATTATGAACTACGCTATTTCACATTTTTCCCTTATATTTTTTTCAAAATATATTAAAGTATAATTTCTCTCCACATTTCATTTAAACCACCCTTCATTTACAACTTTTTCTAACCTTGTTTGAATGACACTGTATAACTATAACTTTACTGCGCACCATACTTCAGGTACTCTATATAGGCAAGTGCTGTATAACATAATTTTTCTAGCATTTTTTACCCACCCTGTATTATTCTAACTGTATGCCACCCTATATTTCAACAACCTTTTATATGCAACTACTTATTTGCCACCAAATATAACATTTTTGTAGGACCCTGTATCCTTAGAATTCTACCCCCCCCCCTATATTTCAACCAACCGGTAAATTTAAGAGCTTGTAGATCATAACATTACTTTAAAATATTTTTAAACCTACCTGTATAGCGGTAATTATACGCCTCTAAATATTTCAACCATCCTATATATGTAACTACTTGTGGATATAAAACAAAGTTTTTAACCACAACATAAACTATAATTCCTCTCCATCTTATATTTCAAACACCCTGTATAAACAACTGCTTCTAACATTTCTTCAACCCATTTCATAACTATAGAATCTTATGAACATAATTCAAAGATCCTAACTGCTTACCTAAGACATTTTTTTAAGTTTTTTTATTCACTGTATAAATATTCTACCCTTTTTCATCGACTTGGTATATGGAACTGTTTAGGGCCTACTCAATATAACTTTTATTACTTATTTCCACCACATCGTATATATCCAGCTGCTTATAGGACACCAAATATAACTTTTTTTAGATTTTTTAAATCCATGTAATTCTACTCCGCTCTAAGTTTCCTATATACAGAGCACCCTGTAAAATTACGCTTGATATATGTTGATTTTTGTTAAATCCAAGCATGTTACATTTGCACATTCCGAATTTTGAATAAAAGCTAAGCTGATGCCAGTATCTAATATTTTGTGGGTGCGGTGGAACTAATTGAGTAATTGAATTACCCAATATGGTAGAAGTTTTTTCGCTATATCTACCGTTTATGTCAATTTATATAGATAAAATGTCTACCAGATTTTAAGTTAAACTATAGGCTTCGCAACAAAAAAAGATTCAGCAAAATCAGTTAAGTAGTTCTTACGTGATGCCCGAACAAACAAACAAACAAACAAACAAACAAACTTACAATTTTATAATAGTATAGATGTGCAGTAGAAACTGTTTATGAATTGAGGTTATGATATACAAGTCGTAGAGTTAAGACCACAAACTTGTCAGAAAACCGTTTCAACAAATATTTTTTTTGACAATACAATTGTAGTACGTTGAAAGATGCTAAACTCGCAGTTGCGCACAAAATCGATGCAGGCGATTTCGTGACAGTTGATTGGCGGTATGGATACTGCAGGTAGGAACAAATCTTATACCAAATCATATTGACAAAGTGAAATATTTCCTCATATATGTTCTGGTTACTCGTTATCTTCCATTTAAAGGTAACTAATTTTATAAGCTATTGCCAAATTGACCAGTTTTTTTTTACGAGTATGAAAAAGGACAACTCACCACTCTCGAGTTTTTCTCGAGGTTATATGTAAGCTGCACCCGATGTTTTATGATGTTTATTTTCATGAAGTTTTTACAAACCGGGTTGGTTAACTATTAGAAAAATACAGTTGATTCTGTTTCCTTAGGAGATGGTAGGAAGCTGACTCTAAAAGAGATAATTGCTCAATGTATGATATTTTTTTCGGCTGGTTTTGAGACGAGTTCCACCACTATGACATTCGCTTTATATGAGTTATCAATACATCCGGAAATGCAAGAAAAAGTTAGAGAAGAAATTTTCAGAATGTTGAACAAATATGACAATAAAATTTCTTACGATTCGTTGAAGGAATTGGAATACATGCAGCAAGTATTAGAAGGTATTTAGTTTTTCACTAGTAAATAAATGCAAAGTTATCAATTCTTCTGAATTTCCTTTGGATAATTTTGGACACGATATCTTGCTGATTACGAGCACACTTTAACGACTTGTGTTTTATACTCCAGAAGGTAGTAAAATTGAACTCTATAGATGTTAATGTTGCGCTATATCCTCGTTGATTCAGAAACCCAGAAACTGTATTGATCAGAAAATCACAGAATATATAAATGTTACATAATATACAGGGTGTCCCAACAAAAACGAGCCACATGTAATATTTCTCAAAATATGCTTTGTTGTTTTTAGCCATTCCATCAACATTTAAGAAATTTGCGAACTGAAACGTAATTCCTGGATATTTTTCTGGTCTCTGATATTATAGAAGAATAATAATTAAATAGATAATTCGCTTGAAATTTTAAAGACTTTGTTTTTATTACAAGGAAAATGACAATGGATTTTAAATTATTTTATTAGAACGTATGTTCGAAATGGTCTTCATTGCATACCCTGTTTGACAAGCAGTACTATTTCGACGTGTAATTTTTGAGGTGCCTCACTGTCTATCACTTCTCATATAACAAAAAATGTAATAACTTCTTTCGTTAAAAAAATGCTAGTAAAAGTCTTAGTTTCTTTCCATAATTGCTTCAATATAGTTAAGTCTTACTTCTTATTTTTCTTACTCGACTCTTTATGTTCAGAGTAATAATTGGGCTAGAGAAACTGCTCGTAATTTTAATGAGAGGTATCCAGAAAGACTCGTAAGGCATAAATGCATTACTGAACTGTGAAGCAAATTCAACGAAACTTTCCTTGGTTAACAAGAAACGCGAGCCTAGAATAATCCAGGCCGTTGAAGCAGCAGTGTTAGGATAAGTTGCAAGAGAACCGAAAAAGTCTTTAAGATAAACTGCGTTAACATCAGACATAAACAACAATCCTAATTATTTATTTATTACTTGTTTCTCTTAGGAAGTCTCCTTTGATTCAAATGGGGAAGGAAATCGTCATAACTGCCAATACTGGAGTATCATTAATCCACAGTTATTAAGAGAGACCCATACTCAGCGTCCTCAAAAACTAAACGTGTGGACAGAAATCCTAAGTGATTATAATGCTAGACCCTTTCTCATAGATGGCACTTTAAATGGAGATAAGAACTTAGATTTACCTGCAAAAGCTGTAGATCTAAGAATAACTAAAATTTTGGAGGCAGTTGATCATCTAGTAGAAGACGAACTAGTTTTTCAGCAGGACGGTGCCCCATCACATTATGTCTTACCAGTTAGAGAGTTTCTGGATAATCGATTTCGTGATATAGTGGAAGGCGAAGTGTCCTCGAAGGGCTAGTCAGATATGAGCCCCCAGAATTTTTTCTTTGGGGGCATTTAAACACCCGCGTATATACTACTCCTCCGGAGTCACTAGATGATCTGATACATCGTATCCAAAAAAGAATGTGACCAACTTAGTTCATATGTTTTTTCAAATGTTCGTAATGAATTTGAGGCTAATTATATCGCTACCCTGCAGTGGATAGAGACCACTTCAAACATATGTTATAATAAAATGATTTAAAATCGATTGTCAGTTTCATTTATCTTGTAATAGCAGAAAGTCTTTAAAATTATAAGCGAATTATATTTAATTGTTTTTCGTGTATAATATTAGAGATAAGAAAAAAATAATTCGCAAATTGTTTAAATGTTAATGGAACATCAAAAACGACACACTGTTGAATTCATTTTTAAAGAGGCTTTAAAACGAGGTGGAAACCTACCATAAGTGGGGTAGGGTTCAATTAAAAAAAAGAGTAGTTAGAGCTGGGGTGATGAAGGTGTAATTTAAATAACGATTAGTATGGCCTAATATGGCCCCCTTCGTAAATCTTTTGACATTTGCGATTTTCAAAATAATGAGAGTATTTGGGGAAATATTCCACGTGGCACCCTGTATCTTGTACAGCTAACACGTAGACTGGCCGTAATGTAAAAATCTTAAAACTAATTTAATAATTCACAGTGGTGGTATTAATTTTATACTTTTTTCAAATTTAGCCACCCAAAATAACTTTTAAAACATCTCCAAAAGAAAAAGACAAGAATGAACATGTTTCATTTATAACTACATGTATCGGTCACCCTATAGTTTCAACCCCTTAGCGGGGGTGAATATTATGTGATACCTCTTTTTGAAGTTCTCTTTGGTCACATCATTTTTTTAAATCAGAATATTTTTTACAGAGTCATGACCTAAAAACCGTACAAAATTTAATTTTTGAAAACAATTGTCTATTACGCCAAAATGTGTGGTTTATAGGGTAGTTTTCTGGGTCCCTGATCCGAGGTAAGATTTGCAAAATTCAAAATGGCGGACCCAAGATGGCTCATGTAAATTTTTAAAATCAACCGATATACGTCAAAATTGGGGATTTTGTGGCCCCTGATCATGAGTCCGGAATTTACAATTTTCAAGATGGCGGACGAAATTTTCGTCTCGTGAGTTATTTTCATCGTTCATATTGGATCCCCCATCTTGAATTTTTCCTGTTAGATTCGTGATCGGCGAACCCAAAAACCCCCTTATAAGAAGTTTGGTGCAAAACGGTTGATTTTTTAAATTTTCTTTCGCCATCTTGGATCCCAAATTTTGAATTTTGTAAATCTGACCTCGGACTCGTAATCAGAGATACTAGGAACCACCTAAACCAATTCTGGTGTAATTAGCAATTATTTTTAAAATTTTAATTACGATTTCTAGGTCATTACTCTGTAAAAAATAATTTGATTTAAAAAATGATGTGTCAAATGATTAACAAAAAAGACCTTTAAAATGAGGTATCACCTCTTCGTATTTAAACTTGTAGAAGTGATGTTTACTCCCGCTTAAGGGTTAAAACTGCAGGGTGACCGATACGTGAAAAATGTGTCCCCTTAAATATAAATTGACGGGTTTTTTCGTCTTTTTCTTTTAAGATATTTTAAAAGTTATTTTGGGTGACTAATTTTGAAATGAAAACCCTGTATATAACCCTGCTTTTATTATAAATCAGAAGTAAAGCATTAATTTTTTTTTGTTTATTTCAAATTATTCTCTTTTTTTTCATTTTGGATATTTGACTGAAGGCATTTTTGAGTTTTTCCTATATTTTACATTTGGCTAAATAGAGGTGATTCCGAGAGTGTCCCGCTAAGGGTTGATTTTCATAAAATAGACACTAAAAGGCACATAAAATTTTATGAAGACAATTACTACTATAGGTAGTGTAATGCCTGCTAAAAAGTTTAATTAGAAAAAAAAAAATTATCAAGTTCACTTTAAGAAATTTTTACCACATTTGGGAAGTGGATCTTGAGCCTCTTAGATCTGTCACTGGTTTGATATAAATTATATAATCAAATCTTTTTTGCACCCCTTACGTCTTTTAGCGAATTCCTTCCAATTGAAATTATTTGTTTGATTAGTATTTGTTATTTCAGAAACCATGAGGAAATATCCACCGGCTGTGTTCATAACAAGAGTATGTGTTAAAGACTACAAAATTCCTGATACAAATATAATGATAGAGAAAGGAATGAGAGTTCTTATACCAATACAAAACATACATTACGATGAAAAAATTTACGAAAATCCTACAGTTTTCGATCCAGAAAGGTTCAACCAACAGAACAAACAAGGAAGGAATCAATACGCTTACATACCTTTTGGAGAAGGTCCGAGAATTTGCATAGGTAAACAGCTAGTGTCCTACCTTAATCTTAAAATACCCATACAATTCAGTTCACTGTGTATTTTATAGTAGATCGATAATATAGGAAATAAACCAATATAGCATTCAAATGATATAGAATACCTGAACAAAATTTGCTTTTCGTTCTAATAAACACTCCAATTCTCTCTTAGTGATAATTCTCATACGTTAGAAATTAAAAAGAATACCACACAAAAAGCAACTTGGCATTAAACTTTCATATTTTCAACGAATATAGACTCATTATATCGTTTTGTTATCGTAATAAATAAAGTATGTTTACCTCTCAATGGGGGGACTGAGGTACAGGGTGGTGCAGAGGAAACCCATGTTTTTCGAACCGCTAGTACGTGGCGACGGGAGGGGGTATTGACCTTGAACAAATGTTGGCAGACGGCCCATGCAATGCCGTTCCAGTCGCTATGGAGCGTTGAAGCGTACAACATCGTGTGTTCGTTGTCGAGCAGTTTTTTAGAAACAATGATTCTGTAGTCAATATTTTAGAGTTGGACGTCGAGGTGCAGTGCCTGATCGAAATACTGTACTCCGATGGGTTGCAGCGTTTAGAAGTACTGGTTCTGTGATGAAAAAGAAACTACCTGGTCTTCCCCGTTCAGTTTGTTCTCCGGAAAATGTAGATCGAGTCAGAACGGCAGTTGTTACCAGCCCTAAACGATCGACTAGACGACATGCTGTAGCGCTGGGTATGTCACGTCGTTCGCTTCACAGCATCTTACATGAAAACTAAGAGAAGTGTGTCTTGTAGTTTCTTTGCCATTGACAACGGAGTCTGACCTAGACTCCGAAACGTTTGGAAGTATACTTAAATTTCGGGACTCGGATGTTATTTCCAAGAAAGTGCTTAAACTTGAGGGTGAATAGTCAGAACAAGAATCTCAACCAGAGATTCTGTGCTGACAACTGTCTCAGCATTAGTGTAGCACGGTATATACTGCTTAATGCTATTTTGGTGATAAAGCTTATCTGATTGATTTGGTTGGAGCTCATTTGACTCTATAGTGGTGATAACAAAGTCTCAAGTTGACTAATGGATTCTGAAGGTCTCTAAATGCCCCCAACAGATTTTTATCCTGTTTTTATATTGTTTATCCTGGCCCCGGCCAACCTTGCACCTACCGAAGCAACAGGCTTGCTTACCTGAATAAGTGTTTCCATTTTTTTAGTATACATATCTCCGAACTTTGGGTTTTCGGATGTTGATTTTGACTCTCTACTACCAGATCGCCAACACATAATCCTCATTGGTGACGTGAACTGCAAATTACCATAATGGGACAGCAGGACCACAAACGGAAATGGCATTAGTCTAGTGGACTATGCGGATACCCTTGAAAAGGCAGAAGCATTAGCTGACAGCCTGAACCAACACGACGATGACGACGACGACCACGAGCCAGAAGAATCAGGAACCAAGATGACATCCTACCAATCAGGACCACGACCCCGGAACAGGTATGGGACCAGATCAGACGATTCAAGCAACGAAAAGCACTTAGACATGACCGTATATCCAACAGGGTAGTCAAACGGTTCACCAGAAAGGCTGTCGTTTCCTTGACTAACATCATTAATGCTAAGACTTAGATACTACCCGAAGAGATGGAAGTATGCCGACATTATCATGCTGCAAAAAGCCAATAAGGACGGTACTTTTCCACAAAACTATCGCCCTATTAATTTACTACCAGTCATGAGTAAAGGAGCAGAAAGGATGTTCGTGAATCGACTCCAACAGACCATAGACTAACTGAACGTGATTCCAGACCAGTAATTTGGGTTCAGACATCGACACGCCAAAAAACACCAAGCTGTACGTCTTGTAGAATACGTCTCAGCCGGACACAACCGGAAAATTTTTTTTAAATTGTTGCTACCGTTGGAAATATAGGTTTATAATTTATTGTTTTGTATAAATGTTGTGTTTGTAATGTTTTTAGCTAAAAACAAAACGAACTTTTCTTTGACATATTGTCTTCAAATACTTATTCAGATGAACAAAACTAGTTACAAATACTTACTCAATATATAATCTTATATTTCTTTTCAGATATATTTACTTTAAGAATTAAATTATGATTAATACTTGACTTGTAACACAATAGTGACAATTATTATAATTCAGCTGATATTTATATCCAGTAATAAGAGTGACACAAATAAAGAAAGATAGAGACAGTGAGATAACTATAGAAGGGAAGAATATTTCGTAAGATGCTTTCGCTCTCAATTGACTGCCGCTCTTTTTCTACTGAAACAGGCTAATTAAACCGTTTTCTTCGTCTTGATAAGCGAACTTCTCTCCGATTTTTATTAGACTGTTTCCTATTTGCCATATTTTTTGAATATTAAATTCTATTAGCATTTTTGACACTAGTTCCTCGTTATTTTCCTAAATTCTATTATTTGATTTATTTGATGATCCATAATGCTTGTCTTGGATCTGATAGGGAAGACAACTCTCTTCCATAGCAGATCTTTGAAAGCTTTCATCTCCGGTGAAAACTGGATACTAAATAAAAGAAATGGAAATAAAGTCATAGCCAAAGAAATGGAATACTGGAAATGTAGCTGTAGACTTACAAAAATGGAGAGTCCAGAATGAAGAGATTAAAAGGAGAATGGGCCTGACTAAGGATGTTCTCGAGTATATAGAGGAAAAAAGAATAGTTTGGCATGTCAGAAGAGCGGACACGGAGTTGGGTATCGAGAGTAACGGATTGGAGTCCCATAGGAAGGAGGAAAAGAGGAAGACCAAGGAGATCATGGAGAGACGAAATAGACGAGGCGATGGAAAGACGAGATCTACAGGAGGGAGAATGGCAGGATAGAGAAAGCTGGCGACAATAGTTGAGAATGGGGAAACAGCGACAGCTGTAAAACCCTGGATGTATATATATATATATATATATATATATATATATATATATATATATAGCTCTCTTGATGGTCCGGGTGTTCGTCCGTTGAAAGTTTTGTCCCTGTAAAGGAACAGTCGCCTGACGTTTCGCCAAAATCTCACTTGGCATTTTCATAAGGCTTTTCCTCTTCTTCCAACACGAAGGGTGGCTGCAGGTTCGGACCTTTCCGGACTACTTCGTATCCGAGGTCATCGGCTAGGTCGTTCTCCGCTTGGTCTGCTCTCCGTGGCGTCTGAAGTGAAAGTGAGCTCCGATATGTGCGCGCCGCTATTTATGTTATCTCCCGAGTCCCCTCCTATTTCTTTGCCCCGCCTCCGATTGTGTTGAGGGGGCGGTGCCGTTTGTTTTGATTGGGTGACACCATTGCGTTGTCGCAAATTGTACCGATGACGTGGTTCTGTTTGTACCGATGGTGACCGCAGATGTTCGTTAGAAGGGTGGGCGTCCTGATAGTTAGCTACGAGTGACGGAATGCAACGTTGTGGTATTGTTGCACTCTCTTTTAATTTGTTCTTCTTTTCCCGTAAGATGTTCTTCCAGGCTTGATGCAGGTGTAGAGCTTCGTTACGGTTATTGATTTCTCCTTCCTTTTCAATTTCTATAGCTTCCCTAATTGTTATTCTTTTGAAGTTGCTTTCTGCTGCCAGATGCTTAGAGCCCTCAAAGTTGATTCTATGTCCTGTTTGCTGTTGATGTTGGAACAGGGCCGAGGTTGTGGTCTTGTTTCGTATGCTGAGTTTGTGCTCTTCGATTCGGGCTTCGATCCTACGGTTTGTTTGACCTACATATGCTTGCTCGCATCCGCCACAAGGTATTTTGTAGACTCCGTGACTCTCTAGTGGACGTTGGTCTTTGGGATTGCCTAGAATGCTTTTTATCGTCTTATGAGGTTTGTAGGAAGTCTTGATGTTGCTTTTCCTAAGGATTCTTACGATCCTATCTGTCACTCCTTGTATGTACGGAAGGGTGGTCGCTGCCTTTGGGGGGTCTTGTAGGTCTTCTTCGTGCCTTGGTAGTTCTTGTTGATTCAGGGCTCGTCGTATGGTGTTTTTGCTGTACCCATTCCTCCTCAAGGTCTGTGAGATGGTGTTTAGTTCCTCTTGTTTATGTTTGGCGTCTGCAATGCGTGACCGGCATACAAGTGTATTTGCTACTGCTTGTATTTGGGAGGGATGATGGTGGGATTTAGCATTAAGGTATCTGTCGGTGTGTGTCGGCTTTCGATAGACTGTGTGTTCTAGCTTCCCTGTTGTTGTCCTTTTTAAGTAGATATCCAGAAAAGGAAGGCATCCATCTTTTTCCATCTCCATGGTGAATTGGATCCTTTCGTGTAGAGAGTTTGCCAGGTGTAACTACTTATGAAGCCTTATGAAAATGCCAAGTGAGATTTTGGCGAAACGTCAGGCGACCGTTCCTTTACAGTGACAAAACTTTCAACGGACGAACACCCGGACCATCAAGAGAGCTACACATAGTTCCGTCCGTGCAAACTTGTTTTCAAACATATATATATATATATATATATATATATATATATATATATATATATATCAGTACTGTCATCTGTTATTTTTTTTTCAAGTCACTGTCAGTTATTTATCATATTCCGTTTATATTGTTCTTCACTTCCAGTTGTACATTTTTGATCGTGTATAATTGGAAATATTAAATAAATCTTCTGTTCTGTGTTACAACTAGATATGATGAAATGCCCTATAGTGTTGTGAGGCATACTCTATATTAACTCTTTTGTCCTATTGTAGGAATGAGATTTGCAATAATGGAATTAAAAGTAGCATTGATAAGCATTTTCAGAGGCTTTAGAGTGACGTTGAATCCGAAAACCAAGACGCCGTTCGAGATGGAGTCTGAATCAGTTACACCTTCTCCTAAAGGTGGAGTGTGGTTGGATTTCGAGAAAATATAACTCACACAAAAAGATTAATTGTAATGTTTTAAGCAGATACTTCTTTTTGTACATTGGACGATTTTCAATAAAAATATGTTATTGTTTACAGGGGGTTTCTTTCCACCAACTAAAGAAAATTGTTTTAGAAATTTATATTCTTTTATAAGAAATTTGTTTTTGTTAATTTGTACCGTATATTACAGTACTCTTGTTTGTGTTAGAAAATTTAGTTTATAGTAAAACTGTGTTTTAGAGATGGAGGACTGAATATTGATGATAAAACAAATAACTGAGAAACACCGTGTTCAAATAATTTGGTCAAGTGCCAGTTGAACTCGCATACTAAGGGTTCCGGACCAGATTTGATACAATTGTGAATCAGAGTATATCGTTTCTTAAGATTCCAGTTTTAGACAATCAGGGATTCGGTGCATTTTCTTATATTTACCCTAATATCTCTTTTAAAGGAAGCGTTTTGAATTAAAAAAAATATATACACTTTTATTTTCGACACATACTTTTTTATCTGCTTCATGATTCGCTTGATTTTTTTAAAAATACATATGTATTTAATTTTCTAATTTGCCCCCCAAAATTAACATTAGACTTTGATTTTACTAATAAACTTTCAGGGATGCTTTTTATAGTCTACTGTCTGAAATTTGAGGCTCTGTAGAATGGAAGATAAAGGGGAAAAGTAGGTAAAATTTTAAATAATAAATTATTAAATCTGTTAGACAAATTATATGAAAATGAAAATAAAATATATTTTTCACAATTTTAGATAGCGTAGTTTCTAAAGTGGGAATTAAGTCGATGTTTAATATTTTTGTTAATATCTTTTAAACAAATGATTTAAAAATATGATATATTTGTAATTCACATAATGAGCATTTTATTTGATATATTACATGATGTGTTTAAATTTTTATCTTCCATTTAATTCTATAATTAGTCCCTAAAATTATTATGGGGGTTTTCTATTATTTTATTTAGATATTTCAAGTGAGCCCCAGTACCACTAATTATTTTCAAAATTTTAGGTATTATGGTTTTGGAAATAGAGCGGGAAATGAGAATTGTTTATATCTTTTTTTAATATCTTCTAAACAAATAATTTTAAACATATATATTTGTATTCCTCATAATTAGCACTTTCATTTGATGCATTGCATGATGCATTAAAAACATTTTTTTATTTTCCGTTTAATTCTATAATTTGGCCACTTAATATAAATATTAGGGATTTCTTCATTTTTTTTTGTAAACAAAAAGTTTAGGTCTTATAGTTTGAGGAATAAAGGGGGAATGGGTAATTTTTAAAAAAAAAAAATTTATTATATTTTAAAATATTTTAAGAATATAAAAAATATATTTGTATTAATTGTAAAGATCCCTTTGATTTGATATATTACATGATGCGTTGGAAATAATGTTCCCCCTGGAAAGAAATCATTATCGAATTGTTGGAAAATTCTATTAAACACTGTACCGGCCCGGACCCGTCCAATAACAACTCAACCGGAAAAAACAAATCAACAGGCGGGAGGCGTGCCCACTGAGCGCCAAGGGCCAATAACACGCAGCCGTTCACGGTGCCAAGCAATAGGCGCCGAGCCGCGACTATATAACAGCGCGAGCGTTTCTGAAAATCTTAGGCTACGAGAATTATGCGAATCGACCTGAAGAGGGCAGATGTGACTCTGCCGAAACGTCGTCATTTTACCATCGATCCCGACAGGGATCAGTTATCATACAAACAAACCTTACTCGTATTATAATATTAGATATTGTATCGTAATCGTAATACAATTATTCAGATATGAATATTTAACGGATTTATTTGAAAAAGTTTTTGTTAAAGATTAATAATTAAAAAAAAGCTTTTTCAGAGGGCGCCTTTTTAGCTTACGTCGCGATATTACGAACATTTGGCACTCCCTCCTCCCTCAAATACTCCCTATCATTGATATTTATTAATCAAACTATTCCGTATGTGCAGTATTTTATTACGTGTATGGGTTCCCTTAGTATAGATGAAACACAATTTAATTGATTTGTTTTCAGATTAATTCGGCACCAATTATAATGCAAATTGAAGAATGACTCAACATAACATCCCATATATACATAACATTATGTGTTGCATGTGAGCAGTCTATTAATACATGTCGGCATTGATAGCAGTGGTCAATTTGTAATTAAATATACTTAATATACTTAATATTAGTACATAATATAACCGGTTTTGTAGTTACGATATAAATCTTATCTTTATCTGTGTACTTATCTGAATAAAAAAAAACAAAATCATTTTGGCTAATCTGTGAATTTTGTACTAAAGCATCAATTAACAGAGGTAAGTTATTACTTGATTTAAATCTTAATAAATGTCACTATTTTACGATGTTTAAGTTCATATAGCGTAAATATGATTTTAATAGTTTTGTTTACGTCTTATCTAGTAGTTATAGAAATGGTGGCAGAAATGAATTGTGTGTGAATTTTTTAACCGACTTCCAAAAAGGAGAAGGTTATCAATTCGTCTACAACCTTTTTTTTATGTATGACGAGCGAGTATTCAAAAACCGGTTGGGCAATTCTGATGATTTAAACTACATTATATTAAGGAGCATTACAGAAAGGTCCCATATACCTGTCTATAAAATAACATTTACGGTTTTCCAGAAAATCAGAAAAAAAAGTAAATTTCAATGAATCTTCACTGTTTTCTCTAAAACTGCTCACGCAATTTGAATATTATCAATTATATTATACAAAGATATGTTCCTGCTTGATTCCGTAGATTTTTCTATAACGTAAAACAAACCATTTTTCTGAAAATCGAAAAAATATATGGACAAAAACTGTAAACATCGTGGTAAATGTCAAATTTTCATCATAAATATCTAGTTTAAATGTCAAGATATGCCATGAAAGTATGTCGTAAAGGGTGTTTGTAATGATTTTCATTTTGATGCTTTTGATGTCAGTTTATTTTAGAGACGAAGTTAAGTTACAGTCACGTGAAATTGCAGAAAATATTCCGTTAGCTTATTAAGCAGTTGAATACATAGGATGGTTGATATATGAGTTGGAATTGAATCAGTTACACAGGGTGGTTATAAAAATATTGTATTAAAAAGAGTGGAGCAAAACTAAAGTTATACAAACTGTATATTTGCTTTATAGAACAGAGAATAATTACAGTTATACAAAAGGCTTTAGAAATTGTCAGAAGCAGTTGATGTTTGAAATATAAGGTTGAGTATAATTGCAGTTATACAGGGCGGTTTAAAAAAGTTATATAGTTTGGAACATAAGGATCTGCTTAGACAAGGTCTTTGAAGCAAGGGTGGGGTGGGTAAAATTATTGTTGTTCAGGGTGTATCAAAAATTTGTTATATAAGAATAACCAGTTAAGATTTTTGAATTATAGGACTTAGGACGGGGTATAATTATTATAGACATAGATTAAAAAAATTTTAGAAGCAGTTGTATATATTGAGTGATTGAAATAAATGGTACAGTAAATTTATAGTCATAAAATGTGGTTCAAAAAGGTGAATTTTGTTATATAGGGTAGACCATGAGCAATTAAATAAATTGAATACTAGAGATACGGGGCGAAGTAAAATTATTGGTATACAGGAATAATTTAAACAATAG
This sequence comes from Octodonta nipae, assembly GCA_034190945.1. Lineage (NCBI taxonomy): Eukaryota > Metazoa > Arthropoda > Insecta > Coleoptera > Chrysomelidae > Octodonta > Octodonta nipae. The sequence continues at coordinate 138,191,390 of CM067219.1, read as the reverse complement.
AAACAGTCAATAGTGTGGAGACGATTTGTACTTATATAGGGTGGTTTTAAAGATATCAGGACCGTTGTAATATTGTGTTGAGTTGAATTATAGTTGTACAGGGTGATTCAGAAAATGATAGACCAATAAGTTATATAGGAGTGACCAGTACACAGAAGCATAGAGTGTGGATGCAATATAGAGTGAATTAGTTACATTTATAGAAAGTGGACCAAATATTAAAACAAATATACAAGTTATCATATATTTGGAAAATATAAACATAATAAAAATTAGAGAGGGAGGAAGAGTGAGGGAGAAAAAAAGAGAGAGAGAGATAAAATGAAGATATGTCTGAAAAAACTGTTTTTATTTTAAGTCAGCTGAAGTCGGTTCTTCTTTAAATATAAATTATTAGTTATTAGGAATGATTAACGTCATCACTTTACATTTCTAATGTAAAAAACACAATTTTCTTCCTACTAGCTGTCGCCCAGTGGTCGAAATTCGACCAATTGTCCAGTCAATATCTCTGATAATTAAGTAACCTGAAAATCGTATCGGGACATTCTATCCAAGGACTTTAGGGAGAACAGCAATTACACGGAACGGATCCAGATTCGGAACCTCTGTGTGATAGTTTCCTCGAAAATCCTAGATGTCGGTCTTACATCTCGCTTCTACAAATAAGTAAAGAAAAAAAAGTTTTTTTCCGATATAATTCATAGGACTTTATTTGTGTTCAAATTCGTAATTCTTATTTAATATGACAACAAAGCAACCGCTAATGGGCTACCATACATATTTATTTTTTCTAACCTGTCTGTATAGCTATAATTGCACTCAATTCTCAAACATTTATTAAAATCCTCATTATAATAATTTCATCTCATTATATATTTCCACCACCCTGTATATGCAACTGCTCATGGACCACGCATAATATTTTTTAACATTTTTTAACCACCCGGTAAACCATTCTGTATATGCCACTGCCTATGAGCCACGGTATTTACCCTTTTTGTTTATGAAATTTTTAGCTATCTTCTTTAACTATAATTCTACACTCTGACCTATATTTCAATCATCATATATATGGAACTCTTCGTGGGCTACTCTATAAATCAGTTCCGTTTCTAATATTTTTTATCATCATCCTGTATATCTATAATTCCTCTCACCCTATATTTCATCTTCCCTATATATACAACTGGTTATGCATTTCCATTTCCGCCACCCTGTATATGCATCTCTGTATAATATTCTTTGCACCACCCTGTATAACCGTAATTCTACTGCATCTTCTATTCCAAGAACCCTGTAAATTCAACCGCTAATAGGCTTCCCTATATAATTATTTTATTAGTTATAATTGCACTCTACTCTGTATTTTAAACACCCTATATATGCAACTGCTTATGTGCCACCCACGAAAAAAAATATTTTGAACATATCTGGAATCGTCCTGTATAATTATAATATACAACGATTACTTTACCACTAAACAATAACAACTCTTGCATGCCACTTCCAGTAGTACATGCTCTAAGTATAAACAGCATGGGTCCCTCTATATATAATTACTCAATGTTTTGAGTCTGGCGGTGGCGGCACGCGGTACATTCAGTTGTTTGGCGTTGACATTATGACGTAAATAATGAATTTTTATTATATTTTATTTAATGAATGAACCATTATTATAAATTAATATTAGCATTCTGCACTGAAGGTCGTCAGTAGCTACTAAACAAAACAAAAATGAAGAAAATCGGTTGAGAGACAGAGGAGAAATTGGTACCTAATCGTTTTGTCTTAGCCTATTTATATATAGATTCTGTTTTACTTATTCCACTACATGTTTTTCTTCGATTGTTTTAGTGCCGCTGAAGTCAGTGATAAATAAATTTACATCTGTAATCACGTCTCACTGGAAGTGAATTGCAAGGTGTGTTTATTTACATCGTGGGCTCACCAGACCTATTTCATCTAAGTGATTTTTGTTTATACGTTTAGTCGGAACTTAATCTCCAGTGTAACCTGAAATTCACTGTGATTTCCTGCTACCCTTCTTCTTCTTAGCTGAAGATTTTCGGGTGTTGTTTCCAGTACAGTCTTCAATTGTTTAAGGGATGTGTCTCTTGGTCGTCGTCGACGCGTTCTCTTTCTTTGGAGCATCTTTCGGGGTCTGCGAGCAGGTATAAGTCAGAAGAGGCCAAATTTTTTGAATTTAGGGATGGCAAATCATTCAAGTTCGTCATTATTTTTATGCACTTGTGGATCAGAGCAGGAAAAACATTATTGTCTATCGAGACAAAAAAATACTTTTTATCAGTCGTAAATAACTCAAGCAGCGCTCTGAATCATCAATTCGTTGTGTTTCCAATAGAACAGTTTCATTTACAATTTTGAACAGTCTGTTTTTGGGAAGTCAACGATCTCTTGCATCTTCAGTTTACGATCGTAAATATCCATATTCAGATTTTTTCAAGACTACCCACCTCAACTGGACAACCTGAGCGCTCCGTATCTTTGGTGGTTGTTAGACCGCCTTTAAATTCGGCATACAACCAATAAATAATTGTTTTCTATTTACACTTTTACAGTTGTCACTTTTCAACCTATTTTTGACCTTGATTGGTATTTTTCCCAATTAAATTACAGTGTTTGATTCACACACGCAACTCGTTTTTATCCATCGTTAACCAAACCACTTAACCTTCAATATTTGAACTACGACTGAATCGAATGTAGTGAAATTTGTGCAAGAGTGCAAGTACAAAGTTGATTATGAAAATAATGCACATGATTGTAAAGTAACGGGACTAATCATCACAGGGGGGTCAGGAATTGGGGTTGGGGGAAGGGTTCTGTCTTTCCAATGCAGCTTGTTGCTAGTTGCTCTAAGCAGTCTAAGTGAATCGTGCCGTTGAGAAGCGATACCCAATCACGGCGTGTGTGCTGCTGAGAAAAAATGTCATAGAAACCCTCCACATGCATCAAGAAGCCTTTGAGGGCGACACCATTTCCAGGTCACACTCAATGCATAGAACCGACGTTAGTGAATGGTCTGCACTATTGAGCATCCAGCAAATTTCTGATACCCTAAACAATATTCGAATATCACGCTGTAAAGAATTGTTGGATTTGATTCAATATTAGCCGGACTTTTTAACTCTGTCGCAACTAGGATGTTCGATTACGACTCAGAAATGAAATGCAGAGCAGTGCGTGACAAAGAAAATAATCGCCCTCTCCAAAAAAGCATGAATCAGCAAGTCTCTTAGCAAAACGACGCTTATTGCCTTATTTGATGTCCATTTTAATCTGTACTGCAGGGAAAAAATGTCAACTCAGCCTGATACCTGTAGGTGCTGAAGAGATTGAAACGCCGAATAGCGCACGTGCCGGCTGACATTAGGCTTCACCATAACAATGCCCACAGCCAGACGCCCATCATCGTTACCAATTTCCTGACCCGGAGCAAAACCTCAGTGATCCCTCAGCCCTCTTACACCCTCGACTTGAATCGATGCGACTTTGTTTCTCCGACTAAAGAATGAGCTGAAAGGAAAGCATTGGGAGTCCGTGGAAAACATACAAAAGTATGTTACAACGTTCCTAAGTGATATTCCCGTCGCTGAGTTTTAGGGTGCTTTCCAGGCCTGGCAGATATGTCTCCGTAAGTGTATTGATGATGAGAGAGAATATTTAGAATAATAATGTTTAATAGAAACAGTACATTACGTTTATAATGAACCCAGGAAGGTTTGTCATCTGTAGAGTTCGTGTTTCTTCTCTTATTTTTGTAGTCCTGTGCAACCAAACTTACCTTTGGAAATAATGAAGAAGATTAAATGGATAATAGAGAGAAAAAAGTATTGACTAGTAGTTTCTTATATTTACTGAATTAGCATTGGGTTACACCTATCAGAATATATTATAAATTACTGCTAATTACTCGTTCATATTTCTCGTCTAATAGCTTTAATAGAATAATTTTGCTTGTATAGTATTGCAATTAGGCAACACAAATTAATAACTACTAATTTAATGGCGAAATGCATCGGTTCCATTAGAAACCTATGAAATAAATTATCCAATAATAATTTATATTTAAAAAAGAACCGACTTCAGCTGACTTAAAATAAAAACCGTTTAGAAACCGTGTGCAATCAATCACTATTTTCAGACATATCTTCTTTTTTATCGGATATAAAGTACAATTCAATTGAAAATTTTAGCGTATTCTGTTCTCTCTTTTTCTTCCTCTCCCTTTCTACCTCTCTAATTTTTATTCGTTGTCTATATTTTCTTTTTTATATGTTTTATTATTTGGACCACTTTCTATATATGTATAACCATAGTTTTACTCAACTCTTATTTCAACCACCTTGTATACGTAACTACTTATGTGCCAACCAATACAATATCTTTAGAACCACCCTGTATAACTAATTCAATTCCAACTTATATTTCAACCATCCTATGGATACAACTGCTTATGTACCACCTAATATTAAAATTTCTGCCATTTCACGAGACTACAAGCCCCCTAACTTAACTTCGTCTCTAAAAAAACTTACTTCAAACGAATTAAAATGAAAACCATTACAAACACCCTGTACAATATACTTTCATGCCATATCCTGACGTTTAAACTAGATATTTATGATGAAAATGTGACATTTTCCATGATGTTTACAGTTATTTTGTATATATTTTTCCGATTTTCAGAAAAATGGTAAGTTTTACGTTATAGAAAACTATACGGAATCAAGTTGGAACATATCTTTGTAGAATACAATTTATAATATTCAAATTGCGTGAGCACTTTTGGAGAAAACAGTGAAAATTCATTGAAATTCAATTCAATTATTTACTTTTTTTTTCTAATTTTCATCATCAAAATTGCCCAAGCCGTTTATGAATAATTCGTCTATTAACTGCCGCCATCTAGTTAGCAGTAGTAGAACTGCAATGAAATGATAAGGTTAGCAAGCATGAAGTAAACTTTTAATTATAAATACATCGTTATGAAATTTTATATTATTTTTAATTCGGTTTGCTACTAAAGCATATTTTTTAGTTTTTTTAAACTATAATTATTCATTTAAGCTAGTGAAACTATGAATTATAAAATTTCAACTGAATTTGAATTCTTTATTTTACAGATTATAGCGATGATCACTGGAATTATATTACTGGACGTCATAGGTATTGCAGTAGCACTGTTTGCTGTTGTATATGCCTATATTTTGTGGATTTTTCAAACTTGGAAAAGGAAAAATATACCGTATTTCGAACCAAGATTTCCACTTGGAAACAGACAGTCTTTAGTGAATGGACTTTCGCTTGGGGATGATGTATTAAATAATGTAGTAAAAGCAAGAGATAAAGGCAAGTAATAAGTATCAGATTGTATAAGAATAAGTAATAGGACGCGGATTGATCTAAGTCTTAAAATATCTACGTCAAAATTTTTTTTCGATCTGGTTTTAGTAATAAACAGCACATATTTTCTTTTCTAGGATGGAATTATTTTGGATTATTCTTAAGCACCACCCCGTTTTTTGTTCCACTTGATTTGGATTTGGTGAAAAACATTCTGACAAAGGACTTCAGTCATTTCACTGATAGAGGAATCTACTATAACGAGAGGGACGATCCTCTGTGTAAGTCTTAATTATATCTTCTTGAACAATTTGTAAATTTAAGTTGTATGAAAAAAAATGGATATGTCGGCTCATTTAAATTGAAAATTAAAAAGTCAAGCACACTTATAAATTCAAACAGAAGAGCCGGGCATGAGAAATACCAAAATATTATTGACAATTTTTAAATATTCTGTATTCTATTTTGAAGCAATGCAGTGCTTCAAATATAATAAAGAAAATTGAACTTTCCCCCTTATTTCAGAAATGACTGAGTTGAAAAGTTTGAAGGAAAAAAATGGTTTCCTCTAATGATCTCAGATATTACTCAGTAAAAAATGTTGGAAAAAATAGAAAATTCACCTATCGTCTATAGGAAGATACTGAGGAGGAGGGCGTAATTATATAATTAAACGAAACATAAATTTTTTATCATGTAACTTTTTTTTAATGTATAAATCTCAATTTATAAAGGAATATAAAAAAAATTGAGTATTGCACCCTCTGACTGAACTCAGAAGTTTGAAAAAGAGGAATAGAGATGTTACTCAAATTTCCAGAAAAACCTAAATGAAAAGCTTTAAATTTGAAGAATACTCACTTTGAGTTTACAGGAAAACCTGAAAGAAAAAATTTAAAGATCTTATTTTTGGCGGAAAATTAGAAAATTACAAACGATATTTTATAATTTACTGTCATAACAAGTTTCCCCAAGGGTGATACTGAACATTTAGTACATGTAATTTCGAAAAGATTGTTGAGGGGGTCTTGAATGATTTTGTCGGTTCATTGGTTTTTCTCTCCTCAAAATTTTTCCTACAACAGATAAGTATTTAAAAACTGTATATGCAGAACAAAGTGTAGTATGGCAATTTATTAAAATTGTCCGGATGACTGGCTGTTTGTACAGAGATTCTTCATCACAGTTAATCTGAGAGAAAAAGATGTCTACAAAATGTTCAAACAGTATGCCTGTATATAAGTAATGTATTCTATACTGTGTTATACTTATCTGTGTTTGGAGACGTTTTAACTCCGAGTCTGGAGTCGTCGTTAATCGTTTAGTGTTGTATTTCGAGGTTTTTTATAAAAAAAATTGGCTTTGATGTTGAATTTGTTGTTTGTTAAAAAATTGACAATGACAATTTGTCGTTTGGTGATTACTTGATGTTGAGATAACCGTTTTTCTGCTCTGTTTTCAATAGATTTCTCCAGTCCAAATGAAGGTCGATTGAAGGTGCACCACTAACAGAGCCTCAGCATCAAGTGCTCGCCAAACGACAAATTGTCACTCTCAATTTTTTGCCAAACAATAAATTCAACATCAAAGCCAAAATTTTTTAGAAAAAACCTCGAAATCTCCAAACACATATAAGTATAACACAGTATATAATACATTACTTATATACAGGAATACTGGTTGATCATTTTGTAGACATCTCTTTCACCCAGAATATCTGTCAGGAAGATTCTCTGTACAGACATCTAGTAATCTGGGCAATTTTACGAAATTGCATTACTACACAAATTTTCAAATACTTATTTGTTGCAGTAAAAAATTTTGAGGAGAGAAAACGCAATGAACAGGCAAAATAATTTAGTAGCTGTGTTCAGTTCATATTTGGTCACATTTGTTAATATCTAAGCCCTATTTTTTTGCAGCTGCACATCTATTTGCGATTGGGGGAGCTAAGTGGAGAAGTCTCAGAACCAAGTTAACTCCGACATTTACTTCTGGAAAAATGAGAGGAATGTTCCAGACCATGGTCGATTGCGGCCTACTACTTGAGAAATACTTAAAACAGCACGATTTCAAGCAGCCAGTAAACATTAAGGACACTTTAGGTAATACAACCTTTAAAAGAATTCAAATATGGTAATAATGTATTGCTATACAAGAGCACAGAGGATATACCCCGCATTCTGACGTACAAGCTCTGGCAAATTTGATGTTTTAGGGCCTGTTACTTAGATTCCAATTAGTTTTATTTAAACATTTAAATCAACTTCAGTTCGTTTGCAACTAACTTGGAAAATCAAATTCACAATGTGAAAATCAAGTGTCTTTCATATAAAATCAGAGGAGTTCTGTTTTCTAAATTTCTAGAGGTTACTAGCACTGCCGCGTTTTTATTTAACACCAGAATGACTTTCCCAATGGGCGTACTCACCGGTTCAGCTTGCAGTCTGATCTTGAGTCTAATCGTCCCGATCTGACAAATCTTAACCATAGTCGTACCACATTGACACCCTTTTTTTACTGCAACATTTTACAAAGTCGTCTCCTAGGCGAGGTCTTCCTGGCAGGTGTTTTTTCTGGAGAAGTTCGTTGAATAGGAAGATGGAGCTCACCAATAGTCCTCTCACTCTAGTCGTTTTCCAATTTTCCTTCCATTTGGTTATCAAAAAAGCTCAATTTACAGGTTTGACAATTCGAGATAGTGCAGGGGAAGAAACAACCGATGTAGGATCAATAGGTCTGTCGAGTTTCTCTAAGCTATGTTATTCTCTATGCTCTAAATCATTCTATTTTGATGCATATTCGCCTTAGGACTACTCCTTCACTTCGATGATACTTATGACAAATCCTCTTCTTTTGCTTGACCCATTACCCCGCTAGACTGACCTGAGGATGAAATAAAACACGAAAGAGAAAAATTAGCTACAAGATAATCAACTAATCTTGTTGTATACAAGAAAGTGTATTACATATTAAATGTTTTTATCTAGTTAGAAGTTTCCTTGGACTTCCATCGTCTTGAGGTGGTTGATCTCACAACGTTTCAATAGCTGTGTATCTGCTATCGTCATCAGGTGAATGATGATGACGATAGCAGATACACAGCTATTAAAACATTGTGAGATCAACCATTTCAGACTAACATGGTGTTTAGATGTCCATTCTGAATGTTTGAGGAGGAAAACAGCAATTTTAATTGTTCAAATAGAGAGAAAGCAGGTCTAATATGCTTGAATGCATTTTGAAGGATATTTATCTGTGTAGTATAATATTTCGATTTCTTTGTCGAACAGAATTTTCTCCAGTTTTTGAAGCACTTGTGCGAAAAAATCGAAGAAAGGATGAAAATTAACAACACTAAGCTGATATAAATAATTTGTATGGTTTGACACTCACTCTACATAAACCATTTGAAGATTTCTTTTCACTAACTGCTCTTTTGCAGCTTAAGGTATAGTGACAAAGATAGTTTAGGAGTTCAAGTAGTTAACATAACAATAAATTTTTCCAAAATATATTCACACAGTAGAAATAACCTACAGATTTATAACCAATATATTTTTCCAGCATGTTATTCAACTGACATCATCGGTTCCTGTGCCTTTGGCCTCGACTGCAACAGCTTCAAGAACAAAGACTCACCCTTCCTATTATACGGCAAAAAGATATTTGTAAGAAGTGTTTACACGCAACTATTGACAATGTTCAGCATTTCATTTCCAACGCTAGCTAAATCCTTGCACATTAAGTTAGTACCATCCGATGTTGCAAAGTTTTTCACAGACGTTGTGCAAAAGACTGTGAGCTACAGGGAAAAGAATGGTGTTACTAGGAATGATTTTCTTCAAATCCTTATCGATATGAAAAACAATAAGGACCAAGAAAATCATCATCCTAATCATCAAGGTAACTTTTACCACAAATTAATACAAAACTTCGAGACTATTTTGTTTTTGTTTTTTTAGGGGATAGTATGACATTAACGATGAATGAGATGATGGCGCAATGTTTTGTATTTTTCTTGGCTGGGTTCGAGACTAGTTCTACTACTATGACATTTGCCTTATACGAAATGTCCATACATCCTGAAATACAGCAAAAAGTCAGAGACGAAATTACAAGAGTACTAAAAAAACATCATGATCAAATAACTTATGATTCGTTGAAGGAGTTAGAGTATATGCAGCAAGTGATAGAAGGTATTAAGTCATAAATTACTTTATATCTTATATTATTTTTTGTTGTCATATACAAAAATTTGCAGCTGACCGAGTCGTTTTCTGCTTCTAATTGTAGATGATTGATACCCTTAAAAAGCTGGTGTGGTAGGTTGACAAAATCAAATATGGTGACTGAATTATTGAAACTCAAGCAATTTGCGTAAAATTTTTCAAAAACTCTCAAATTCAGTATGTCGAATCTAATTTAATATAGCGGTCATGTTAAAAACCTATCGATTGAACCCAATTTTTATATAGGGGATTTTTGCGGTCCCTGATCATAAATCGTTAATAAGAGCTGGAGACTCCTTCATAGATCAAAATTCAATTAGTTATTACTTAACAGTATTCACACTTGTTAAATAAATATTACTAGCTGTCGCCCAGTGGTCGAAATTCGACCAATTGTGTCAATATCTCTGGCAGGTTAAGTAACCTGAAAATCGTATCGGGACATTCTATCCGAGGACTTTAGGGAGAACAACAATTACACGGAACGGATCCAGATTCGGAACCTCTGTGTGATAGTTTCCTCGAAAATCCTAGATGTCGGTCTTACATCTCGCTTCTACAAATAAGTAAAGAAATTCAAGTTTTTTTCAGATATAATTCATAGGACTTTATTTGTGTTCAAATTCGTAATTCTTAATTTAATATGACAACAAAGCAACCGCTAATGGGCTACCATACATATTTATTTTTTCTAACCTGTCTGTATAGCTATAATTGCACTCAATGCTCAAACATTTATTAAAATCCTCATTATAATAATTCCATCTCATTATATATTTCCATCATCCTGTATATGCAACTGCTCATGGACCACGCATAATATTTTTTAACATTTTTGAACTAAACCATTCTGTATATGACTGCCTATGAGCCACGGTATTTACCCTTTTTGTTTATGAAATTTTTAACTATCTTCTTTAACTATAATTCTACTCTGACCTATATTTCAATCATCATATATATGGAACTCTTCGTGGGCTAAATCATTTCCGTTTCTAACATTTTTTATCATCATCCTGTATATCTATAATTCCTCTACCCTATATTTCATCTTCCCTATATATACAACTGCTTATGGATTACGAAATGTTGCATTTCCATTTCCGCCACCCTGTATATGCATCTCTGTATAATATTCTTTGCACCACCCTGTATAACTGTAATTCTACTGCGCCTTCTATTCCAATAACCCTGTAATTCAACCGCTAATGGCCTTTCCTATATAATATTTTATTAGTTATATTTGCACTCTACTCTATATTTGAAACACCCTATATATGCAACTGCTTATGTGCCACCCACGAAAAAATTATTTTGAACATATCTGGAATCGCCCTGTATAATTATAATATACAACGATTACTTTACCACTAAACAATAACAACTCTTGCATGCCACTTCCATAGAACATGCTCTAAGTATAAACAGCATTGGTCCCTCTATATATAATTACTCAATGTTTTGAGTCTGGCGGTGGCGGCACGTGGCACATTCAGTTGTTTGGCGTTGACATTATGACGTAAATAATGAATAAAAATTTTATTTATATTTTATTTAATGAATGAACCATTATTATAAATTAATATTAGCATTCTGCACTGAAGGTCGTCAGTAGCTACCAAACAAAACAAAAATAAGAAAATCGGTTGAGAGACAGAGGAGAAAATGGTACCTAATCGTTTTGTTTTAGCCTATTTATATATATTATTAAATACTCCTCTAAATCATCTCTAAATTGTGGTTGGCAAATGGCTACCTGCTATTATTACTGTTTTTTGAGGTTGCTGATCATTAACCCGTGAACGGATGTGCAAAATTACAAATAGCCGATCTGTTTCAGAAAAACTATCCGCTTTCCACCAAATTTGGTATATTCGAGAGTTTTTGGTGTTGCTGCTTGTGAATCTGAAATCAGTATGGCGAAAAATTAATAAAATAATCCGCATATTGGGTCCACCATCTTCAATTATGGAACTAAATCTTGTAATCAACGACCCCAAAAATGCAAATATATTAATTTTCCTTAATTCGGTCACACTATTGGATTTTTGGCCACCACATTGTATTTCGACAACTTCCCACGGCTGGGTTTTAGGGGCCTCTATCATCTACAATAAAATTTGTGCCAAAAAGGACTAGATCTGTTGTGAATTTTTTATTTTAACAAGCTTATTTTGCTGGACATTTGATTTTTCTTCAGACGTGGCAGCCATATTGATGCCGCCATATTGAATTTTACAAATGCGGGCTTGAAATTTAAGGGACAATCTAACCTCTAAAATGAGCCCTTGGTCGATGTTCTCTGATCCGGGTGATGCGTTTAATAACGAATTATTTTGTTACAGAGACTTTGAGAAAATACCCTCCAGTCCCTTTCATCACCAGAGAATGTGTTGAAGACTACAAAATTCCTGATACCGACATATTGTTAGAAAGAGGAACTAAAGTTTTGATACCAATAAAGGGTATACATTACGATCCCGATATATACGAAAATCCCACAGAATTTAATCCAGATCGCTTTACTCCAGAGAACAAACAGGCCAGGAATCAGTACAGTCATATACCTTTTGGAGAAGGACCTAGAACTTGCATAGGTAAATAGTAATTATAAAATATTGTCATATATCTTTTGGGGAAGGACCTAGAACTTGCATAGGTAAATAATAATTATAAAATATAGTCAAACCAAAATCTTGCTGAATGAAGCCTACCGTTCGATACAAACCGACTCTATCCCAATCAGAAGGGGTATATTCCAGGGAGACTCTTTTAGCCCGCTGTGGTTCTGTCTTGCCATGAACCCACTCTCACACTAACTGAACTCGACTAACTTTGGGTTCAGTCTCAAACACAACAACGTACAAGCATTGAAGATAAACCATTTGCTATACATGGACGACTTAAAGTTGATGGCAGCTACGAAACAACAGCTGCATGATATGCTTAAAATAGTAGAAGGGTTCTCTACTGACATCCATATGCAATTTGGCCTGGACAAATGCCGAATTATTAATATAGTAAAAGGCAAAATACAGCAGGGGCCCTACGAAATGGGAGATGGCACCTCAATTGAATCCATGGAGGAAATACTTACAAATACCTTGGAATGGCTCAACGAATTGATCACTCCACCATGTTCGGAAAATAGAACCCTATCAACAGAGTTCTATAGAAGGGTAAGACGACTGTTGAAAACTAAGCTTAACAGTAAAAATCTGTTTCAGGCTATTAATTTATGAGACCTACGCGTGTTCAGTACTCAGTTACTCATTCGGATAGTTAAATGGTGCAAGACTGATATTGAACACTACAACGGAAAGTTCGAGTTCTACTAACAAAAGCTCAAAATCACCATCTGGCAAAGAGCCCTGTCGAACGTACAACGTTGCTACGGTCTGTAGGAGGAAAACGAAATTGACAGATATAGGCAAGTTACGTGACCAACAAATTTCTAATTTGCGTAATCATTGTTACCAGAAACTCGCAGAATTTTCTGATCTACACAGAGTCAAACGACAAATATGTCAAGTTGATGACTCAACACGAAATTTTTTATGCGACTAACAGAAAACAAGTTCAAGAATACCACCAGAAACTGATCAGAAACTGCTCAAATGGAAAGAGAAGTCGCTTCATGGAAGACATATGAATGACGTCAACCAAGATAATGTCGACAGTTTAGCATCGAACTACTGGTTGATCGCTGGTCATATGTTTCCTGAAACGGAAGGCTTTATATTGGCAATCCAAGATCAAGTAATACCAACTAAGAACTATTTAAAGACCCTTCTATCGACAACGACCGATGCAGATATGGTTGCCAAACATCTGAATCTATCCAGCTTATCACAGGAGGTTGCTGCTACTGAATACAAAGAACGACACGATGCTGTGGCAAACATACTGCACCAGGGACTAGCGCTTAAACTTGAGCTATCACAGTCGGTAAGAACACCCTACTATATATTCAAACCAGAATCAATTTTAGAAAATAACAACTACAAGCTGTACTGGGACCGGACGATATTGACCGATCGGACTTTTGCTCACAATAGCCCAGATATAGTTTTGGTAGATAAAGTTTCTAGAAAAACAACCTTAATTGACATAGCAATCCCTAACAACAATAATATAAATATTAAGCTGGCTGAAAAAATAGCCAAATATAGGGATTTAGAATTTCAAATACAGGGACAATGGGACATAAACAACACTCAAACGGTACCAATTGTTATGCCAACAACAGGAGTAATCCCAAAATATCTATTACACAATTTGAAATACCTCGGTCTGGACGAACAACTTTACCCAATGCAAAAAGCCGTCCTGTTAGGGATAGCCCGGACGGTCAGAAAATTCATGGGGTAGTGCAGACACGACGCCAACACGGGCCTGATAACCTGGCAAGGGCTCCCACGGAGCTAAACCCTTTTGATATTTAATATATCTGGGGCGCAACATTTAAAAGTGAATTTTCCCCTTTGTGATGCCATTTTTCTGATTTTATGGTTAACGAAATTCAACCGTCATGTCATATGACCTTTTGGGGAACACCTAAATCATTAATTAAGAACTGTGTCATTATCCAATATAAACAGGTAAATAATAATAATAAAAATCTCTAGTCAATATTTTGAAACAGTTAAGGAAGGCCTTAGAACTTGTACATGGACTATGTGTAGAATTTTTTGGAGAGTCCAAAAAATAAATAATATACAGGGTCTTGCATTTAAAATAAGAAAGTTAGTATTGGCCACTATCACATGAAACACGCTATATAATTTTTTTTTGTTGAGAAAACGCGCATGAAAAAATAAAAATCCATTTGTTCAAGCTTTTCCTCAACACGCCTTTCTTTATTCGTTATCGAATTTATGCCATTTAGCTGTTCCACACTATATGTATGTTCATAAACATGTTTAATAATTTACATATTTCGCTTTGGGGTCTGATGATTAATAATCTCCTAATATGTAATTTAATTTTACACATTATGTAGAGTTTCATAACTAAAATATTTCTTATATAATTTGTATTAAGCATATGCGTTTCATTACAGGGTTGAGATTTGGAGTAATGGAAACAAAAGTGGGGTTAACAGCAGTAATAAGAAATTTCGGAATAAAACTAAATCCAAAAACAAAAACGCCGTTGGAGATGGATCCTCAATCGTTTACGCCTTCCGCTAAAGGAGGGATTTGGTTGGATTTGGAGAAATTATAACATCTTTGTGGTATTATGTATTTAGTTTTAGACAAATATTTAATTTTACATAAAAATGGTATTTTTTATGTTATCTATTTTGTTGTTTTGTAGAATAAATAAATGTTATGGAAAAGAATTTGTAAGAATCCTTATGACAATGATTTTTCACATTTTGTATGTTTTGTTTTATTGTTTTTAATAAACTTTTTTTTTAATTTCACGTTTTTTATTCAAAAATGACGTTTCATTGTAGTTTTTTTTCGAAGTAAATAAATTGCAAATAATCACATAAACGTTTCTGCTGGAATTATCTTATGTGTCAAATTCATTTGAGCTAGAGAAAAATAGCACGAACAAAGCTGATCATCTTGTCGTCATTAAAAATTGTTTGCTCTGTTCAGTCTTTCGAAATATCAGTGTGTCCGGTTATGAACTAGCGATAATCTAAATACATGTAAAGCAACTATTTTAATACACAATTACACTATATTCTACGGCTCAATACCCCACCCCGCCATATGGCAGCCATTTTGTTTTTTTGATGACCTGTTCTCTACGTGTGAACAAAAACGTTCATATCTCTTAAAGTTTTGGTCTTACTGAGATAAAAATAGGCTTATTCGACGGACAATAAAACTGTCTATCAACAACATTTCAAAACAAAGTGTTAACGTTTTCTTAACTTTTGAAAAAAAGGTAAAATGCAAAAAAAAGGTAAAAAAATTATACAAATCAACAAACTATTGCAAATCAATGCAAAGGAGTCCCGATAACCTTTAATTTTTGAAGTGAAAACTTCTTTAGCGGCGCTGAGCACTTTTTTTTGTATGGGTAAAAATTTCCAAACTCGCGTCAGGGTCACGTGATGCTGATCGAAAAAGCGTAAGATCGAGGGGAAGGGAGAGGAACTAGTATCTCCCACTCTTTCTACCGTGCCCGAGTGTGTTGCTCCGTTTAGGCGGCACAGTGCGCTTGCGCGAAAGTCCGTGTGTGTTTATGTACAGCGTGCCACGCGTATCTAAGGATGGTGACAGCTGTCGGCTTGACTGTTGTGTAGTAACCACACTGTTGTGCATTCGTATATGTGAATTGTTTAAATTATGGAAATTGAACAAAGTGCATCTATTAATGAAAAAAGTGATGATGAAGTAGTGAAAGAAAATGAGTGAGTACTTTATAAATATACTAGATGAAAAACTCTTACTTGGCTTTAGCCCGTAACTGCCGTCAAGAAAACCAGCTATAAGCTGAGCACTATAAAACGTAAAAAACGAATAATAATAATAGTAATAAATACAATTTTAATAATAAGATTAGGTTTCGATCGAGTCTGTATTTACACATAATAGATGTAATATTTGTAATATGTTTATACTTTATAGCATTAACCTACATTTTCATGACACCACAATAAGCCCATTTGCGGTGTAGGTTTACCAAAAAATTTCGACTAAAAATAAATGAAATAAGATAATAATAAATAGTCGGTGTAGGTTTTTAATAAATATTGTATTCTACCTCATAAATGATAGTACTTTTGTACTTATAATTAAACACAACGTTAATATTGAAGTTTTCACTTCTGCCGGCACTCCCGGAGGGCTACCGGTATTTTTTTTTAAAGACATACTTTTCTTGGCGACCCTATCCGTTAGTTGGTGTATAGGTAAGGTGATCAATATTTTAATGATGAAAACGAGGACGAAAAAATTTAAGAAAAAAGTGCAACGTAAATAAATGAAACAAAAATTCACAAATATCCTTCATATCTAGAGTTTTACGATAAATGCCGCAGCTAGAATCTTCTTGTTTGAACCTGCAGTCATCTACTCCTGGATATAGGTCTCTCCTATCCCTGTTTTTTGTTGTATGAGTATTTAACCACCAGCTACCTACCACTATGCTACTGTTGTTGACCCAACGATTTTATGGACATTCTACAATTAGTTCAGTTTGTCACTGTTATTCTATGTATCCGCTTGTCACATGCCCAGCCCATTGCTATTTCATCTTACCCAGTCTTGAATTATATCAGCGATTCTTGTTTGCTTCCTGATGTCTTCATTTCTATTTTATAACTTTATGACGCGCCTAGTACGCATCGTTCCATCTCTAACAAGATTGATTTCCCTAAATCTCCTAATGTTCCTAATTAAACACAACGTTAATATTGAAGTTTTCACTTCTGCCGGCACTCCCGGAGTGCTACCGGTATTTTTTTTTCAATAAATCCAGAGTTTTTGAGTTAAGCTACAATACAACATTAAATTCACAACTGTATGTTTATTATTTTAGGAGTTACTGTTGTTTGAACACAGCGTATGCGCAAGCACAAAAGACCTTTGTCGGGATCTTAAACAGGTAGGTAAACATTAAAACGGTAAGTAAAAGTAGGGATCACAAGGCAGGGCAAGGTACAACTAACGTAACTAGTCTTTATCCTGTAAGTTCTTTGCAGGTAGAGTCAATATGTTCCATCTCGCTTACTCCTGCTAGTCGCGAATAGCATTGCTAGCCTTTTCTCGGACAGCACGTAGCTAATGTCACATGTCACTTAATAAAGGTCTTTTGTGCTTGCGCATACGCTATGTTCAAACAACAATAACTCCGAAAGTAATAAACAGACAGTTATGAAATTAATGTTGTATTGCAGCTTAACTCAAAAACTTTCGATTTAGTAAAAAAAGAGAGGTAATCGGGACTACTTTTGCATTGATTTGCAATAATCTGTTGATTTGCATGATTTTTTGACCCTTTTTTGCATTTCATCGTTTTTTCAAAAGTTAAGAAAACGTTAACACTTTGTTTTGAAATGTTGTTGATAGACAGTATTATTGTCCGTCGAATAAGCCTATTTTTATCTCAGTAAGACCAAAACTTTAGGAGATATAAGGTTTTTGTTCACACGTAGAGAGAATGGGTCATCAAAAAAACAAAATGGCTGCCATATGACGGGGTGGGGTATTGAGCCCTAGTATATAGTGTATTTGTGTATTAAAATAGTTGCTTTACATGTATTTAGATTATCGCTAGTCTATAACCGGACACACTGTATATGTCTATGATTGAAGGGAGAATCACCCTTTCAATAACATATTTATCTTTACCAGTTTCAAATCGTTAATCAAAAAGTTTGACCGGTACAATTGTGAAGACATTATTTATCTTTATTAGAGACAGAGTTGGATCCATGGGGGGGGAGAGGGGGGGTCAAATCGAATATATCTGCATTTTTCGGGGAGCCAAATTCATATATATGAACACAACAAATTTGTGTGTTTTTTAAATTTATTCTTCCGTCACAAAATATTACATAAGTAAACTTTTGTGAGATTATATACAGGATGTAAACGCTATGAGTGCAAATATTTTCAAGAGTATCAGTTCAGGTGAAAACATATCAAAAACCCTTTTAAAAGGAGCTACAGTTTTGATGAGGGTAGATATGACTGCCGAAACGTCGTCATCATATTATCGATTTGGAGTTAAGTGATTTTTGCTAGGTATTGGGTCGTGTTTATGTAAATAATTCAACTAATAATGTTCGTTCATATATTCTAAAAATTGTGAGTGCTTGTAATGCCACATCATACAGGATGAGCTAAAAATATGGAAAAATTTAAATAACTCTTCAGGAATATATTAAAAGATAAATACAAAAGTTTTCGCATTTTCCCATGGCTATCTAATGGTGATCATGACCTTGACCATGACCTTGACGGTCATATCGAGGTCAGATGCAATGAGAACCCTCACTTTTTATTCCGGTTTTGGAAAGAGCGGAAAATTTTCGCCCAGAATGACCTTGACCTTGTCCTCGTTCATTACCTTGACTGCTACCAAGGTCAAATGCGTTTTTATTGAAAAATCAATAGATTTCCAACAAAATCGGTATAGAGAATTTTTGGAAGTCCCCGTTTACGAATCTGAGGTCAGATTTTCAAAATTCAAAATGGCGAATCCAAAATGCCGAACGCAAATTTGCAAAATCAAAAGATTTTACTAAAATCGGATGACCTTGTCTGTCGTCGTCAAGGTACTTTTCGGAAGTAAACTTATCCGCTATTTCCCAATTCGATTTGGAAGATAAGGGGTTTCTATTTGAAAAAAAAAACATATTGACTTGGAAATGACATTGAAGGTCAAGGCAGTGGTCAAGGTATATTTGGACGTAAAATTTTCCATTCTTTCCGAGTTCGTAATAATAAAGACTTCCCATTGAAAAAAATCAAGTTGATCGCCATATGACTGTCAAGGTCATGGTCAAGGACACGGTAAAATCAAGATCAAGGTCAAGGACATGTTCGGACGTTCAACTAATTCATAATGAAAAATAGGAGTTCTCGTTTGATAAAAAGGCATTTGACCTTGGACGAGGTAATGAACGAGGTCATGGTCAAGGTCACCATAGTGGTAAAATATTACTCTTTCCGAAACCGGAATAAAAAATGGGGGTTCCTATTTGAAAAAATGTATTTGACCTCGATATGACCGTCAAGGTCATGATAATCTTTAGATAGCAAGGGGAAAATGCTAAAACTTTTGTATTTTATCGTTTTTCAAACAAAATATGTTATGTTAACATATACTACAAACTTACATTACATTACTTAAATTATTATTTTTCAACATATTGTCTGTATTTGTGTGCTCAGATTTGATTCCCAACAACAATATTTAGACAAAAACCTGTTGCCCTGCCTCCCCACTTATAAGCCAAAACCTACCACTTCTGGCAACGCTCTTAGTAGGAATAAATGCTTCCGCCAATGATTGTGATTCTTTAATTTGCATAACGTCTAATGTAAGAAATCCTGCTTAATAGTTAATTAGCTAAGTTTTACCCAGATCCAAGGCTCCAGTCAAGTTTATTAAATCTGTAAATACCAAAAAAAAATAATTCCTTTGCATAGGTAATCGTTGGCACAGGAAAAATATAATTAGGAAGCAGTCGCTGCTGGAGATATTGTTGTCGATAGCGACATCTTCAGGAAAAAACTGAAGTTCAAGGCTACTTAAATCATTTTTACGTTCTCTGTATATTTTCGTATCCTCTTTAATTAAACAACACATTGGACAAGATTTGATAACGAGTAGAATTTCTTGAAGAACAAACGCATCGCTTTAGATGTTATCGCGTTTAAATATTTTCTTTTTAAAACACCATCCTAATCATTTACGTTAAGAAGATAATAATTTGAATATTGCCTGTACAACATTATAGTGCTGTGGATAGTGATCAGTTTAAGTCACAACTTCATCTTTGCAATTACGAATCTCTAATAGCGAAATTGTTTGCAGATGATTTGAAACACCAGGTTCAACTTTTAATTATCGCTGAAAGAGTAGTTAAAAATTTAAGTAAGTTTTAAAAGTGACTCAATTTTGGCAAAAAATATGATACTTTCTTGAGATTGCAGTACGTTAACGTTAAATAAGAATGTTTTGGATACAAGTTTTTGTGAAAAATATCTGCTGTCATTAATTTCCACTATTTTGATTGTTCGTATGGGTTTTCTTCATAACTTTGTGGAATTTGTCCGGAACACTATTTGCTTTCTTATTGCAAATCTCGTTTGCAACTTAGGTTGCTCTCTCTCTCTGCTTTCTCTTAGGTAACTAAGAGAATGCAGCTCTATGGATTTGTTCACAGTAAAAGCTACAATCGTTTCAATGTATGGCAATATATTTTTTTAAATTATGCAATAAAGCTAATAAACTAACAAAATATTTCAATTTTTAGTATCACCCCCGTGTAAGAAATGCCTACAGTGATATGCGATCTTTCTTTTTTATCTCCCCTGGACGTTAAGAAGAAAAACATCCTCTGTATCCCCACCGCTAAAGCTTGTAAGGGGATACTAAGCACTGAAATATCTTCAAAACATGACCTACCTTCATTGGCTCACATATGCGAACGACAGCTCTTTGTCAAGAGCATTTAGGGAAGTGAGTTAGGTTAGGTAATAAAAAGTAAATTTATTTAAGGGCGCCACACAGTTTCAGTAACCTGAAATGTTAAAGATACCTTATATCTGATAAAACCGATATTAGGTTAAGTTCTTCAGCTGCTTAAATTTTATATATTATAGTTTGAATTTAACAAATTCAACAAAAATATCGTAAAAAATTCAAAATTAAAAACATAGTTGATGTATAAATCATGTTTGCTAACTTTTTTTAGTCTATTGTGAAAGATTGAATTTTGCGTGAAAGTAATGTGATTTGAAAATTTGATATTCTAATTGTGAAATGTTTGTCCTTAACCTTGAGTGTTACTTATTAGATAACGTAAAACAATGGTTTTGAATTAAAAATAAATATTTGTGAGTTAATAACAGGAATGAATTAAAAAAATAAATGTTGATGATAACAAAAAAAACTGTCAAATATTCTTAATAGAGAAGAATGAAATCCACTAACGTTATTAATAATTGCATTTTAAGTTAGTATTAAAGGTATTTGAGTCGTACGTAAATTAACGAATTCTGTTATAGCCTACTTGTGTCCACTAAAAAAGGAACTTCTAAATGTATTAGGAAAATTGAATTTTCCGCTACTTTTAATTTCATACTTGGTTTGTGTAATTTTAGTGATTTCTTTCTTTAGTGCAGCTTAGAAGGTGTGTTGCCTGTACGTGAAATAGATTGAATGATTCTTTAAAATTTCATATTTAAATTCTTCATTAAGATCGTATATGTATTACACTTGGACGCTTCCGGACCATTAATATATTTATTTATATGTCCTGTGAGGTCCTAAAGTAACATATCAATTCATTTTCTACGTAATTATGAACGTAAATGAAAAATCTTGATACAGTCAATTTTTAAGTATGAAACTATACTTTATTTACGGAAAGTATGTTGTATATTAATTAATGTTCGTCTTTAAAATTCTGTGCATAGAGTAAAATAATTTAATTTTTTTACAGATGATGTTTGCGGGTATAATTCTGTTAAACATAATAGGTGTACTAGCAGTCTTAATACTTACTTTATATGCCTATTTCAAATGGAACTATCAACACTGGAAAAAAAAGGGCGTGCCAATGTTTGAGCCAACATTTCCTTTCGGTAACAGAAAATCATTTACCATCTCAATTGTTGAAGAAATTACTAATATTGTAGAGCAAGCCAGGAGAAAAGGTAAATTAACACCAATAACTATAAGTTATATTATTTTTTTCATAAAAGTTAGAAGTTAGTTAAAATTTTTAAATGTTGTTTTAGGATGGCCCTATTTCGGGATGTATATCATCACTGCTAACCCACTCTTTGTAACATTAGATCTTGAAATTGTAAAATCTATTTTAACCAATGATTTTAATCATTTCACAGACAGAGGAATTTATTATAATGAAAGAGATGACCCCCTATGTAAGTGTGACATATTTAAGTAACAATTTATATTTACATCGGTCAGTAGAGCTTTTTAAGTGATACAAAATATAACAGTAACAGCTCATAATTGTAACAGCAAACTCGTTGAAGTAAATTATTTGAGCATTAAAAAACTCAAAAATATGGATTTGTATTTCTGATGACCTTGATTAATTGAGCTAAAAATCGATATTGCCCGTGAACTAGATCTTGCTGAATTGAAATAAAAAAATGTAAAAAGAGCGGCAATCATTTGAGACTGAACGATGGAAACGAAAGCTTCTTACGAATTATATTTACCGTCTCTTATTATCTCCTGTCTCTGTCTCTATTTACTTGTGTTAAGGTTAGTAATCGTTATAAATTTCAGGAGAATTAAAATAATTGTGGTAAAAGTGTTATTTTCATCTACAAGGAGAAAATGAAGCTGATCTATATGACAGGTTAGGACAAAAATTAATATACAGGGCTTGGCGCCATCTTGTGACGTTTGCGGTACTAAGAAAAAAAGTCGCTGCCGGGTTTAGTGTGTGTCAACCAATGGCAATGCAAAACCTCTAAAGATGGTAGTAAAATAGTAAAACAAAAATGAGTCCATCATTTCGATTCTAGTTTGAATATTTTACAGGCATTCAGCTGAAAACGTCAAAATTTAATCATTGAAAACATACCAAATGATAAAAATAATCTTATTAAGGCATACAGTATCTTTTTTTCAGTTCAATTCAATAAAAAACACTGAAGAGTTATTCGAAACAATTCGGTTGTTATAAATATTTGTAATACATTAATGAGTATTTAAATGAAAGTTGTTAGCAATGTATGTAGGATATCCTTGAAAAATTGTTAATGCAAAGATTAGTTGATGTTAATACTGCAAGCTTTAAGATATTATGTTTATAATGTATGATATGACTCAAGCAACTAGATGTTTTAGATGATAAATATTTTAAGCAGACCATTTTCCACTGCCAAACCCATGAGGATCTTGCGGCTATAGAATCTATACGTAAATAACCATATAGAACGTTTACGTATACATTTTATAGTCCCAGGGGCTGCATTACTGGCATCGTTGAGAGTTCCCATTAATAATTAGTGTATACCGTAAAATATAAAAATTATTAACAGGCCTACTATTCGTTCAAAGAATCAATACACAAATCAAATGTTCTGCTGATACCATTATCACACGCACAATCCATAAATTAATATAGGGCGTCTTTTTCAATGGTTGTGATAGTGATCAGAATTGTCTAGGTAACAGACATTCAAGTTAAGCATTTTGATTCAAAACGAATTTCGTAATTTGTGGCATTCATTGAAATCTTCTGTTCTTCACCTAGTGACCATTTCAGAACGTCAAGAAGTAAGTCTTAACGGTAGACAGAGAATCGGAAGACTCTTCTTTGTACTCCCAGTTTACAATGAGGGTATTATCGTCAACGGGTAGAACGGTCTTGACATAAATGGCAGGATTTGACATCATATTGAAAAACTAAACTGGTTGATTCACAATAGAGGTTTTACGTTGATTTTCACGCTGTCCAAACTTCCCCCAAAATGAATTCAAAATCAGTTTCGCCATGGATCTTAGACCAGGGTTATCGAGGATTTTAGAATAGTCTAGACGAACATCTTCTCTCTGCAGAAACTCTTCAATATAGCGGTTCTTTTCCTCTTCAGATTTGCAATGAGATGGCCAATTGGACGAATTCTGTTTAATTTTGATAAACTTGTTCATCATTTCGGTGCACAGACCAGCTACATTTTTGCGAAATTGAATTGTTTCATATGACCATACCTCATACATGTTTAGAATTTTGTAGCCCATTTCCAGAGCCTTCGAGACCTCCTCAATCATCCAAGTGCCAGATAGGGCACGTTCGTCATCTGAATGATGACATTCATCAGTGTTGAATTGCTCCCCACAAGTGCGACAAAGAAGAAACATTAGTTTGTTATTCATTTTTTGTGGCAGAACAGGATGGAAAAGGTCGTGTGGCGGTAAAATTCTACACTTTACGAGGCCGGACAATGAGGAGAGATCAGTGGGACACTCTTGCCCAACATAAACCTTTGAATGACCTATAGGAAACTTTCCATATTTACACACCCAGGGATACAAAGAACACACATCGACGTACTTGATCTTCTCACATTCTTTAGCTTTGTAGTGCTGTACAATATTACCAGTCCTACCGCCCGTGAAGGCATCTCTCGGTTCTAAAGGTATGAGAGATACGAGAGGATCCTTTTCCGTAAATGTTTTCATCTCATTGTTGACAGATAGCATTTTCTGGAAAGCACATTCCCAGATCTCTATCACTTCGTAACCGAGAGAGCGAATTCTAGCAAGTTTACACTGAATGGCTTCATGTTTTAGGTTAAGAGTCCCCTCCCCAACAATTCTAACAACTTTGCCAACAGTTCGTCTCTAGTCATATTATTCTAACAATCCAGTAACATTTACTGCTGACTGCAATAAGCCCTTTCATTCTTTAGCATGCTCGTTTTCCAAGGACAAATTCTCAGTGACAAAACAGTCATAGCACCATTTTTAATGGTAAAGAATTTGCACACTTTCGCACGGTATCTCCTGGCAGCCAGTATGAACACTAATCTTTGCATTAACTACTTCTTGAAAGAATATCCTTCATATATTGCTAGCAACCTTCGTTTTAGGTACTCATCAATATATTAATGTATTAAACATATTTGACACTAACAGAATGTCTACAAATATTTTAATTTAGTCGTTAAAAAAGTTATTTCCATTATTCCTTCCTGTGTTCTATAACAATTACATTTTTGAGAATTATTTACATAAATTCTTAGTTTCTAGTATTTATTCCAGTAATAAATTAACGGACATCCGTATATACATAGTAGCTGAATTTCTCTTGTTTTTTTTTTGGTTTTTAACTTATTATCTTGTACCGTGGTCAAGTATTGTTTCTTTTAAACAACTATGAGAAAAATCCCTAGACCTAGGGAAAACACACGATTGGATAGTCGCCGAGCCGAGCCTATATAACAGCGCGAGCGCTTCTGAAAATCTTAGTATTCGAGTAACTAGAAGCGAAAGCAGAAGGCTACGAGAATTATGCGAACCGACCTGAAGAGGGCAGATGTGACTCTGCCGAAACTTCGTCATTTTACCATCGATCCCGGCAGGGATCAGTTATCAACTACGCGGATGAATTCCCGGAAACCACCTAACACATTTAGTGCCCTCGAAAAGAAATTTACAATAAGTGATACATTATAAGCCTAATAGCTAAATTCATACTATTATATTATACAAAAACTATACATAAAATGATGCAAATAAATAAACATTGAATTTGAAGAATTAAAAAACATAGAATTACAGTTACCAGTTGAGTAACATATATGTAAGTATAGTCATGCAGGCTTAATAAATGACATGAAGCATAGGAACCATCTTGATAATAATCATGAAGTAAGTTGTATTTATGGTCAAACTCCTTAAAAGTGTAGAAACAGCACTGTCTGCCTTTATTGTGTTGAAGGGCACTTTTGTAAAATGTTGCAAATAAATAATAAACATCATATCAAGAGTGATAAAGGATAGAACTGAAAGAATGTGTTTCTATATATTTGTTATTAAGAATAAATTCCAATAAATATAATAAATTAATTAGTACAGTAATAAGTATTTGAACTTTTTAAGTTAAAATGTAACCAGTCTTACATACAGGTATACCTGTCAGTTTGAGTGGCATGAACAATTTAATTAATCACACATAACCTGCTGGTTAAATAATAAAAAATAAGATGAATATGGAAATGAGAAAATATTTGTTTAAATGTCAATACCCCATGTCATGTTTTATTAATAGAGGTATATATATAAAAGAAAACATATCAAAAAATATTTATTAAGAAGTAACAATTAATTTATTTAGCACAAATATATTAGAGTATAAACTACATTTTACAACAAAATTGATACATCTTCTCTTATTAGCAGATTCTAATATGCAGTATGCACTGGAGCTCCATCTTGTTAGAAATAGCCATCTGTTAATTCATCATCATGTAAACTGTTAATAACCCAGACCCCTAACTTGATAGGACGAAGGTTAGTTTCAATAAATGTATGGGAATTTTCAGTAGACCATGTTCAAAAATTTTGATAATTAATATATCCTAATAAATGAAATCATGCAACATCGGAATAAAACGTTAGATCCAAATCGTCATTACTAATTGTTGTTAAACCATAAACGATAATTTTGTGAATGTTAAAAATCTTGGTCTCGTAAGTGTTGATGTACGCAATTTTGCCAGGACACATAAGTAATTTCTTTATCAATGCTCTTTGTGCACTTCCATAAGAAAGACCTACAATTATAAAAGTTATAGATGAAACATTAATTGAAGAAACAACTACTATTCTTACCTGTTTGAGCTGCTAATTTTCTTATAGACTTATTTGGACTATTTTCAGTTCTGTCCCGTACATCATTGCCGACATCTTGTTTTAATACCGCTGCTGTCTTTTCGTCTTTACGTTTTGGTACACTCCCAGTCTTTTCAAATCTCGTGACAATTCTATTTAGGTGTTTTCCAAATGTTTCAATAGAAATTTCTCCATGCGGATATTTTGTAATAGTCTGTTCAAAACAGCACTACGAAAATATGCTATTACAATAAAAGTATCCGTTTGCACCGAAAATGGCATTGTGCTCTCCTGAAAAAGACAGTATTATATACAATAAATGGCGTATAGAGAATAATGAATAATTACTAGGAAATAAAACAGTAGTCAAAATCCCTAGAAATAGGGGCAAGCAGGCTGCCAACCAGGACACTTGATATTGATAACTCGGTATATGCATACTTGAAACACAGGGTTGTTTAGGCGGTCCCTTAGTATAGATCAGCCCTTTCGGAATATTTACCTCAAACATTTGAGAGTTTAAAATTATTTTTTTTGTTAACAGCTGCTCACTTATTTTCTATCGAAGGTACTAAATGGAGAAACCTGAGAATGAAATTAACACCAACCTTTACTTCTGGAAAAATGAGAAGAATGTTTCAGACTTTAGTAGACTGTGGTGCAGTCCTCGAACATTATTTAAAAGACTGTAATAGTCTCATGGCTGTTGACATTAAATATGTTTTAGGTAAGTAAACAGGCAAGTTTTAATTTAAAAAAATTAAAGAACATTTAAATTTCTATCAAGGATTTGGTATAACTAGCGGGTATGTAATGCTAACAAAGATAACGTCAGCTCCAGAATACACTGTAAAAAGTATATTAAATTGCATTTTTGGTACAGTAACTGCTACATTTCCTCCAAGAAGGAGCATGTAAGTAGAGTGCCAGCTAAAGCATCACCAGGCCTGGTGTTCTGGTAAACTTTGACCTTCCTCCACTATAGTGAATATTTCAAGAACACTTATTTTGTAAATTCAACCTATTACCTACCATCTCATATGACTAACACCAAATACTGAAAAAATCTTTCAGAGATTAGTATATCCTCAACTATTTCATTATGCTTTCGTGAAAAATATTGATCCTACTAATGTAAAATATGGTATAACAGAATTTACTATTGTACTAATAATACCCTCGATGTTATTGCTGTATAAGTAGATTACTGTAACCATTTTACGGCGTCAACGATAAGTTACCAATACTAAACTTCTTTAGGTTCTATAGCTGGCATAGAGCTATATCATAGGCTGAGAATATTGTGTTTATAGTCAATATAGCCCATGATGTCAAGTAGAAGTAAGTGTCGGGGCTACCTATTAGGGCCATTATTATGTACTATAAATTTGAGTGATATTTTACTTGAAGTGCCTGCCAGTTATTCTAGAGACTAAACGAAATAATAAGGATACCTTGCTGTGGCAAAAATACTGCACCAGGAACTAGCACTGAAACTTGAATTATCACAGTCGGTGAGATTACCATACTATAAATACAAACCAGAATCTGTTTTAGAAAATAACAACTACAAGCTG
Source organism: Octodonta nipae (assembly GCA_034190945.1). NCBI lineage: Eukaryota > Metazoa > Arthropoda > Insecta > Coleoptera > Chrysomelidae > Octodonta > Octodonta nipae. The sequence goes on along the minus strand of CM067219.1, from coordinate 138,163,192 downwards.
TACTGGGACCACACGATACTGACTGATCGAACTTTTGCTCACAATAGACCAGATATAGTTTTGGGAGATAAATTCTCTCGGAAAACAACTTTAATTGACATAGCAATTCCTAAGATCAATAATATAAATTTCAAACAAGCTGAGAAAATAACCAAATATGGGATTTGGAATTTCAAAAAAAGACTCAGTGGGACATGAACAACATACGAACTGTACCAATTGTGATGTCAACGACAGGAGTAGTCCTAAAACATCTATTAAACAATTTAAAATATCTCGGTCTGGACGAACATCTTTACCAACAAATGCAAAAAGCCGTCCTGTTAGGAACAGCCCGGACGGTCAGGAAATTCATGGGAAACTGCCGCCACGACTCCAACCACGGGCCTGAAAACCTGGCAAGGGCTGCCACAGAGCTAAACCCTTTTGATATCTAGGATATCTGGGGTTTAGTGAATTTTCCTCAAAAGGCGAGGATGCTGCCATACGGGATAGATAACTTCGAGCAAATACACATTCTTCCAGCGGCGTTAGGATATGAAAGGGCCCGAGGACTAGGCCGGTGATTGTGCTAGCGAAACTGCTATAAACTCTCATAACTACCTACATATATACTTCTCCACTTACGCCCTCCAGGGCTACTACCAGCAAGATCTGCACCTGACGCAGCTCCAGACGACCTCACGGTTAGTTCTTCTGCGCCCATCGCCGCGACCCTCCTACTTGAGCTTCATGGATCGTCTTGCGACAATCAGCACTGACGGACGAGTATAGACATTTTCACGACTAGTAAGTTTGTCAACTCAGTTACTACACATTTTTTGGCTGATTCAGTCCTGCTGTCTTAAGTTACTAATGCCTTTTATGGAATCACATATGGGTGGATTTAAGCGCCTTAACTTAGCGTTTGGTTAATACCTCAGCGCGAGTTTTGATTACCACAAATGGCCCACATGACACTGATTTGAAATTCTTGCGACTTTGTAAGTTCGAACAAGCCGGAGATCTCATCCGTTTCGCGTTGGAGGTCGTTGCGACCCCTATCCCTTTAATAATTCGCTTTATCGGTGTAACTCTTATGCCACGAACCTCTGCCTATCCTGAGGGGAACTTCCGAGTGAACCAACTACTAGATAGTTGGATTACTTGAAACGAAAGGAAAATCTGTTATATCGATGGTCGAAAAATAAAAACCAAATTAACAAGTCTTGGTTAGGCTCCCTATAAAGTGTTTGTCTGCACCTGGATGCAGTGCTTGCTCTAAAACCGTTTTATAAGAGGAGAAAGAAATAGACTTTATTATGATGTTCAAAAAAAAGTATTCACAACTTCACTTTAATAAAAGCATCTAGCAACAATCAGCCAGTGACCGGACATGAATTTTTGTTGGAGTTCCTATATTTATAATGGTACTGAGATTAAACTGTTTAGACTATACTTCTGGAATTCACGATCACGACGAACTCAGGACTACGTAGTAACATACCTGATGACAAATGACAAAAAGGTAGCACAGAAAGTAATGCAAGATATGGATTACTTAAACAATCAGGAGGGGATCTAAGTTATCGCAATTTATCTGGGCTGACTAGAACCAGGCTAGGATACAAAGCTTTCGGGCAGGTCAAGACAAAGGGACATTGTTTCCTGAATAACAGTTGTAGCATATTTATTTTTGTTTCACCAAATACTTGAAAATTCTGAATATTTCCAAATGTTTCGGGGCCTAGGTTAGACCCCATTGTCAATAGCAATAAGAAACTATTCCCCTTGAGTTTAATATCCTTTTAAAATCCTTACACCAGGAAATTTATTTATATTTTAAAACTTTTTCTTTAAATAGGCTAATACAGAAGAATATTTAAAGCGATGTTACTTAAATTAATTATAAAGTGGGTTTATAATTTACTGTAATAATAGTTTATCACCTTAATATTTTTGCTCTATCCTGAACGTCACAAAAAGGCATGGGGATGGTGGCCAGCAATTCTTCTCTTGACAACGGGGTCTTCAGGAAAATGTGGTGTTATTCTTAACAAGTACATTGTTACGTTATATTTTTGCCGTAGTTACTCAGTATAGATGAACGCGTTTAGCACCTGTCAAAATGTTGCTTTTATTCGTCTGTTCCGTTAGCGATCGATAACCTACCGTTTGCGCGCTGATTTTGCCGTACTTATTGTGTTTCGTTCTGATTTATTTTTGAAGGATGTTTGAATTGACCTGTTGAGACGAATTGATTTATCGAATATTTAATATTTCGTGGTTGGCATTGCGTTTCTTGACAGTTGTCATTGTCGTCGACAAGGCGGGAAGCATGTGCGTGGAGAAAATTGTGTGAGGTTAACTGGAGAAGTCGTGCAGTTGTTTTTAAGGGATTTTCCACTAGCTATAAGCTATCCGAGTTCGGGAGTTATATGGAAATCCCTACATTATGTTCCAGCATATTGTAGTAATGTTGATTAGTTGCTGGGATACTTTTCTCATTGAGGATTTGAAAACTTCTGTTGTTGTGTCATTCTTCGGAGTGGTCATAGTATTTGGGGCCACCCTCACAACGAAACCTTTGGTATAAGAACCCCTTTGGTTGATAGGGTAAGTGATTTCCGTTTGTACACTAGCCGATTTCTTGTATTGTCAGACTATTGATAGATATTTTCTTTTTTTTAGGGTTCTTATTCTACCTTCCTGTTCTTTCGTTCTTTCTTCCATTTGTTTTTTTTTTGTTTCTACGTGCTGCGTTCCTGTTTTGTTCTCCATCCAGTGAGATTGTGGATATATTTTGCTGTTCTGTTACGACACTAGAACACAGATCTGGTTATGCATTATGGTATTATGCCGATCATGGACTTAGCATGCAGATGAACTAGTTAATGGTGCATACATCAACACTGTATTATAACATGCTGGTATTTCTATCATCAGAGTTCCAGTGGTGGAGTGAGGGCAAGGGACTCTAACTTCAGCTTCAGCTGTGGTTTGAGATAAGTGACAATTTGTGTATCTGGTTACTGTTTCATTATCAGTTATTTTTACTATAATAATATAAACCTTAGTTTTGATTGAAATTAGTAAAATGGAATTTGTTAACCGAAAATAAAGACCAATAGCCTACTATCGGGTTTATTATTATTATTCTGATCGATTGCACTTACCCTTGAGCTCGAGTGTAGTATAGATGAGACACCAACGTCGGAATTCTGAATTTTATTGATTGATAAATATCAGGTAATTATTATCGGTTCCCATTAATGTAGTAATGTATTGACGATTTATTTAAATATTCTGTTGATTAGAATTATTGTATTAGAGGAATGTTTAAATATTTGTATCCGGGTTATTCCGGATCTCACATGTTTATATGTACAGTTTGAATCTCTGTCCATAAGTGTATATTTGTTTCATTTTTTCCCTTAGGTATATTTAGCTTTAACATTCTAAGACTGTTTTGCATTAATACAGTGCCCTATGGCATATTTTTAGCGCCTTGTACTAGATTGTTCGCGCAAATTAAACTTATATTTTGGAACTGTTGTATGTTTATTATTCCTCTACTACAACATTTATTTATTCATATCTAGTAATTTAGTGCCCCAAATTAGCAAAAATTACTACAGCAGATATTTTAGGACGGGTAGGTGTCCTGATTATGTGTTTTTAGAAGGTATAGGGGAATCTACCTGGCGCCCTTATTTTCTCTCTTATTTATATACGTCAAGTAAAATCTGGCATATACGTTCAAATAAAACGAACCCCCCCCCGTCTTCACTGAGACTACCGGACATACCTTCTTCTGCCCTTAGCAAAACGTGTAGGGTAGAAATTTGGCGACGCGTAACAATTTGGCGTACAACAAAACAGATACTTTATATTCTCTATTTTAGGAGTATCATATTGATATCACAGTTATTAAAATAACATACTTTGTTTTAAATAAGTTGATTTTATTTTTGGGTAAAAAATTTTTTTAGCATGCTTCTCGACTGATATCATTGGTTCTTGTGCATTCGGAATCGAATGCAATAGCTTCAAGGACTCTGATTCACCTTTCATCAAATACGGGCGGAAAATATTCTTGAGACGCAAATTCGAGCAACTAGTTGCCTTTGCAATGGGCATGTCTCCAAATCTGTGTAGAGCTCTGCATGTGAAGATGATTCCTACGGATGTTTCTGATTTCTTCACCGATGTTGTCAAAAAGACAGTCAGTTATCGAGAACAAAATAATATATCTAGAAACGATTTCCTTCAGCTTCTCATTGACATCAGAAATAATGCAACAGGCCAAGAAGTTGAAGGTAAGAATAATTTTATGAATAGTTCTATTATAAGGTTTGATGGCATGTCTTTTCAGGTGACGGTACGACGTTAACTATGAATGAAATGATTGCTCAGTGTTTCGTATTTTTCTCAGCTGGTTTTGAAACTAGCTCCAGTACAATGTCATTTGCTTTATATGAGATGGCGGAACATCCAGATGTTCAAGAAAAGGTTAGGGAAGAACTCCATAAGGTTTTAAAGAAGTACGATAACAAAATTTGTTACGATTCCTTGAAAGATTTAGAATACATGCAACAGGTTATTGATGGTAACAATTTTTATAAAGGAGAAAGTACGCTCTTCGAGGTGTCATTCTTTTGTTTGTAGGACAATATTTGTATATATATATATATATACAGTGAGGAAGAGTGGGTTGGAACAAATTTTTGGACTGTGGTTTTTGTAATGTTAAACTTATTTATACAGAGTGGGCCAGAAATAAATTGCGACTATCAATTTAATTTTTTCAAATGGAAACGTTTGTTTTTTTTTTAATTCTGCAATGAATTCTAAGTATGTACAATGTCCTATACCGAAAATTAACAGAAAATTCCATTTCTTCCTAAAGTTAAGAAAAGAAAGTTAAAAAAAGGTGTTTGTTGGTTTGAACCTATTTATTTACTGCCGGTTTTTATGATTGTTGTCAGTATTTTACTCGCATGAATGGAAACCCTTTGTTTAATGCTGGAGTTTTAAACACTTGTTTATTTCCATAAAAACTGTACTATAAGTTTACTTTAAATAAGTAGTTGTCAAATGCAGTTGCAAAGTTTCAAAGTATGGCGCGTTTAACTGAAAAGCAGCCAATAGAAATTTGGTAGGATATGGCGACAGAACTCGAACTCGAACACAAGCTGAAGTTTGCGAATTGTTTAATATGAAGTACCCGGAGCGGCCTATTACACGATCGGTAGTTAGTAAAATTGAAAAAAAGTTAGAATTTGGCCACGTAAGAGATAATTACAAAACCAAACATCTTCCAGAAAATACACAATTAAATGTTTTGCTCGGTTTACAAGAAAATCCTCACAAATCCGCTAGACAAATAGCCGCAGAAAAGTCAATAAGTAAATCTTCTGTTCTAAAATGCTTGCATAGAAATAAATGGCACCCATACAAAGTTCATTTAGTTCAGGAACTTCCTGAAGATGATTTGGACCGGACAGTAGAATTTTGCGAATTAATGATGGATCGATGCAGTACCAACTCGGACTTTTCAAGTAAGATAGTTTTTTCCGACGAGGCAACATTTTGTTTAAATGGTTCAGTAAACAGTCAAAATTTTCAATATTGGGCATCATAAAAGCCACATTGGATTATGGAAAGTCATACACAGTTTTCCAAGAAAGTTAACGTATGGGCCATAATTGTGGGCACTTCAATTGTGAGTCCTTTTTATGGTTCCGTATATACAATATACGGATACCCTTATAATATCACTCCGGATTTCTGCCTCTGTCATATCACAGCAATTTTCTCCTAAACTACTGGACGGAAGAGGTTGAAATTTGGTACCAATGTATAGTTTGGTGACGCGATCAGGAGTATATATCGTAAAAGAAAAAATTTTGATTTTAGAGGTACTTCTGGGGGGAAAAACTAAAAAAATCGACTGTTCCCCCCCTCTGATCTCCGAAACAACGGAGCCTAAAATTTTGAAAAAAATAGGAAATATAGAACGTTGCCCGAACTTTACAGGAAAAATAAGGAGAAACCATTAATATTAATTTTGGAGGAAAAATTATAGAATTAAATAAAAATTTAAAAATAAAAAAAACTTCAAACGCATCATATATCAAATGAAAGGTCTGATACTGAGGAACACAAATATATTTTTTTTATTTAAAAAAATATATTTAAAAAGATATTAACGAAAATATACCAAAATTTACCCCCCCCCCTATCTCCGAAACTATAAAACGTAAAGTTTTGGAAAAAAATAGATTTATAGGTTCTGACCTGAAGTTTACTGGAAAAATAAGGAGAAACCTCTACTTTTAATTTTGGGGGGCAAATTACAGAATTAAATGGTAAATATAAAATTAAAATTGTTTCTAACCCATTATGTTATATATCAAATGAAAGGGCTCATTACGACGAAAACAAATATATTTTTTTCATATTTTTAAAATAAATTAATTAAAAAATATTAACAAAAATATAAAAAAATTACACATTCCCCTCCCCCTTATCTCCAAAACCATATGCTGGAAAATTTTGAAAAAAAATGGAGGTATAGCCCCTCACCTGAACTTTACTGGAAAAATAAGGAGAAACTCCTAATATTTATTTTGGGGGGCAAATTATAGAATTAAATGGAAAATTAAAATTAAAATTGTTTCTAACCTATCATGTTATATATAAAATGAAAGGGCTCATGATGAAGAAAACAAATATATTTTTTCATATTTTTAAAATAAATTAATTAAAAGATATTAACAAAAATATAAAAAAATTTACCCATCCCCCCCCTATCTCCAAAACCATAAATTGGAAAATTTTGAAAAAACAATGGAGGTATAGCCCCTCACCTGAACTTTACTGGAAAAATAAGGAAAAACCCCTTATATTTTTTTGGGGGGGCAAATTATAGAATTAAATGGAAAATATAAAATTAAAATTGTTTCTAACCCAGCATTTTATATATCAAATAAAAGAGCTCATGATTTTTAATATTTATAAAATAAATAAATTAAAAGATATTAACAAAAATATAAAAAATTATACCGATTCCCCCCCTTATCTCCGAAGCCATAAGCTGAAAAATTTTGAAAAACTGGAAGTATAGCCCCTCACCTGAACTTAACTGGAAAAATAAGGAGAAACCCCTAATATTCATTTTGAGGGGCAAATTCTAGAATTAAATGGAAAATAAAAAATTATAATTGTTTCTAACGGGTCAAATCACAGGGCTCATTATAACGAATTCAAATATATTTTTTTAAATTTTTTTAAAATGAATATTTTAAAATATATAAAAAAATATTAAAAAAACCCATTCTCCCCGTTATTCCCCAAACTCTAAGACCTAATTTTTTTGTTTATAGGAAAAATATGAAAAAAAAAACGGAAAATAAATTATTAGAAAACCCCCACAGTAATTGTAGGGACAAATTATACAATTAAATGGAAAATAAATATTTAATTTTCAAACGCGTCATGTAATATATCAGATAAAAGGCTCATTTTGTGAATTACAAATATATCATATTTTTAAATCATTTGTATAAAAGATATTAACAAAAATATTAAACATCGACTTAATTCCTACTTTAGAAACTATACTATTTAAATTTTGAAAAATATATTTTATTTATATTTTTAAATAATTTTAATAACAGATTTAATAATTTATAATTTAAACTTTGACCTATTTTGCCCTTTTTCTTCCAATCTACAGAGCCTCAAAACTCAGACAGTAAATTATAAAAGGCATCTCTGAAAGTTTATTAGTAAAATAAAACTCGAATGTTACTTTTTGTGGACCAAATTAGAAAATTAAATACATATGTATTCTGATAAAAACAAGCGAATCCTAAAGCAGATAAAATAAAAAGTCTATGTTTGGAAAATCAAAGTGCATATTTTTTATAAATTTAAAACGCTTCCTTTAAAATATATAAGGGTAAATAAAAGAAAATGCACTCATTCCCTGCTTGTCTGAAACTGGAATATTAGAATCTTGAAGGTGGTACGGAACCCTAAGTATGCGAGTCCAACTCGCACTTGACCAAATTATTTTATTGGAGGAACACTTAACTCGGAAAAGTATTTGGATCTATTACAAAATGACATAATACCCTGTTTAACAGAACTTTACCCGAATGGTGAAAATCCCAATACACTGGCAGATTCTGTATGGGTTCAACAGGATGGAGCGCCCCCGCACTATTCGCGAACAGTGCGAGATTATCTTGACAGTATTTTCCCAAATAAATGGATCGGAAGGAGAGGTAATATCGAATGGCCATCTAGGTCTCCAGATCTAAGCCCGTTAGATTTTTATCTTTGGGGTTACGTGAAATTAAAGAATAGAATTAGGGCCGAAATACAACGAATCCTGCCACAAACGAGAATTTGAAAACCGTCTTAGGTATTGTCAGGAACATTTAATTTGATATGTTGATGTTTTTTTTCTTCAATTTTGAAATAAATGTAATTCTTTTAATAACTTTTAATTTTCGATATAGGTACATGATAAATACTTAGAATTCAATGAAGAATTCAAAAATAAAATACTAATGTTTCCATATGAAAAAATGAAGTTGATGGTCGCAATTTATTTCTGCCCCACCCGGTATAAATGAGTTTATCATCACAAAAACCGCAGTCCAAAAAAACCGCCCTGTCCGAACGTTTTTCCAAAAAAACAACACCTGAATTTTAAATGAATTTGTTCCAACCCACGCGTCCTCACTGTATATTGTTTCTGGTCGGGAATCTTTATCAGTAGCGCTTACCACAAGAGAATGTACTCTCGAATTTGTTGATGTTGATACGAGATGTAATTTTAGACATGTAAGATTTTCGGGGAAACTAGCAAACAGAGGCTCTATCTGGACCCAATCTATGTCATTGCTGTCATTCTGTAATTCCTAGGTTGGATTTAGAATCTCATGTTAAAACTTCACCTGTCCGAGATATTTAATACTTTACGCGTACAAAACTTAGAGCATGTACTTCCTAGAGTTAGCTTGTAATATCGTGGCAAGGCTAGAAAGAGAGGGCAATAGAGAGAGTAACAGGCTATTTTACTTAGTGGGTGGAAGCAACCAATGAACAACATGCTGAACGTATTTCATTGGAAGCACCTCCCATTCGAGTGAAATAGCCTCTTACCCCCTCTATTGCCCTCTCTTTTTTTAGGCATACCATATTTATGCATTGCAGGCTAACTCCATATAGTACAAGCTCTAAGGTACTTTCCCATAAAAAAATGTGTCATAAAATAAGACATGCTGCGCCTCTCTTCGTTGCCACATGAACTAAAAATGAGCAATTATTCAATTTTATGCTACAGAAACCTGTAAACATGCTCAAAAGGAACCTACACACGACCCACGTTTATTGCTTCCCAGTATTCCCAATAGAGGTCCACCTTACCAAAAGAAATACAATTTTCAAAATTTTAACTTTTATTTAAAATATAAATACAATTCACTGAATTCAATGTTCAGTTATAAACATGTTTTACAATTATATGTGTGTATACACCTGGTAATTTTCAAAGAAATATATATATAAGTTTTTAACCTAAAATGAACTTTGATAAGATAGAAGTAAATCGTTCTTTGTAAAAAATTAAGATATTAAGATTTTCCTAATAATTGCAGACAGAATGCCCATTCTTTACTGAAATCACATATCACAAAAATCTCATATACCAAGGTTTAGGACCTAATATTCTCTGAAATAACGAAAAATAAACAGTAAGATTGGATATGATTATGAGTGCCTGAATTAATGTAAAACTTAAAGAGATGATCTGAAAAAATTAACGTACTGAGAAATACAAATGATGAGCTCAGTATATTTGTGAAAACCATAGATAGACTTAAATGATTTAGAAAAGATGCTTTAGCTTTGCATGGCAAATATTAACCTTAGTTACACAAATAATACTGTGCAATATTAATTTACTATAAAAATTAAACATTAAATGTAACATAATTGGTTAGACAATGACAATAATTCATATGAACTTAAATCTAAACAAAGTATTAAGAATGAAAGAAAATACATTTGTTTTACCTACTTTTAGCCTTATACTAAAATTGTTTCGTGAAATGCTTCCCCTGGAGAAGTGAAACAATGAAGACGAATTTTCAGAAAATCAATGAGAATTACTGAAGAACTGAATGAAAGTTTTAAAAATTAAGAAAAAAATGCAGTTCTTTCACAGTTATTGCAAGAAGTTAAAGCTAAACTAAAGAATTGAAGATAAATATTTGAATTAATGTACAAATAAACTTCCCTTGGGCTTTAACTTTTGATTTCTTACTTGAGTTAAAATAAAAGTTATAGCTGGACTATTAAAATTGTTTAAATACCCTAATTCAGATGTCCTGTTTTGTATAAGCAGTAAAAGTCACTACACTCATTTTGGTTGTGCTTCCTGCAATTATCTTCCTCTTCAAAAACTTTTTCTTAAATCTATGTCAATTGGGATGGTTGACACACTTGTTCCTAATTATTCTCTTTTTGCACACTAAAATATATCTAGACATTATGGAATATAATAATATTATTATTAAAATGCTTACCCTTGTATTGTTCAAAGCTCTTATGTGCTGAAAGTTCCATCACTTCTTCAACTCCAGATTGTAAGCAATCCTGTTCAAACAGCCTCTTCCTTTGAAACTGCACAAGTACTGAATCATAGGAGGTGGAGGCAGTAGAAGAACCTTGATTTGGGATACTCATATCATTTTCATCATAACTATTGGCTTCTTGGATCATCAAATGATAAAATGGTCTCCTGGACTTCTCTCATAACCATTTAATAATCTGCCATGTACATCTCAAAATGTGCTTTGCACATTGTCCTATGTCATATGCCTCTCAAAAGAATCTTTTCAGTATGGTTTCTCTGTAGCCATATATCCTGCAATTTTTTGTTTGTTGTAAAATAATGTTATATGTAAGTTTACAAAGGTAACATAATACTGTGCGGCACAAAGTCACTTTGTGCTCTGGTAAATAGACACTACCTCATTTTTCCTAGTTTCTTCAATAGTTCTAGACTTAGAGCATTTACTTCTGGAGGTAGTCTGCAGTGTACAACTATCGTGAGAAGAGAAGGAAGAGAGGTCAATGAAGAAAGCAATGAACTTACTGGACGTAGTTCATTGGAAGCAGCTCCCAATCGAATGAAATAGCCTCTTGCTCCCTCTATTGCCCTTCCTTTCTAGTCTTGTCATGATATTTTGGAGGCTACTCTAGAAGTGTAAGCTTTTATAGAGATGTCGAACATTACATAACGCATCAACATATAAATATAAAGGAGATTGTGTATTTTCAGAAACTCTTAGAAAGTATCCACCACTACCGTTGTTAACAAGAAAGTGTGTAGAGGATTATGTGATTCCAAATACTAACATAGTTCTCGAGAAGGGCATTAGGGTGATCATTCCAATAACCAACATTCATTATGATGAGAATATTTACGAAAATCCGAAAGAGTTTAATCCAGAAAGGTTCAGTCCGGAGAACAAACAAGGAAGAAATCGGTATGCCTACATACCGTTTGGAGAAGGACCGAGAATTTGTATAGGTAACTATTAGCTAATATTAGGTAGGAAGTATTGTACAAAAGCTAGCACACGGTACTGATTGAAATATATCTTTCGTTTTGTATGCTTCCACACAATCTGCTGCGGTATAAATACCCTTCACTTTCTCAATTGTTTGACGTATGTGTTCTTATCCCTTTAGACAAACTGTATGTTCTAAAAGATAGTATAGATGTCCCTTACCACCGTTATATGCAGGATTAATCCACTTCAATTTTCGACAAATAATAGGATGTAAGGAATTCTCCAAAATCAGAGTAAGATAAAAACTATTCCGCAGAATAATCGCAACAAAACTCTATACTTCTCTAAATCCAACTATATTCCATTTGAAACTGCTCATTAAATTTTTTTTTGTAATAAGGTTCTGTCTTTATAATTTGGTGAGTTGTTTTTTGCCGTCGGGTTTATGTTGTTGTACGTCTTGGACTATGCCAGATTCTATTAGGTAGGACTTGGATTTTTACCTTACCTACTCGGCAACCTAATTGATTATTTAAGGTTTACGCCGGCTCCACACGTTGGCCCGAACGTTGGGCCAACGTAACTCGTCCAACGTGTGCGCCTAGAAATTGGCATTGGCCCCAACGTTGGCGCGAACGTTGGCAGTTGGCCGATAAGGGCCGGTTTTATCAAATGAATCTGCGCCAGTGTTGGGCAAAACTAAATTGTTGGACAATTAAAAATTAACAATTAATTAATTGTCAATCATGCCTATTGCAATTAACAATTAAATAATTGTAATTGTGAAAACTGCGATTAACAATTAAATAATTGTTAGTCGTGAGTTTTCACAATTAACGATTAATCAATTGTCAATCTTTTTAACGTTTTTGATTAACAACTAACAATTAAAATTTCTCTTATTGTACAATGCAAGTACTGTATGTTTATTTCTATATGTATAATATATGTAATTTAGTTATGGAAAACGGCTCTCTTTTGATGAAATTTATGAATTAGAAGATTTCGATCTCTTTGGGTCTTTGAAAAAAATTAAATATTAAAAAATTCAGTGGCAGATTGTGACAATTATGTGTAGAAACAACAAGTATTTTACAGATCTACAGGATGATTAAAAAATGTACCGCAGAAGCAGTTGTATATGCATATATACTTAAATTTGTTAAAATATAAGGCGCTGTGATTCAAAATATGTCAGATACTAAATGTTTTATTGTGTTAAAATAAGCAGACGTATGGTAAATATATGATGGAGTAGAAATAATTATCCGGAGTTATATTAAAAAAAATATATTTAGTAGCCCATAAACAGTTGCATATATAGGATGGTTGGTATATAGGGGGGGGAGTGGAATTATACTAATACAGCGTGGTTCAAAAATAATGTTTTGTAGAATAGCCATAAGGAGTTGCAAATATACGTAAGGTTGGAATTTCGGACGGAGTAAGATTACAGTTACTGGGGGTGGTTAAAAAATTGTAGAAACAAAAAGTGTTTATAGCTTGGTTCATAAGCAGCCACATATGCAGGATGATTGACATATATAGTGCAGTGGAATTTTGGCTATACAGGGTGGTCCAAATAAAGAAATAAAAAATGTTATAATGGGTGGTCCATAGTAATATATTATAAAGTGAATTATTTTAAAGATTGTTCAATTAATGTTGGAGAACCGAAATTAAAATGATTCATTTCTTCTTGAGACAAATGGTTTACATAGCAAATGTTTGAATATTTGGATATATGAATCCGCTTTTTTTATGATTTTTTTAAATTTATTTTAGAATGTTTAGTGATATAATGGCATAATTGGTAGCAGTTTCAGCTCTTACTAAGTTTGTTACATAAACATTTTCGATAGTGACAAAATAAGGGTACTCTACTACTATAAAAAATGTATGTTTTGACGATCCTCCTATACAGTTATAAAAAGTGACATGTGACAAATTTATTTTAGGTTTCGGACCTCGCATATCTCTCTATGAAGACTTGAGAAATATATTTTTTAAATATAATTTGTTAATATCTGGGTTACAGAACTTCACTCGTAAATTCAAGGTTTCGTGAAAAATACGGGCACTTTTATCGAAATAATCGAACATTTGCTATGTGAACAAATTTTTCCTAAGACGAAATAAATTAGTTATATATGCAATTCTTTATGGGCTACCTAATATAGCATTTTTCTTCTGGCATTTTTTTAAATCACACTGTATAATTAAAATAATATAATATAAATACAATATATGTATCTGCATCTGCTAGTGACCACCCAATTTAATATATTTTTAACCACCCTGTATGAGATTAATTTCACTGATACCTATATTTCAAATACCCTGTAAATGTCACTGCTAAGGAGCTACCCTGCAACATTCTTTCATCATTTTTTTTGACAACTCTGTATAACAATTGTTCAAGTCCGTCCTGTCTTCCAACTATCATATGTATTCAACTGCTCATGTGTTATCCGATATAATTATTTTTTTATTTGTTTTCTAATCACCCTGTATAACTATAGTTTCACTTCACTCCACTCTATATTTTGACCACCCTGTACATGCAACTGCGTATGGGTAAGCCAATATAACATTTACAATATGCATATGTAACTGTTTATTGGCTACATTTTTGGATTCATCCTGTATGACGATAAAGATGTGTAATGTCATGAAATGATAATTACACACAGAACTCACCTTCAAGGCGTGCTTCAAATTAACATGCGAATTGTAAGTTTTTAGCGACGTAAAAATAGCCAACTTGTCTCTTTTTTCTTTCAAAACTTTAATTTTAATTTATAACCGGTTTAAGGAAAATTCATCTTTTTTGACAAACCTTGTATACAATTATTGTTAAAAGTGTAATAATTTTTTTCTTTAGGCTTCAGATGATGCCGATTGTATATACGGGGAATAACTATAGGTTTGTTCCTTCAACCGATTGTTGACCGATCGGCAATTGGTTAATGCATCGGTACATGAACCGTTTATTGCGCAACTCGATGCATGTACCAGTCCGTGGCTGCACCACGGAATCGACCCTGAAACCGTACATTAACTGGTTGCGTATCAATCACCTTGTCACTTGGAACACGAAACTGAACCGTTCACTAAACGGTTATTGTTTTGAAGGAATGCTATTTTTCTTGTGCGCAGGTACTCGACCGTTGTGTATCAGTTATCTAGGCTGAAGGAACGAACCTTATATATGCAGATAAATTAAGAATATTAATCTTGAAACATCCTCCTTTTTTGAGGTGGCTTAAAAAAATTTCCTCTGTATCAAAGCGAAATAATTGTTAGTTTTAATTGTTTTTTAGAACAATTGACAAAGTTAATTGCAATTAATTTAATTGCAAAACGCAATTAATGTAGATTAATTCAAATAAATTAATTGCAACATGCAGTTAAAATTCAATTGCAGTTAAATTAATAGCGATTAATTTTAATTGCAATTGAATTATTCGGAATAAATTGTTCAATTGATTAATTAGTTGATTGAAAATTTAATTGATTAATGCCCAACAGTGATCTGCGCCAACGTTGGTGATCCGTCCACACGTTGGTTGTGGACGAATGCGAAGGTATTTAAAATAAATCAATGACATGCGACACCATTCATCAAACTCTCTCGAAGGCTCTTAATTAACTTATTTATAATCGGTTTCCATCGAATGTATGTACTAAGTGTAAAAACTCATAAAACAATTTCGATGTCAGAGATCCTCATATTGGTCCCAACGTGTGGATGCTAAGCGAATTAACCAGCCAACGTTGGAGCCAACGTATGGAGTCGGCCCCAGCTGCATCACTGGCTGGGATGGTTGAAAAATGTCATTTGTATATTAACCTATTTAGCTCAGGTCAGGTGATAAAACTTGACTAACTGACATAAAATTCAACATTTTTTATCGATGCGTTTTTGTTTTTTACCAAAAAAAAAACAGCGAAAAATCGGTAACAATTTAGTTTTTTACCTTTTACACAAAATCCACCGATAAAACCGTGTTTGCTACTATGGGCAATATTGAAGAGAAATGAAAAACCTACAAAATGAGCTAATATACGTTCAACTTTGTTAATTGGTTTCTTAGATAATAGAACATGTATCCAAAATTTAAAAAAAATCGTTTATATATTTTTGTTTTTTATAGCTAAAGCACTCTTATTAACTGAAACGATAGATCTTCTCATACACAGTTTATGTTCTAAAAATACATACTGTAGAACCGGTAATTTTTGCAAAATTTCAGTCAATCCTATGGAAGACATATTTTTTTGAAAGGCCATATTATCTCACCGGTTAACACTATCATTATAAATGAACTACCGTTGGAAAGTAGAAGAGTTGATCTAGAGATCCCTCATCTTACTTTTCCAAAATTAATGGTATAAATATATACAGGTGTGGAAATTCGTTCTCTGGGGTCGGGTAGAATCCCATGCGATTTTGAATCAATCAACGCAATACGCACCAGGAGAATGAATTCGATGTGACACCGATTCGGAAGTGTTCGCGCGGTAAATACTTTTTTTGTTATCACCACATTCCGACGATTCCAATCGCTTAAAAATAAAACATACGAATTGCCGCTTCTTCTGTGTTAAGATCGAAAATTTGACCGTAATTTTGCACCGTGATTATTTTAACATGTCAGTGTACACTACGGAAGAGAAAATCCAAATAATTAAATGGTATTATTCTGGTAGCACTGCTCAAGAAATCATTGGGCGTTTTGCGTTTTCATTTGAGGAGAGGCCTATTCCTTGTGAAAACACAATATTGAATGTCATCAAAAAATTTGAAACCAGGGGATGTGTAACTAACTGTAGGAAGTGTGTAAATCTCAGTGAAGAACCAATTGTTCACCCTTTAAGCGATGAGCGGGAGCGTCGTGAAATTGCTGTTTGTAGTTCGGCGGAAATTAATTTTCCGTGCAACAGTACCACCATTTCAGAAGAACTTGATCTTGGTGCTAGAACTGTTAGGAATATTTTAAAAAGAAATAAATACAAATGCTACAAGTTGCAGACAACACAGGAAATATTTGCTGAAGACCATCAGAAACGGAGTGATTTTTGTGAAGATGTAATGGAAAGGGCTAACAGAGATGATAGATTAATAAATCATATTCTGTTTACGGACGAATCAGCCTTTTCATTGCATGGGCACCACAATCCTTCGGTTGCTGTTGGTTATTCCAGTGAAAATAAGCACATTAGTGTTGTAGGCAAAAGTCAGTATCCCCAAAAAGTTAATGTATGGGCTGGCATTTTGGGAAACACCATCATTGGGCCATTTTTTATTGATGGAAATTTAAATGCCAATAAATATTTAGATCTTTTAAGGAATGGTATTATTCCAGCAGTTCAAGCACTACCAATCAATTTCAATGAAATTTGGTACCAGCACGATGGCTGTCCCGCTCATAACGCTGAAATCGTGCAAGCATTCTTAACTGAGACATTTCCCGACCGTTTGATTAGTAGAAGAGGTACCATTTCGTGGCCACCCAGATCTCCCGATCTCGCACCCAATGATTTCTTTCTTTGGGGACACATAACTCAAAAAATCTACAGTTATCAGCACGACCGTGCTAATAATTTGGATGCCCTTAAAGCCAAAATTCGACAAACTATCTGTGAAATTACTCCTGACGTGCTTCAAAATGTTCAGAGAGAATTTTATGATAGATTAGGATATTGTTTGGCGCAAAATGGAGGTCTTTTTGAGCATTTACTTCACTGATATGTTGTAAATAATTATAAAGTTAATGATAAATTTCTTATTGACGATTTTTTTAACAGTTACTAATTTATTTTATTTTTAAGAGTATCTATTTTATTTCATTTTTAAAACATAAAAAATGTTAAGTTTTCGTTCTGGCGTAATAGCGGACAAGTAATTTTTCATCTCAAAAATCTTGAAAGGGAAAAATGCTCCGAAATCCGTATTATTTACGTAAATAATCTAGCGACGGACAACATCCTGCTTCGTTGATAAAACCTTACTGACGAGGAAAGAGACTGACGGTCGCTCTGTGACGATCGATGCCCCGCCTCCAATATGATTCGATAGCTCGTGCTTTACCTTGAATGCTCGTGAAACAGACGTACTTAAAACGGCAATCCTCGTCTCATGCATATGGTAGCAGTTCCGTTCTTGTATCACGTTAGCATTCTCCGACCCCAGTCAAACGTTTTCCATACCTGTATAAGTATTGGAAATATTTGGCTATTACATAAGGGGTGGTACTATATTCTTATAATAAATAATCTTAATGCAAATTTCAATTTTTAAGCAGACATATATTTCTTACATAATATGGATTTATGTAATAAATTTAGCAAAATGGAATACCTATACTCCATTTAGCCAGAGATGATAATGACGGAGCAATCATAATATTATGCTAAATTGCTATTGCAACCGATTTTTCTATTTGTAAATGTTTCAATAAAAGATTAACACATGCTTATATATCTAAAGAAATTTGGCCTGCCATTAATTAGTATTTATTAACAAAAATTTAACAGGAATCTGAATTGAACAATATAGAAATTGCATTGTTAACTAATTTAAGAATAACATCATTTCTTTGTACGCAAGACAATATATATTATATATATTATATATAATATACATTGTTTCTGGTCAGGGAACCTTCATCAGTTGCGCTTCCCACAATTGAATGTCCTCTCGAACACTTTTTTTATGTATTTGTAACAGAACAGCAATTACACGGAACGGCTCCAGATTCGGAACCTCTGTGTGCTGATTCTCTCGAAAATTCTAGATGTCGGTCTTACATCTCGCGTCTTCAAATTTAACGAAATTTTTCAAATACATAAAAAACATCTTTTGTCTGTTATTAACAATTATCAATTTGTATCAGCCTTTCATATATAATATAATATTAAAATATGAAATGTACGAAAGTGTAACAAAGGAATCTACTATTAATTACTAATATTTTAATAAATCTGTGAATAGAGAAGGCATATTTAAATTTAAAATAAGTACGTCTTTTGCATATTAATAATGATTGCTCCATCATTATCAGAATCTGTCTAAATGGAGTTTAGGTACTCCAATTATGCTAAATTTATTATGAGGAATCTCTAGATAAACTCTACTTTCCAACGGTGGTTTACTCATAAAGATAGGGTCATCCGGTGAGGTAATATGGCCTTTCAAAAAATCAAAAAAAATATGTCTTCTATAGGATTGACTGAAATTTTGCAAAAACTACCAGGGCTACAGTATTTTTTTCAGAAAATAAATTGTCTATGAGAAAATCTATCGCTATAGTTAATAAGACTGTTTTAGCTATAAAATAAAAATATATATAAACGATTTTTTTTTTGGAAATTTGGCTAAATGTTCCATTATCTAATAATCCAATTAACAAAGTTGAATGTATAGTAGCTCATTTTGTAGGTTTTTCATTTCTCTTCAACATTGCCCATAAAAACAAACATGGTTTGTTTTAACGGTGGATTTGCTGTAAATTGTAAAATAATAAAGTGTTACCGATTTTTTGTTAAAAAACAAAAACGCATCAATAAAAAATTTTGAATTTTATGTCAATTACTCACGTTTTATCATTAGAATAAGTTGATGTCGGTTTTGTTCTACTATTAATTTTGTCACCAAAAGGTCTTTTTCTCCTTAAATGACGTGAGCTAGTTTCCTTACCTTAGTTATATGACTAAAATATGATTTTCAGAAAATTTATAAGAACCATGACTCAAAATAATATTATATTATAATTATATATTATAATTTTTGGAAACAATTCTATAGTTTCTATATTTAAAAAACATGATTCTCAAACTTGAAGTATGGACATCCTAATAGTTTGATTTTTTAAATTGAAATTATGATTTTGCTTTTTGTGCAGGTCTCAGATTTGGCTTAATGCAAACAAAAGTTGGATTAGCTACTATTCTTAGGAATTTCCGAGTAAAACTGAACCCGAAGACTAAAACTCCTTTGGAAATCGATCCACGATCTTTCATCCCTAGTGTAAAGGGAGGAATGTGGTTGGATCTGGAAAGGCTGTAAGCAGTGCTGATGAGATTTTAGTAAAACTCTGTTCTGTGGTTAGACGTGTTTAACACATAATGGGTGGTTAATATAAACATTTGTAACTATTTTATGTAATTTGATTTAAATCTCAGAGTTTTGAAATATTTATTATCTGCATGTTATTGTTACACCAAATTATTTGTTTTTTTTGTTAAATAACGTTATAATTTTACTTCAAATAAAAAATCTTTTCAACTAAAGGTAGTTTGCAACGTTCCTTACATGCACGAAAACCCATGTACAGCCCATTTGCCCCGAAAGTATTGGACGGAAAATGGGGGAATTTGATATGAAACTAAATTGTTTATGTGCCATTAGGAGTACATAGCGTAAATGAATTGATTCTGATTTTGTCGAGTAGAAATTTTATAAGATTAACACACCAACGCTTCTAATTCCTTGAGTTTGTTTGTAACTTCTTAACTTCTTTGTATGCGATATATTAAAACGTAAAACTTTTTATTTGGAATCTTCTGTTAATGCGCAAACACCTTATAAACACATTCAATTTGGTCACTTTAATAGTTGTTGTCGTCATCGTTTTTGTAAAAAAATAACCTCATAAATGAATAGAAAAGAAGGTTTTTAGAGCAAACAACTTTGTAAGTAAAAGTCGATTATTTTAGTAATATTCTTACTTCGCTGCACTGTTGTACACAATTGGATTTTTACTGTGAAATTTCGAATATTATATTAAGGTTTAAGCTACTTGTTCATAGGGGGCGCCATCTCACTTGGATTTTATTAATAATTTATCTTTAAATTACTTATTTTAAAAGACATAAAGATTTATATATATATTCTGCAATGAAGGGCATGGCAAGACAAGACCACACTTCCATTAAAAAAAATAGTACCCATTTAACATTTTTTCCATTTAAAAGTTCAGGGAGCATAAAAGCCTCACTATACATTTAATGATTCAATCTGTATATAACGAGTAAATGTCAAAAGTTACTTAACATTCTCAATAGCACATAAATATTCTAATAAAGAGGACAAATTATATCACTAACGCTAAACTATTTAAATTGCAGCAAATTCTTTCGCGTCGGATAAGCAGATGCCCATAATAATAAATGACAATCAAAACCTACAAAAATTCGTAAAGTAAAAATAATTAGACAACCTTTCGCATTTAAATTACTTTACGTTCAAATATGGTGGCGTGATTGCAATAATATTAGGTTAGGTTCTTAATTTTCTTTTAAAGTAAAAAATTAAATCAAATAGGAATTTCCGCAGGCAAGTACACTAGACCAGGATTGGAACCTTTGAAAATGGTAAAAGTTTAAAAAAATAATAATAGGGTGAAATCCATTGAAAAAGGAAGAGAATACAACAAAAAAAATTGTTGTAGTGTGTAAAGAATTCCGCATGTTAAATTTTATCAAAAAAACTTGTTATTTTAAAACAATTGGTGACGGAGGAGGTGCTAATTGTAAGTAATTAAGATATTGAAACTGCGATGAAAGTAAATGAGAATAAATATTAATCAATCCACTTCAATTAAGGCGAAGGTTCTTAATTCGGCTGTCTACACAGTGCGTCTATTAAGTTAGCACTTTTATTTTTTATTAAGGCATAATGGTATTCTCCATTAGAAGATCTAAATAGTCCTAAAATGCAATCATCATATTTCCCTGTTATTAATTCTATAAGTAAAATACTTTTTTAATGTAAAATTTAACGCAGAAAATAACAAATTATTGTAATTTATGGTTACTCGAATTGTGATGAATTAATTGAATATAGTTTAGAATTATATTAAAGTAAATATTAATTAAGAGACCCCAAAAAAGATAGAGGTCCTCACCCAATTCGTCTGTATATTGTGTTAATTTAAGTTGAGATTTTATGGATAATTTTATTAATAATAATATTAATAAAACCTAAAGTACATCGTTAAAGACCCTTCTATTAACAACGACAGATGCAGGTACGGTAGCCAAACATCTGAATCTATCCAGCATATCACAGGAGGTTGTCAATGTTCGCTGCAACTGAATACAAAGAACGACACGATGCTGTGGCAAAAATACTTCACCAGGAACTAGCACTGAAACTTGAATTATCCCAGTCGGTAAGATTACCATACTATAAATACAAACCAGAATCTGTTTTAGAAAATAACAATTACAAGCTGTACTGGGACCGCACGAAACTGACCGATCGGATTGTTGCTCACAATAGACCAGATATAGTTTTGAAAGATAAAGTATCTCAGAAAACAATTTAATTGACATAACAATAAAATAAATACCAATCAGGCTGAAAAAATAACCAAATATAGAGATTTGGAATTTCAAATAAAGACTTAGTGGGACATGAACAACACACGAACGGTACCAATTGTTATGTCAACGACAGGACTATTCCCAAAACATTTATAAACCATTTAAAATACCTCGGTCTGGACGAACATCTTTACAAACAAATTCAAAAAGCCGTCCTGTTAGGAACAGCCCGGACGGTTAGGAAATTCATAGGAAACTGCCTCAACGACTCCAACCACGGGCCTGAAAACCTGGCAATGACTCCCATAGAGCTAAACCCTTTTGATATCTAGGATATCTAGGGTTTAGTGAATTATCCCCTAAAGGCACGATATGGGTGTTGCCTTACATTGTATGGTCAAGTCGGGATATTAATAAAAATAATTAATTTTCATAATTTATAAATAAATAATTAATAAAGCTTACATCCGCCTGGGATGGTCCATACGAAGCCGGCCCTGGTTTCATTCCAACACGACATCGATCGTTGGGAGAACAAAAAAAAATAGTCTCGAAATAGCTCGGCAATGTTATTGTGATATTCGAATCAGCTGTTGATGTAAATAAAAGTTTCTAGAAAGTGGGAATAAATATTGATGTTTAAATTTTAATTGAACCCACGGACTATATAACAATATATATATATATATATATATATATATATATATATATATATATATATATATATATATATATAATATATATATATATATATAGAAAATTGTAATTTATAATTTGACTATTGCTAGACAGCACCATAGTTAACCTTAACATATAAAAATCTACATGTTCATTCATGTAAATAAATTAAATAAAACACTTATAATTTGACAGTGTTGTAAAATTTTCAATTTTGTATTACAAATTAACCTTACGCCCGTAACCATAAATGCAATGCAAAAAACTATCTAAATGTTGTCGATAAGTTTTATTGCTGTTACTTTACCGTTTCTCTTGACTCTCTCTATCAGATTGAATATTTCCTCACGAAATGAAACTTCCCAGTTAAGTGATTTCTTGTTACCCAAGGGAAATTTTGGCTGAAAATATGGCACTCCCTTTTTCTTCCAAGTTTGATAGTTCCATTTGAAATACGCATATGTAGTGACAATCAAGGCTAATAAAACCGTTGCGAAACTTAACAGGATTATACTGGAAAACATTATCTATAAAAAATAATTATATTTATTTTACTTTATCCATTCCTCTCAAAAAATCAGCTCAAAAAAAAACGGTTAAAACGTCACGCCAAATTTTTAAATATTACCAAAATAGGCGGAAATCGATTTCTTATTATTTTATTCTTATCTCATTAAAAATTTAAGATGATATTTAATTTTGATACTTGGAAAGTAAAAAAAAAACTTGACCGACCTCTAAAAACTAAATATCGCATTGAAATTTTTTGGATCTTTATCGTTTGCAAAAAGAAAATATGTAATGAGAAAAATAATTTAAAATATCAAATTTTTGACAATTTTGGAAAGTTAAAATATTTAGAGCGATTTCTTAAATTTTCCCCCGATTTTTGGATGGAGCTACTGAAACAAGTTAAACTAACAGTACTTTCTGCTTTTGATTTTAACCATATTTTTTCAGGCTTGGCCCAATTTCATACACAGTTTCAAACTAGGCAAAAATTATTTGCATAAAATATAAGTTATTTCTTAATGTGTAGTGCCAGTATTGTTATATGCCTTATTTCCAAGTTTTTAGTGATATTAGTTGCATTTTTCAATTAGATTATTATAACTTTGTTTCCTAACAAATTTCGGTATTGCTAAAAATACAGGTACTTTACTTTTAATTATTATTATTTATTCCATTTGGTTGTTCCACACTATATGTATGTTCATAAATATGTTTAATAATTTACATATTACGCTTTGGGGTCTGATGATTAATAATATAATTGTCTTCTAAACGTTGTTTGTGGCATATTCTTGATTACTTTTTGTTTTTTTGGGCAATAACACCACAATAGAAATATAACGACGTATATTGCAGGAATACCAAACGTTTCAAAGTCTATTCTGACTTCGTTGTCAATGGCTTTATATTTATTGATGCAGATTTTTAATCAATCAATATCAAAAATATAATTAGGAAGCAGTCGCTGCTGGAGATATTGTTGTCGATAGCGACATCTTCAGGAAAAAACTGAAGTTCAAGGCTACTTAAATCATTTTTACGTTCACTGTCTATTTTCGCATCCTCCTTTAATTAAATAACACATTGGACAAGATTAGATAATGAGTAGAATTTCTTGAACTACAAACGCATCGGTTTAGATGTTATCGCGTTCAAATATTTTCGTTTTAAAACACCATCCTAATCATTGATGTGAAAACGATAATAATTCGTATATTGCCTGGACACTATTGTAGTGCTGTGGGTAGTGATCAGTTCAACTCATAACTTCGTCTTTGCAACTACGAATCTCTAAACGCGAAATTGTTTGCAGATGATTTGACACACCGGCTTCAACTTTTAATTATCGCTGAAAGAGTAGTTAAAAATTTAAGTAAGTTTTAAAAGGGACTCAATTTTGCAGAAAAATATGATAATCTCTTAAGATTACAGTACCTTAAAGTTAAATATGACAGTTTTGGGTAAAAGTTTTTGTGAAAAATTGTTATTAATTCGCATTATTTTGATAGTTCATACGGATTATCTTTCTTCATATAATTGAAATTCAAAGTGCAGTTGTTTTCTTATACCACATCTCTTTCGCAAAGTTGCTCTGTCCCTTCTTTCTCTTAAAGGACTAAAAGAATGCAGGTGTATGGATTTATTCACAGTAAAATTTACAACCGTTTCAGTGTATTGAAATATATTTTTTAAATTATTGCAGTAAAGATAATAAACTAACAAAATATTTCAATTTGTATTATGACGCCCATGTAAGAACCGCTTACATTCTCCCCTGGATCTTAAGAAGAAAAACATTCCCTGTCCAAAGCACTGAAATATCTTCAAAACAACGACCTATCTTGATTGGCTCACATATGGCTCACATTGTGAATGACAGCTCTTCGTTGAGAGCATTTAGGAAAGTGGGTTAGATTAGGTTATAAAAAGTAAATTTATTTACGGGCGCCACACAGTTTTAGTAACCTAAAATCTGATAGATACCTTCTAACTAACAAAACCAATATAACGTTCAGTTCTTTACCTTCATCGGCTATATTTAGAGTAGTATGATAACTATCATAAACCAATCTATAGTAATATAAACCTTCATGTAAATGTATGCTGATAATGCGACATAATTTCATTTGTTATACATATAACGTTATTATATTACAGCTTAAATTTAACAAATTCAATACAGATTGAGATATCGTAAAACATATAAAATTGAAAACATAGATGTATAAATCATCTTTTCAATTTTAGACGGTTGTGGAAGATTAACTTCTGCGTGAAAAAAAATTGATTTAAAAAATGGATATTTTAATTGAAACATGTTTATCGTTAACCTTGAGTGGTACTTATTAGATAACATAAAACAATGGTTTTGAATTAAAGATAAATATTTGTGAATTTATTACAGGAATATGAATCGAAATAATTAAAAAACAAATGTTAAGGAAAGCAAACCTTTCAAATATTGTTATTAGAGAAGAGTTAAATCCACTTGAGTTATTAATAATTAGATTTTGGATTAGATACTATTAAAGGCATTTAAGCTGTATGTAAACTAACGAATTGTGTTATAGCCTACTTTTTTCCATAAGAAATGAAACTTGTAAATGTAATAGGGAAATTGAATTTTCCGCTACTTTTAATTTGATACTTAAATTGCGTAATTATATTGATTTCATTTATATTTCAGTTATGCTACTCCCTTTACTGTAGGTTGAAAGATGTGTTGCCTAACTGTGAAATAGATTGAATGATTTTTTAAATTTCATATTTAAATTCTTCATTAAGATCGTTTAATATATTTGTATATATGTCCTGTGAGGGCCTAAAGTAATGTATTAATTCATTTTCTACGTCATTATGAATGTTAATGAAAAATCTTGACACAAGCCAATTTTTATGTATCAAACTACACTTTATGGAAAGTAGTATTAATATGCCTCTTTAAAATTCTTTACATAGAGTACAATAATTGTATTTTTTACAGATGATGTTTGCGGGTATAATTCTGTTAAACATAATAGGTGTACTAGCAGTCTTAATACTTACTTTATATGCCTATTTCAAATGGAACTATCAACACTGGAAAAAAAAGGGTGTGCCATATTTTGAGCCAACTTTTCCTTTAGGAAACAGAAAATCATTTACCAGGAACATCTCAATTGGTGAAGAAATTTTTGATATTGTAGAGAAGGCCAAGAGAAAAGGTAAAGCAACTCCATGAACTATAAGTTATATTATTTCATAAAAAAAATATTTAATTTTTTTAAATTTTGTTTTAGGATGGGCCTATTTCGGGATGTACCTCAGTGCTAACCCACTTTTCGTGCCATTAGATCTTGAAATTGTAAAATCTATTTTAACCAAAGATTTTAATCATTTTACCGACAGAGGAGTTTATTATAATGAAAGAGATGACCCCTTATGTAAGTATGGCGTATTTAATTAAGTATTTATATTTACACCATACAGTAGAGTTTTTTAAGTGATAGAAAATTTAATAACAGTAGTTTATAGGCGCTATATATGATATAACTTAAACAGCCAACTGGTTATAGTAAATTATTAGAGCATTAATATTGTCCGTAAAGTAGATCTTGCAGAATTGCGATGTAAATAACTATACATATTTTGCAGAACGTACCGTATTAACTATGATGAGATGAGATATACAAAATATAATATGAATATTCTCGTTACATGCTGTAAAATGTATTAAAATGCGTGTTTTTGGCTTAAACGAGCGACTCTCATTTTTCCTTAGATGCCTTGACAGTGGAGGGTAAAGACAGGGGCAAAATGCATTTTAATAAATAAAAGTTAATATGAGACGGAGAATAGATCAATGTGAACCGACAATACGAGAAGAAAAACTTAATAGCATAATTCTTGTCCATCTTGTCACAGTTTTTATTATAAGAAAGTTCTCGTTGAAAAATGATCCAGTCAGGACTTTAAGAGGAATTTCCGAATTTTTAAATTTTTTTCATTGCAATTCCTTTATTGCTTTTCGTAATATAAGCACAAAAAAATAAATCTATATTTTTGCGTGCATTATTGTTTAAATAATTTATTCTACGAATTTGTTAATAAAATCTTATCAATTATTCTTTATAAGCTGTTACTGAAGTAGTGGTATAAGCACATTGCTGTTAAATTATATGCCCCAAAATTATCTCAATGTTGCTCTAGAGACGTATAATGTTAATATCTCATCTAGGCAGAGGTTTACTGGTCATATTTGATAATTGACATGATCAATGTTTGTTCGTTACTAAAACGCGTTATTAATCTTCTGGAAGTCGCACCCGAACTAAGAGATCAGGCATTAATTTTTAATGTCAAATCCTCCAAATTGTGATCGCTTATTCTTGGTAGTTTGCACCTAAGACGGGTGTTTACTATATTGGTTTTAAGACTTTGTTGGTAAACAGTAGGTAACGACGTGATCTGATATGTGCAACTAATTTGTATTTAAACAAGGTCTTATTATCTTAAAAATCTCCCATTTTATTTAACAGTAGTGTCATAGTTTTCGTAACAAAGGAGGCATTGTGCCGTAACACTAAAGATCTAATTAAAAATTAATTTCTAGAAAATTAAATCACAATTACTTTTCAGAAGTGATTACTATAACCAAGTTAATTAATTAGAGATAACACGAGATATTTTCTATTCAATGCTAGTAATTCAACTGGTTATTTCTCTAAACATGGGTAAATTCTTTTTCTCAAAAACAGAAAACCTACGGTAGCATTACAAATAACATCGGACGTATAATAAAGTAGAGTTTATTCAAGTGTTAGTTGATTTTAAAGTACTGCTTGCTCAGAAGTTAGGTTAGGTTAGGTATTATTGTGCACTAAAACAATGAAAAAAATGTGAGCCAAGCTGACCATAAATTATAAATTTGACCGCTAATTTTTTAGAGAAAAAAACATTTTTGAAAAAAATATAACCGACTTCTACCTACAACTAAAAAGCTAAAAATAATTATAACAAAATACAACTCTAGCAAATAAATAACACATTCAATGTTGTAAGGTACCTACCCAGGAAGTAAAAAATGTAAACATTAAAAGGTGCTCATTCTATACAAATTAATTACCTACCAATCTAGTATATTTTTGAAGTCGGTGCCAATCAAATCTAAAATCCTTCATTGCGTACTTATCTACTAATTCATCAAACTTGATTGTTGCTTGGCACTGACTTCAAACATATACTAGATTGGTAGGTAATTAATTTGTATAGAATGAGCACCTTTTAATGTTTACATTTTTTACTTCCTGGGTAGGTACCTTACAACATTGAATGTGTTATTTATTTGCTAGAGTTGTATTTTGTTATAATTATTTTTAGCTTTTTAGTTGTAGGTAGAAGTCGGTTATATTTTTTTCAAAAATGTTTTATTTTCAACTTTTTAGTTTTTTTTTAACTCAGGTAGTTTTCATTCTTTATTTTTTATTTTGTATGTATAACTTTAATAGACAGAACAAGGTAACATCGAAAGCCTCAATATTACACAATGATACTTTATCATTTAAATTGACAGGTAAATCGTTACGAACAAAATGTACTAGTACGCGTTGACTTAATAAGCCCAAAATATATTTATGCCTTATGGACTACGCCATGTAACCTTTTTTCAACTTTTTTGACAACCCTGTATAACTAGATAATTCCACTCCAACCTATGTACCAACCAGCCTCTACATACGACTGCCCACGGACAAGCATAAATTTGTTAGCTGCTTTCTGTAAACTATAGGACGGAGTCCATCGTATATTTACGGAGTCAAATCCGTCCTATATTTCAACCATAGTATATAACTCCTTGTGGGCTACCCCATAAGTTGCACGTCGCACAAAAGTATATGAGATCACCTAAGGATCTTCCTTAATAGATTAAACGTTAAAAAACTATACACATCCATAAGGAGTTATCGCAAAATTGACTAAAATATTAGGGATATTGGTCGATTTCCATGCACGCATGTGTTCATTCACACATTTTATCACTTTACCAATAGAATTCTTTTCCAAAATTTGAAGTTTCACCAATCCGGATATATACTCTATTAAACAAGACCATATTCGTTCAAAACGGTGCACCACAGGAGAAGAAATCAGGTAACATACATACAAAAAAAAAAAGCGAAAAAAAATACGCGACGAATTGATAACCTCCTCCTTTTTGGAAGTCGGTTAAAAATACCAAAGAGAAAACAATCACTCAAAGATAGATAGAGATAGAGTGGACATATCATTTATTCACAAATGGAGCCCGTTGCCAAAAATAAGGGTGGAGAGGACACTCTAAATGGGGATGTTAAGTTAGGTAGCTAAACACATAGTTGCGGTATTTGATATATTGAAAATATCGATAGTTACTAAATAATTTAAAGCAGACTTAAATTCAAAAATTAATAAATAATGTAATATTATTGTTGAGTTTTTTAATCCTGTACAAAAAAATACTTGAGGTTAAAAACTAAAAATAGAAAACACTGTTTACAAAAGATCTTGTAAGAATCTCTAGATGATCTTGGTATTAACCCCTCTTCTTATTAAAATATAGTATACTGAATTACAGGATAGTTTGGGCCCGCCTTTTATATATGTCTGAACTTCGAACCATTCAAATATTTTGAATTTTTACAGATCAAGTAGTCTTATTGTTTCCAATCATTGAGAGTTTAAAATTTATTTTTCTTACAGCTGCTCACTTATTTGCTATCGGAGGTACTAAATGGAGAAACCTTAGAATGAAATTAACACCGACCTTTACTTCTGGAAAAATGAGAGGAATGTTTCAAACTTTAGTAGACTGTGGTGAAGTCCTCGAAAATTACTTAAAAGAATGTAACAGTCTGACGGCTGTTGACGTTAAGTATATTTTAGGTAAGTAACTAATCAGGTTTCAATTTCTGATAAGCTGCGATTACCTAAAATAAATAATATTTCTATTTCTATGAAAGTTCTGATATAATATCCCATTTACCGAACGGCCTTGTATTTTTTCTGATAATAGTGCTGTGGAGAATATAAGCTAAAGGCAGCATTTATTTACCTCATTTATTACGGTTTTCAAAATAATTATTTCAATGACTTGTGGAAAGACTGCTATATTAAAACATATTTTAACATTTTTTAGCATGCTTCTCAACTGATATCATTGGTTCTTGTGCATTTGGTATCGAATGTAACAGCTTCAAGGACGCCGATTCACCCTTTGTCAAATATGGACGTAAAATATTCCTAAGACGTAAGTTCGACCAAGTAATTGGCATTGCTATGAGCATGTCCCCAAATCTGTGTAGAGCTCTGCATGTGAAGATGCTTCCTACAGATGTGTCTGATTTCTTCACGGATGTTGTCAAAAAGACCGTCAGTTATCGAGAACAAAACAATATTTCTAGAAACGATTTCCTTCAGCTTCTTATTGATATCAGAAATAATGCAACTGGCCAAGAAGTTGAAGGTAAGAATAATTTTATAAATAGTTGAATCATAAAGTTTTATGGCGTACCTTTACAGGTGATGGTACGACGTTAACTATGAATGAAATGATGGCTCAGTGTTTCGTATTTTTCTTAGCTGGTTTTGAAACTAGCTCCACTACAATGTCATTTGCTTTATACGAAATGGCGGAACATCCAGAAGTGCAAGAAAGAGTTAGGGAAGAACTCGATAGGGTTTTAAAGAAGTACGATAACAAAATTTGTTACGATTCCCTGAAAGATTTAGAATATATGCAACAAATTATTGATGGTAACAATTTTTGTAATTTGTAATAAAGTAGAAAGTACGCTCTTCGAAGGTGTCATTCTTTTGTATAAATATATATTGTTTCTGGTTAAGGAATCTTGACCAGTTGCTTTTCCCACAATTGAGTGTCCTCTCGAACACTTTTTTATGTTTTTGATACATTTCGTTAAATTTGAAGACGCGAGATGTAAAGACCGACATCTAGGATTTTCGGGGAAACTAGCACATGGAGGTTCCGAATCTGGAGCCGTTCCATGTAATTGCTGTTACCCGTAATTCCTAGGTTAGAATGTCAGGAATTACGAGTAGCAGCAATTACATGGAACGGCTCCAGATTCGGAAACTCTATGTGCTAGTTTCTCGGAAAATCCTAGATGTCGGTCTTTACATGTCGCGTCTTCAAAGAGAATATATTCTCGAATTTGTGTATGTAATACTTGTCTTTGAATATGTTGACGCAAGTTGCAATTTTACAGATGTATGATTTTCGGGGAAACCACCTCACAAAGGTTCCATCTGGAGCCAATCTATGTCATTGTCATCCTGTAATTCCTAGGTTGGATTTGGAATGTCACGTTAAAACAATCACGTTAACTTCACGTGTCACAGATATTTAATACTTTATGCGTACAAAAGAATGACACGTCAAAGAGATTACAGGTGAAGTTAATGTAACTAGCTGTCGCCCAGTGTCGAAATTCGACCAAATGTGTCAATATCTCAGGCAGGTTAAGTAACCTGAAAATTTTATCGTGACATTCTATCCTAGGACTTTAGGGAGAACAGCAATTACACGGAACGGTTCCAGATTCGGAACCTCTGTGTGATAGTTTCCTCGAAAATCCTAGATGTCGGTCTTACATCTCGCTTCTATAAATAAGTAACGAAATTCAAGTTTTTTCAGATATAATTCATAGGACTTAATTTGTGTTCAAATTCCTAATTCTTAATTTAATATGACAACAATTCAACCGCTAAAGGGCTACCCTACATATTTATTTTTTCTTACCTCCCTGTATAGCTATAATTGCACTCAATTCTCTAACATTTATTAAAATCCTCATTATAATAATTCCATCTCATTATATATTTCCACCACCCCGTATATGCAACTGCTCATGGACCACGCATAATATTTTTTATCATATTTTTCAACACCCCGGTAAACCATTCTGTATATGCCACTGCCTATGAGCCACCGTATTTACTCTTTTTGTTTATGAAATTTTTAACTATCTTCTGTAACTATAATTCTACTCCGACCTATATTTCAATTATCATATATATGGAACTCTTCGTGGGCTACTCTATAAATCATTTCCTTTTCTAATATTTTTTATCAACATCCTGTATTTCTATAATTCCTCTCACCATATATTTCATCTTCCCTATATAAACAACTGCTTATGGGTTACGAAATGTTGCATTTTCATTTCCACTACCCTGTATAACTGTAATTCTACTGCACCTTCTATTCCAAGAACCCTGTAAACTCAACCGCTAATGGGCTTCCCTATATAATTATTTTATTATTTATAATTGCACTCTACTCTGTATTTTAAACACCCTATATATGCAACTGCTTATGTGCCATAGACGAAAAAAATGATTTCTAACATATCTGGAATCGCCCTGTATAATTATAATATAAAACGATTGCTTTACCACTAAACAATAACACCGCTTGCATGTACATGCATTCCAGAAGTACATGCTCTAAGTATATAACAGCATTGGTCCCTCTATATATAATTACCCCATGTTTTGAGTCTGACGGCTGGGGTACATTCAGTTGGTTGGCGTTGACATTATGGACGTAAATAATGAATTTTTATTATATTTTATTTAATGAATGAACCAATATTATAAATTAATATTAGCATTCTGCACTAAAGGTCGTCAGTAGCTACTAAACAAAAAAAAAAGAAGAATATCGGGCGAGAGACAGAGAAGAAAATGGTACCTAATCGTTTTGTTTTTGCCTATTTATATATAGATAATTTTACAATGACGTTCGATAGAACTAGTTTACCTAGTTTCTCAGAAAGTCATAGATTTAGAGTAAGACTTAGAGTATATTCCTCTGGAGGTAACTTTCAGTGTACAAGACTAGAAGGAGAGAGCGATAAAGAAAGCAGTGAAATACATACTGGACGTAGGTCATTGAAAGCAGCTCCAGAAATGTATGCTCTAAGTTCTTAGATGGCAAACACTACATAACTTGTTAACAAACATCTAAAGTAGATTTTGTATTTTTCAGAAACTCTTAGAAAGTATCCACCACTACCGTTTTTAACAAGAAAGTGTGTGGAGGATTATGTGGTTCCAAATACTAACATAGTTCTTGAGAAAGGCGTTAGAGTCTTCATTCCAATAACCAACATACATTATGATGAGAATATTTACGAAAATCCGAAAAAGTTTAATCCAGAAAGGTTCAGTCCGGAGAACAAACAAGGAAGAAATCAGTATGCCCACATACCTTTTGGAGAAGGACCCAGAATTTGTATAGGTAACTTTTAGTTAATTAGGTAGCAAATATTGTACAGCAGCTAGCCCACGTACGCTTCCACACAATCTGCTATGGTATTCTAAATTAGACAACTTATTTATTCTAAATATCCCTCACTTTCTCAGTTGTTACGTCTAGTAAATTTGGCTTATGTGTTCTTATTTAAAAGATAGTATTGGGAATTCAGCCGGGGGCGTGGCTTCTCCTTCCGGCAAAAGCGGTTAACACTCTAAAATGCATTTTTAAATCAGCTGTCGTGTTTTTATATGGAAGTGTATATGTACTTGTCATTAAAATTAAATTTATAATAAAAATTTAAAAAAATGAAAGTTTCAATTCAAGAAATTTGTGAGTTTGCAACTACTCAACCTAGTCATAAGAGTTTCATCGGCGGTGAAAATATACTTGATGCAGGACATCTAATCAAATGTGGTCTACAGCAAATAGATACTAGTTGTGATAATGAGTATAAAATAATTGCAAACTGTCTACAAACTTCTCATTTCAAAAATCAACTGCATGAAATTATAGGCGTGGTCTGAGTGAAAACTGTAAGCACGTGGTAGCTACACTTCTCTACTGCAACAGGTTAGATTTTTACTTAAAAATAAATTTATTAGGCGTTGAAAACTTTAATATTATGAAATCACTTTAATATTATAATATTAATTAATTAATATTATATTTTATACACAATACACAGATCTACATTACATGGGATGTCTTGTACTTGATCATCTTGATCTGTATCAATAATAACAGATGATTTTTTATTCAATGATCTCTAACCTTGTCTTTCGTTTCTCTTTTCAATTTGATTCACATTTGGTTGATCAAATAATTTTAATGATCTTTCAGGAAGATTACATGATGGAACGCTTGTTTTTTTTTTTAATAAGAACGACGTGGATTGGCACTGACTGCAATGAAAAATAAAATTTAATGTTTATTGTTTATTATTTTTTCTGACAAATATTACACTAAAAAATATTTTGCTTCATATTGATGATAAACATATAATTATAAGAAAAAATTCTATAGGTAATTACTTACATGTTGGTATAAAGTCATGTTTGGTGAAATGTAATGAACACACTTTTGTTGACTGTGTAATTGGATTTCCAATTTTCAATGCTTTTATCCAAGCTAATCGACGGTCAATCATTTCATCTTCAACAAATTTATTTTTTATGAACACAAAACTTGAATTTGTAGGAGGAAAGGTATAAAATCGAACTGTATTGTTCTTAGTGGACTTGCTATTGCATCCATACACGCAGCAAAAAGTTTTATTTTTATTTTCTCGAGGAGGAAACTCCATGATTGAAAATTTTTGATCAAATATTAAAATTAAAGCTATTTTTAAATAATAACTAAGCTTATTAATAATAATTAATTACTGAATATTTCAGAAAAAAACGTAAACACTTTGAAACTACAGCTTTGGCATATTATCTAACATCAGCTGTTTATACTCGACCTGCTTAGAGTAGTTCATATTTTATCCGTCAGGTTGCGTACCCAAGCGGATGAATTTCCAATAGTGTTCCCTTACCACCGTTATAGAAATTGTATTCCTTATATAAGCAGGATAATCCTCTTCAATTTTCGAGAAATAAAATAAAATCTGAGTAAAATAATAATCGCAACAAAACTATATGCAGTTCCTCCTTCTATACTTTAATTCCAATTATATTCCATTTGAAACTGTTCATTACCATTTCTGTGGTAATAAAATTCTGTCGTTATAATTTAGTGTGTTGTTTTTTGCCGTTGGGTTTATGTTGTTGTCGGTCTTAGTCTGCGCCAGATTCTATTAGACAGAAGTTGGATTTTTACCTTACCTATTCGGCAACCTAATTAATTCTTTAAAAAGTTCTCTAGTATTTTCTTTAGGGGTGTTAAGCTTAAAGCTGCATCATTGACTGGGATGGTTGAAAAAATCCATTCTTATATGAAAATATTCACTTACCCAGGTCGTAGTATCTCTAAGTTATATGACTAAAATATGATTTTAAGAAAATTTATAAGAACCATGACTTAATGTCAATCCTATAATTTTTGAAACCAATTTAATAGTTTCTATATTTCAAAAACATGATTCTTAAACTTGAAGTATGAATATATTACTATTTGTTCATTTTGTGGGATAATTTGTTCTTTTATCTGACAGAATGGTTTGATTTTTTAAATTGAAAATATGTTTTGGTTTTTGTGCAGGTCTGAGATTTGGCTTAATGCAAACAAAGGTTGGATTAGCTACTATTCTTAGGAACTACCGAGTTAAACTGAACCCGAAGACTAAAACTCCATTGGAAATGGATCCACGATCTTTCATCCCTACTGTAAAGGGGGGAATGTGGTTGGATCTGGAAAGGCTGTAAGCAATGCTGATGAGATTTTAATAAAACTCTGATCTGTGGTTGGACGTGTGTAACACATAATGAGTGGTTAATATAAACATTTGTAACTATTTTATATAATTTGATTTAAATCTCACAGTTTTGAAATATTTGTTGTCTGGATGTTATTAGTACATCAAATGATTTTGTTTTTTTTTGTTATGTAACTTTATAATTTTACTTCAAATAAAAAATATTGTTCACAAAACGTAGTTTGCAACGTTTTTTACATTCGATGCACAAAAACCCATTTGCTTCGAAAATATTGGACGAAAAAATGGGGAAATTTCATACGAAACTATGGGGTTTTGTGCCGTTATGAGTACATAGCGTAAATGAATTGATTCTGATTATAGCGAGTAGAAATTTTATAAAATTTACACACCAACTTTTGTAATTCATTGAGTTTGTATGTAACTTCTTTGTATGGGATATATTAAAACGTAAAACTTTTCATATGTGATCTTCGATAAATGCGCAAACACCTTATAAACACATTCAATTTGGTCACTTTAATAGTTGCTGTCATCGTTTTTGTAAAAAAGTAAAGTCATAAATGAATCGAAAAGAAGGTTTTTAGAGCATACAGTTTTGTAAGTAAAAGTCGATTATTTTAATAATATTTAATATCGACTGCTGTCTAATTTCGAATATTAGATTAAGATTTAAGCTACTTGTTCATAGTGGGCGCCATCTCACTTGGATTTTATGGATAATTTATCTTGAAATTACTTATTTTAAAAGATATA
Source organism: Octodonta nipae (assembly GCA_034190945.1). Classification (NCBI taxonomy): domain Eukaryota; kingdom Metazoa; phylum Arthropoda; class Insecta; order Coleoptera; family Chrysomelidae; genus Octodonta; species Octodonta nipae. The sequence continues at coordinate 138,126,663 of CM067219.1, read as the reverse complement.
AATAGAGAGAGATTCTTTATATATTCTGCACTAAAGGGCATGGCAAGAAAAGCCCCATTTAACATTTTTCCATTCAAAAGTTCAAGGGGCATAAAAGTCTTCACTATAAAAATCTGTATATAACGGGCAGAAGTAAATAAATTTACCATTCGCATTAGTACATAACTATTCTACTAAAGAGGAAAAATTATTTAACTAACGCTAAACTATTAAAATTGCAGCAAATTTTTTCGCTTCGGATAAGCAATTGTCCACCATAACAAATAGCTATCAAAACCTACGAAAATTCGTAAAGTAAAAATAATTAGACAAACTATCGGATTCAAATTAGGAACTTATGTTCAAATGTGGTGGTGTGATTAGGTTCTTCTTTTAAAGTAAAAATTTAAATCAAATAGGGATTTCTGCAGGCAAGTACATTAGACCAGGATTGGAACCTTTGAAAATAGTGAAAAGTGAAAAACAATAATAGCAGGTTGAAATCCATTGGCAAAGGAACGAAAATGAATGGAAAATTATTTTACAGGCGATCTGAGGTCAGGAAATGGCAGGGGATAGATTTTTAGGGACAAAAAACTGTTTATCTCGATATCCGGCAAAACTACAAGTCCTATGAAAAAATGTTCCCGACCTCAGATGGCCCGTAAATTATTTTTCCTTTTATTGTTGTTGTAGTCTCTTCCTTTTCCAATGGGCTTCATCCTACTATTATTTTTATGGGTTTCAAAAATTATCGACCATGGTCTACATACATGGTTTGGTACAAAACATTTTTTTCCTTTTGATTCTCTGTTAGCTAATTGGGTACTTTATGTTTAATGTAATTTATCAATTTGGAGATAATTCTTTTTATTTTATTTGGAAGAGTGCACTTCTAAATTGCTTCTATATTTGCTTTTAGAGTGTAAAGAATTCCGCATGTTAAATTTATCAAAAAAACTTGTTATTTAGAAACAATTGGTGAAGGAGGAGGTGTTAATTGTAGGTAATTAAAGTATTGAAACTGTGATGAAAGTAAATGAGAATAAATATTAATAAACTCACTTCAAATAAGGTGAAGGTTCTTAATTAGGCTGTCTATACAGTGCGTCTATTAAGTTAGCACTTTTATTTTTTTATTAAGGCATAATGGTATTCTCCATAAGAAGATTTAAATAGTCTGAAACTGAAAATGCAATTATCATATTTCCCTGTTTTTAATTCTATAAGTGAAATACTTTTTTATTGTAAAATTTAACGCAGAAAATAACAAATTATTGTATTTATGGTTACTCGAATTGTAAAATGAATTAATTGAATATAGTTTAAAATTATATTAAAGTAAATATTAATTAAGAGACCCCAAAAAAGATAGAGGTCCTTACCCAATTCGTCTGTTAGACTGTGTTAATTTAAGTTGAGATCTTATGGATACTTTTATTAATAATAATATTAATATAAATAGTTAAATTTCATAATTTATAAATAAATTTGACTTAAAAGTAAAGTACCTGTATTTTAGCAATACCGAAATTTGTTATGAAACAAAGTTAAATATAATTGAATATCATCGAAGTTTCCTTGGACTTCGATCGATTTGAAAAGGTTGATCTCACAACGTTTCAATAGCTTAGTATCTGCTATCGTCATCAAGTGAATGATAGGATAGGTCATGCGTCGCCGGTCATGGACATTGGGTCTCATCGGGTCCAGTCAGCATCCTCGTATCTGGCGGTTGGTTGTCGGTGATGCGTAGCGACAGTGGGCGAAGAAGGGGTTTCCAAATGTTTTTAATTTGGATGCTGGGCTTGCTAATTATATTCTCGTTCGAGATTATATTCGCTGTCTCTATAAATATTCTTTTATACCAGTGCTTCCACACGTGGTTAGCTAGCCCAGACTTCGTTAGCTCCGCCCTTTGAGTAGCTGTGCGGTGTTCCTTAACCCTGGTGTCCAGAGGTCGCTTTGTCTCTCCAATATAAAGATTGCCACATTCACAAGGTATACTGTACATACAGTTATTTGGTTTTGCTGGAGCGTCCGGCCCCGTTCTTGTAATCATGCTCCTTAGAGTGTTGCTGCTTTTGAAGAACATTCTGATTCCATATCTGTGTGCAATTCGTCTAAGTTTCTCCGACAAGCCTTTAGTATACGGTAATAATAGAGTTGCTATCGTGGTTTCCTCTTCCTGCTTAGGTGGTTTGTCCAGTTCTTCAAACGCCTTGTTAATGATGGTTTCCGGGTATCCATTCGCGAAAAGGTCTTCTCTAAGTTTCACTTGTTCTTCTTTTAGGAATTCTGGCGTACTACAGTTATTTTTGGCTCTATGGATTAGAGTTTTGATGATGCCATTTTTCGTTGTTGATGGGTGGTTAGAATTATAATGTAGGTACAGTCCTTTATCTGATAAACTGAATTTTCCATCATTCACCTGATGACGATAGCAGATACTATTGAAACGTTGTGAGATCAACCTTTTCAAGATGATGGCAGTCCAAGAAAACTTCGAGGAACGAGGGACCAGATTCAGATTAACGTAATTGAATATTGCAACAAATTTCACTAAAAATTTGGAAATATATTACCGACTTCAAAGCATAATAACAAAAATGCCACTGAACATTAGGAAATAACTTATATTTTAAACACATAATACGTTTTGTAGTATAAAACCGTGTATGAAGTTGGTGCCAAGCCTGAAATCAATATGGTTAACATCAAAAACAGAAAATACTCCATTTATAATTTTTTTACTAGCTTATTCTATATATCAGGGGAAAATTTAAAAAGTCGCTTCAAAAATTCTCATAAATTTTATATTTTAAATTCTTTTTCTCATTACACATTTACTTCTTGCAAACTATAAAGATCCAAAAAAAAAATTCAATTCGATATTTAGAATTGAATTTTTTTTCAAGATTTTTTTACTTTCCAAAATTAAAAACCATAATAAAGTTTTAATGAGATAAGAATCAAATAATAAGTAATCGATTTCCGATTATTTTGGTAATATTTAAAAATTTGGACTGACTTCTTAACTATTTTTTTGAGCTGATCTTTTGAGGGGAAGTCAAATAAATATAATTAATTTAATTATTTTTTACAGATCATATGTTCCAGTATAATTCTGTTAAGCTTCGCAACGGATTTATTAGCCTTCATTGTCACTACATATGCTTAATTCAAATGGAACTATCGAACTTGGAAGAAAAAGGGAGGGCCATATTGAGCCAAAATTTCTCTTGTGGAACAAAAAAATCACTTAACTGGGAAGTTTCAATTCGTGAGGAAATTTTTAATCTGATAGAGAGAGCCAAGAGAAAAGGTAAACTAACAGTAATAAAGCTGATCGACAACAGTTAGCTAGTTTTCTGCATTGCATTTATGTTGTGAGCGTTACGGCTAATTTGTAATACAAAATTGAAAATTTCACAATAATGTGAAGTTATTAGTTTTACTTAATTTATTTACATGAGCGAACATGTAAATTTTTATCTGTTGCTTATTAAAAATGACCACGAAAAAATAATTTAATCAATAATAAGTGTTGCGTTCTCGCAGTTTGTTTAGTGTATTGTTTAAATTTGATTGAATTACTTCATTGATTTTTAAACTTCTGCATCTTTTCCAAAACCTTCCGTCGCGCTAATGCTAATTTTAAGTGTTTTTTTGCGTGTAAAATATAGACAGTATTCGTTTTTCGTGTATTGACTTCCAAGCTATTTGGACGCTTTTGATTGCGTCTTAAGATGGCCGCTTTTTGTTGTTATTGTGTTACGATTTCGCGAGTTATAGTTCCGGTCGTAACAACCGCTAAACCGCTGTCATTTTGCTTCTTTTGCGTTTACAAAAGCGAATCATTTGTTGTTAAACCCGCCTTTTTGTTTGCTCAATCAATCAACATTACGTCGCTATTTTTTGTGTAACGTATTGTCCAGACGAAGCTCTAAAATCAGTTCCTGCTGTTGCGGGGATAGTTTCTGAAGAAAGAAGAACCAAGAAAACACCACCTGCAGAGCTTCGACGTAAAAGGTCAGTGATTAACGTTTATTTGGTGATTCATTTACGCGACGGCACGTGTTTTATTGATTGTTCCGTTAAAGGTCCTTCGTCAATTACATACTTGCCTTGAACCAGCATTGAATTAAAACCGCAACACCTAATTAATACATTTTTTTGGATATTATATGTAATGTGCCATCGAAGACATTACAATAAGTTTAGAAGGCTCGCCAAATATATAGGGTGGATGGAGATGCTCATGTGCAATATTATGTAGCACATATAACATATAGCTTAAAGTTTTTTTTACATTTTTTCTCTATTTCGAGATTGGAAATGTGTATTCAAGAACACCAAATTTAACACCTTTTGTAATGTATTTTTATATTTTTACTTTTTTGAGATGTTAAATTAATAGTTATAAGTCCTTTCAATTTATGGAGAAAATCAACCGCTTCTAATTAGAAAACAAAAAGCGGTAGGCCATTAGTGTATAAGAACTTTTGTTATTAATTTTGGACTGTTATTGCTTGGTAATATGCAATATATGTATTTGTTGGTTCCTTTTCTAGAACACTTCATTACCACTCTGTCCATTTTTAGTTTTCGTTTATTATTCCTCCAGTATCAGGAAAATTTTGTTTGTCAATTTGTTATCTATCAATATTCCTACACCGCACTGTGCTCTTTTATTATACTAGTTGAAAAAATTAAATCACTATAATTTCGCAAGTTGTTTTTTTAACAATACAACTCACGAACGTTTTCAAGTATTCGAATAGATACTAGACAATATATTTAGTATAGAATGTGTTATCTCGATTGGTGTTTTCATTTTGTAAAACAATCCATAATCTTTTAAGTCAAAATGTATTAATATTGACCTACTTCCAGTTAATGTTCGTCCTATTCTGATTTTTGATCAGTTCAATTAGTATAGCAACTATTGCTGGGTGATATACCGAAATTTCTAATTGTTGTTGAGGTTTTTTCCTATTTCCAAATTTTATTGAGATTTTTCGCAAGGTTGCTGCTCTGTAAATAAAGAATTACATTGTAGGCTTTTGTAAAATATATGGGTATGTTCCAACATATCAGGGATCACCAATTATTTTAAGTAAGTATTAGACTGCCTATTTTTAAAGTTTATCTAATTATAGTTAAAAATTATAAAAAACCTTGCGCACTTTTACAAAAATTGTCCATGTTATGTTCGAAATTCTCCACATTTTTTAATAGAAAGAATAGAAGAATTCACATTACTAGCTGTATGCAATGGTTTTAATGTAAATGTATTTTAATTTATGGTTGCTCAGATTTAACATGTTACCATTCATTTCTTGTTAATGCGTGCCAATACAATTAAGACAATTTCGAAATTCTCCACATTTTTTTAATAGAAAGAATAGAGATATTCACATTAATAGCTGAATACAATGGTTTTAATGTAAATGTATTTTAATTTATTGTTGCTCAGGTTTAACATGTTACCACTCATTTCTTCTTAATGTGTGCCAATACAATTAAGACATTTTCTATGATTTTTAAACAATAATGATAATATTTAGTTTTTACTTCTAAAATTTCGTGGTGTTTTATAATATTCAGTATTTTTTGAAAAAATTCGTACTATCCATGTGTTTTGTAGAAGGTTCGTCGTTGGAGGACGGATAGGTGGGCTCACGTGCTATAATATTTAACCCATATAACATCTGGATAGATGTCGTTTTTTGTTTTTTTTTTTTTTTTTTTCTGAATTCCGAGATTTTTTCATATCAACTTGTGTAACTATTTATTTTTCACTGTTACGTCATCACAAATTCTTAAATATAATCTATGATGTTTACCTGCTCTTCTGCTTTCAATATTTGACACAATTAATTGGTTGAAAAATTTACATGAGTCCACAAATGGCGAGTTTCCATAAAAAAACCATAAGTATAAGACTTTATCACATTACAAAAAAACAACTTCACCTGTCAGAGATATTGAATACTCTCTTCGAGGTGTCATTCTTTTGTACGCAACACATATATATAATAATGGGTATTTTTTTATATTTTTGTTAATATCTTTTAATTTATTTATTTAAAAATATGAAAAAATATATTTGTTTTCGTCATAATGAGCCCTTTCATTTGATATATAACATGATGGGTTAGAAACAATTTTATTTTATATTTTCCATTTAATTTCTATAATTTGCCCCCTAAAAAAAATATTAGGGTTTTTCCTTATTTTTCCAGTAAAGTTCAGGTGAGGGGCTATACCTCCATTGTTTTTTCAAAATTTTCCAGCTTATGGTTTCGAAGATAGGGGGGAGATGGGTAAAATTTTTTATATTTTTGTTAATATCTTTTAATTAATTTATTTTAAAAATATGAAAAAAATATATTTTTTTCGTCATAATGAACCCTTTCATTTGATATATAACATGATGGGTTAGAAACAATTTTAATTTTAATTTTCCATTTAATTCTATAATTTGCTCCTCCCAAAATAAATATTAGGGGTTTCTCCTTAATTTTCCAGTAAAGTTCAGGTGAGGGCTATACCTCCATTTTTTTATCAAAATTTTTCAGCTTATGGTTTCGGGGATAAGGGGGGGGGAATGGGTAAATTTTTTTATATTTTTGTTAATATCTTTTAATTAATTTATTTTAAAATATGAAAAAAATATATTTGTTTTCGTCGTAATGAGCCCTTTATTTGATATATAACATGATGGGTTAGAAACAATTTTAATTTTAATTTTCCATTTAATTCTGTAATTGGGCCCTCAAAATTATAAGTAGAGGTTTCTCCTTATTTTTCCAGTAAACTTAGGTCAGAACCTATAAACCTTTTTTTTCAAAACTTTACGTTTTATAGTGTCGGAGATAAGGAGGGGGGGAATAGGTAAATTTTGGTATATTTTCGTTAATATCTTTTTAAATAATTTTTTTTAAATATGAAAAAAATATATTTGTGTTCCTCAGAATGATACCTTTCATTTATATATCAAATAATGCGTTTGAAATTTTTTTTATTTTTAAATTTTTATTTAATTCTATAATTTGCCACCCAAAATTAACATTAATGGTTTCTCCTTAATTTTCGGACAACGCTCTATATTTCCTATTTTTTTCAAAATTTTAGGCTCAGTAGTTTCGGAGCTCAAGGGGGGGGCGGTCGATTTTTTTAGTTTTTCCCCCCAGAAGTACCCCTAAAATAAATTTTTTTTCTTTTACGATATGTACTCCTGATCGGGTCACCAAACTATACATTGAAACCAAATTTCAACCGCTTCCGTCCAGTAGTTTAGGAGAAAATGGCTGTGATGTGACAGCTGTGTGACAGAGGCAGAAATCCTGAGTGATATTATAAAATAAGATGTACGGAATCAAGCTAGAACATATCTTTGCATAATACAATCTATAATATTCAAATTGCGTGAGCACTTTTAGAGAAAACAGTGAAGATTCATTGAAAATCGCTGAAATCTAGTCCCTTATTTACTTTTTTTCTGATTTTCTACAAAAACCGTAAATCTCATGTTATAGACAATTATATGGGACTTTTCTGTAATGTTCCTTAATATAATGCCGTTTAAATCATCAAAATTACCCAAGCCGTTTTTGAATAATCGCTCGTCATATATAGAAAAAAATTGCAGATGAATTGATAACCTCCTCCTTTTGGAAGTCGATTAAAAAATCCATATTGAATCACTCAGATGAACGCAGAAAATGAATGATAGAAAAACTCAATAAAAGGATGATGTAGAAAAGGTATGAGAAGTAATTCAAGAGGGAAGAAAAACAACAATGTGACCTTCAGAAGCAGCTCGTCAGGTACCACATGGAAATAACATTTCCGCTCTATACGCAGTCACAGTTTGAACGTCTTGCCAGTGCATTCTGCAGCTTGCTTTTTTCGACTTTTCCCTTCTAGAAAAGTGATTTTAACTGATATTCATCGTCATGTGTGATACCGACGCTATTAACACATCTACTGCCATTCGATACCTCATAGAATTTCGTGGCTGTTAGTCTTCAATGGTCATAATTGTTAATGAAACACGCAGCGGACTTCCGCTTACTGCTACAGACAATAAACATAGTAATCTCGTTAACGATGTGGTTCAAAAATACCGCAAAATGATTCAAAAGCGCATTAGTTATAATATTGTAATATCACAGAGGGTGCAAGCTTTTTTAAAGAACAATATGAATATTGGTAATCTAGAGACGTCGTAAGAATTTTTCTGTGAGTGGAGAAAACTTGGTATTCTTAGGGATAAATCTTTTAGTGCAGTTTGAAAAATAAACATACAACTTTGAAGCTTAATGTTAGTCTGAAGTTGGTAGACAACGTAACTCGAAGTTTCCTTGGACTTCCATCGTCTTAAAGTGGTTGATCTCACAACGTTTCAATAGCTGTGTATCTGCTATCATCATCAGGTGAATAATAGAAAATTCAGATTATCCCTCGTATTTATATTATACCCTTAACTGGTCATGCGACGCCGGTCATGGTCATTGGGTCTTATCTGGTCCAATCAGCGTCCTCGTATCTGGAGGTTGATTGCCAGGGATGCGTAGCGGCAGAAGCCGAAGAAGAGCTCTCCAAATATTTTTAATTTGGAGGCTGGGTTCGCTAATTATATTTTTCTTCGAAATTATATATGCTGTCTCTATGAATTTTCTTTTGTACCAGTGCTCTTCCTTGTGAATTGCTCTGGCCTGGTCCCAGTGGATATTATGGTGTTCGGTCCATGCGTGATTAGCTAGCACAGACTTCGTTACCTCCGCCCTTTGAGTAGCTGTGCGGTGCTCCTTAATCCTGGTGTCCAGCGGTCGCTTTGTCTCTCCAATGTAAAGATTGCCACATTCACACGGTATGCTGTATATACAGTTCTTTGGTGTTGCTGGTGCGTCGGGCCTCGTTCTTGTTATCATGCTCCTCAAGGTGTTGTTGATTTTGAAGATCATTCTGATTCCATAGCTGTGTGCAATTCTTCTAAGTTTCTCCGATAAGCCTTTAGTATACTGTAATATTAAAGTTGCTACCGTGATGTCCTCTTCCTGCCTAAGTGGTTTGTCCAGCTCTTCAAACACCTTGGTAATGATCGTTTCCGGATATCCATTCGCCAAAAGGTCTTCCTTAAGTTTCACTTGTTCTTCTTTGAGGGCTTCTTTGAAGATTAATGATTGTAACTTTAATTGTCTTTTTGCCTGATCCTGTAGTTTGTGCTTATTCATTTTCTTTATTCTGCATTACTTTTTAGCCTGCCTTCGTACACTGGATTTTAAAACTTTGTTATTAAAGATGTATTAGGGTTAAATTTTGGATGTTTTTAGGTTACTCGAATTCCGTGGCAAAATGATCCCGTGGCCCATTCCTTACACTGAAGTCTATCACGTAAGCAACTGCAGAGTCTGGTAATTTGTCAGCTTTAGAAATTAAATGATTGCCATTCTTTACAGATAATGCCAGGATTTTTCAATATAATTCTGGTAGACATCTTAGGCTTACTAACTGTGTTATTCTTCATTGTATATGGATATTTTAAATGGAATTTTCAGTTGTGGAAAACAAAAGGTGTTCCATATTTTGAGCCAACATTTCCCTTTGGTAATGGAGTATTAAACAGTGATGAGCTCTCAATTACTGAAGAAATTTTTCGTATTGTGGAACGAGCCAAAGGAAAAGGTAAAACAACTAAACAGTTAAACGGTTTATATGATTTTCCAAGAACAGATTAAAATTTATTGTATGGATTTGTTTTCAGGATGGGAGTATTTTGGAATATTTCTTGGTGCAAACCCAATGTTAGTAGTTTTGGATCTTAAACTCGTAAAATCCATTTTAGTCAAAGATTTCAGCCATTTTACAGATAGAGGAATTTATTATAATGAAAAAGATGACCCTATATGTAAGTACTATGAATAAATACAAATTTAAAACACCACCCAATAGACTTTGATCGAATTTGTAAATTTATATTATATTAGTTACTACTTGTGGTATTACCTAGTCAAGTAAATTAAATCTCAGATTGTTCAATTGATGTCGAGTCTGGGAAGCGACAAGGCCATGGAGGTACCTAAAGTAATGATTTTTTCCTTAAAGAACCTTGTAGTAACACTTGATGTATGAGTATAGTCGTTGTTTTGTGTGGTAGGGCAATGCCAATGGTTGCAGTATCTTCTCCCAGTGTAGGGACTATATACACTCCACGAAAAATCTCAAATTACGGTGTTATCAGACTTTTTTGCGACTGGGGCAAAGCCAAAGATAGAATTAGGGTTCTTCAGACAAAGTAGAGCAGCATAATGTTAGTCCTCTTCTCAGAGTTCGGTTTTCATTGTTCGTTAAAAATTGGCAACAATCTCGGCGAAAATCTCTGTGTTTTTTTAACCTTTTCTACATATGCTTCGCTTAGCTTCATCTTTTCATTATCAATTTTAAGATTTAGTATCTATGACCACGCCCTATTTGATCCAAGTACATTTTTTCTGGGTTTTTTAATTACATGTCCTATTTCTCTATTGCACGGTGCACGTTTTTTGGGTATATGTCACTACTTTGGATTTTTTTACATTTAGATTTTAGATTATTTCTATTGTTTTCTATATATACTAATTGGCTCTGAATATTATGACAATCATTTACACCTTCTATTGTAGAAAAGATCTTGAAGTCATCAGCGAAGCATAACTTTTCTGTCGATATGGTATTACATAAATCGTTAATAAACAAAAGAAATAGCAGAGGTCCTAAATTCGACCCTTGAGGAACTCCTGATTTAGCTAAGTATGAGTCCGATTTGAAGGTATTATAAGTCACGTAAATGTATCTCTGATAAGTAAGACTTGAGAAATTTACTGCTTGGATAGAAAATCCAAATCCTGATAGCTTGTTTAACAGAATTCTATGATCAATTCTGTCGAATGCCTCACTGAAATCTGTGGAAATCACGTCGACTTGTGTGGGTGTCCAGTACTTCTAAGATATATTGAGTAATTGCTACCAGGTTGGTTGTTGTAGACCTTATATCAATAAATCCGTGCTGATATGAAGATAGTTGATTGCGTACTAGTGGAAATATGCGATTATACAGTATGATTTCAAATAGCTTTGAGAAGTTTGACAGAATAGATATAGGTCTGTAGTTCTCTAATATATTTTTCTCACCAACCTTAAAAATGGGGCAAACCTTTGCTACTTTCCAGGCTTCAGGAAATTTATTGCACTTGAGACAGGCGTTATATATATTTGTTAGGATTCCCGATAGCGCTCCAACACAATCTTTTGCTATAAATTCTTTGTTCAATGTTGGATCTAATTTCGACTTCTGGATCTACTTTTTCTACCGCGCCTATTCGTTTCCCAAATATATCTATTGGTGACTCTGCGTTTTTGTCGCTGTTATATTAACTTTAAGGCTAATTGATCTCCTACTACAGTGAGGTGGTTTAGCAAGGCTACTGAACTGTCTGCCAGTTTCGCGGTGTCAAGAGTGTATCTGACGCTGTTAAGCATTTCGCCTTTGATACTATCCCATCACTTGTCTCTTTTAGTGCCTTTTTGAAGCATAAAATTGATAACACTGAAGATGAACAACTCAATCGTACATCTCTTTGTATGGTTAAATATTTTATCCACATTTTGATTATTCTCATTTATTGTCAGATACAAGGAAGATCAATATAATATAATCAATTACAATTGTTTAATTGCGTATGTATATTTAGTATATCATACCTACTCCAGATCTCCCCATTGTTGCCATCTTAAATCTGTTGCTTGATATAAGATTGCTACATCTGCATTGAATATGAAGGATCAGCGCTAATTTAGGCTAAATTTTGCTCTCAGAAAATGAATAATTTGCATAGTTCTGGTTTT
>CM067219.1:138053568-138114689 GCA_034190945.1 Octodonta nipae | reverse complement strand
TTCTATTTTTTGTTAATAGTCTGCGACTGAGGATTTTGACAAGATCGATATAATTGGGTGTTATTTTATTTAGCGTATGGCAATGTTTACATGAACTGGTCTTATAATATAAAAATACGAAATTACATTTAAACACTAACAATATACAAGAACAAGAATAGTACAGAGTAAAAACAGAAACAGAGCATTTGTAAATAACAAGTCCCACATAGTAATCACAAACTAACAGATAGGTTCTTTATCCATTCAGTCGCTGCAGTCGCTGCAGGAGGGAGAGTATATATATCCGTTACTGTTCCCTGGTAGGCCGTAAGTTTACAGTCTTAGTATATATGTTTGACTGTTTGATAGGCTCCCCGCATTCACAATTGTGCGTGGGTTGTTTATTTCATTTATACAGCATATCTGCGCAGACGCCGTGTCCCGTTCTAATTCTATTTGCCGTCTTCCATATATTGCGAGGTAAATCGAAACCCGCAGGTTCTTCATGGATGCTCACATAATCGAGCACCTCTGGAGGGCATCCTCCCTCCAACCTGCATCCCATTCCCGGAGACCCCTGAAATCACTTTCATGTAACGCTTTCGCAGTCCTGATTGGTGGATGTCTGGATTTCAGTCTGGTGAGGCAAGCAGTTGGTATATACTCATGGATGGGCAACTCCGGGATATCCATTATTTTCTCGTATTCTCGTAGGAGAGCTTCTTTCCGTCGGGTATTTGTCGGCATAATATGGCTGAGAGTTGGGAGCCAGTAAGTTGGTGTAGATTTTATGCATCCCGTTATGATATGCATGCTTTGCGGAGCTGAACATCAACTTTTGAGACATGTTCATCCATACTGGAGCACCATACTCAGCCGCGCTGAAGACGAGACCCATTGCCGAACATCGTAAGGTATCGGCAGTTGCTCCCCATTAGGTTCCACAGAGCTTTTCCAGAATGTTATTCCTCGTTTGGATTTTTGCAGCCGTGTTCTCTATATGTTTCCTAAAAGAGAGCGTTCTGTCCAGTGTAATACCCAGGTATTTTGGGTTCGGATTGTACCTAAGTTGTTCACCATTCTAGAATATTTCAGGCTCTTGATTAGCCTGTTTATTGTTTAGGTGAAAAAAAGGAACACTCTGTTTTGCTAGGACTTGAAACTAGTCTCCATTTTTTATAATAGACATCCAAAGTTTCGAGATCTTTTTCTAACATTCTCTTTGCTGCATCACAAGAATTAACTTTCACTGCTATAGCCAGATCATCAGCGTACGCAAATTTATGTGCAGTCGTTGCAGGAAGATCAGCGGTGTATAAATTAAAAAGGACAGGAGCAATTACGGAGCCCTGAGGAAGGCCATTATTTAGAATTCTCTGTTTGCTGGCTTTGCCGTTCATGATCACTTGGAATTTTCGATTAGAAAGCATGCTATTCAAGTGCTTTCCAAGTTTTTTACAGGGAATTACATGCAGAAACTTATAAAGGAGACCTCCTCTCCAGACTGTATCATAGGCAGCTGTTAAATCTATGAATACAGCCGAGGTTTTAAGACATTCCTGGTATCCTGATTCAATGAATGTTGTCAGGCTTATCACTTGGTCCGTGCAGCTTCTACCTGGTCTAAAGCCAGCTTGTTCGATTGGAGTGTTCACAAGTAATTTGTCTTGGAGTCTATTGAGTATGAGTCTTTCCAAGAATTTGTAGCAGGTGCTAAGGAGGGAGATTGGTCTATAGCTGTCGGCTCGTGATTCTGGCTTTCCAGGTTTTAGTACGGCAATTATTTGTGCTCTTTTAAATTCATTAGGCAGTTTTCCAGTGTTCAGAATGTCAGTGAAAAATTTTCTTAACCACTGTCTAGCATAGGGGCCGCAGTTGATGAGAAACTCATTGTGAACTCCATCAAATCTCGGAGCCTTTCCTACTTTTAGGCTGAGAGTCGCTGCACATATCTCATCGATGTTAAATTCTCCAGAAAACTCGGATAACTCTGGGCTTGACTGTTTTAATGCCTTTAGTTCTCGTTTTATCATTTTGGTAAGCTGGCGATCTTGAGGAGCTCTTGACAAGTCAACTATTCGAGTAGCTATGTTGTTTGCTGTGACTGCAGTTTGGTTTCGGGTAGCGGGTCGACTAGCACCAAGCTTCTTGAGTAGATTCTAGACTTTACGGCTTGAGTGCTTAGAGTCAGTATTTGTGGTGGTCTCTATCCATTTTAGTTTTCGAGCCGCGTTAAAGAATTCAGAAGGTCATCAGCTATCTCTAGGTCACCAGTTTCAGCGAAATCCCGATAAAGTTGTTCACTTTCCTCAGACATCCCGGTATGTACTTCTTACTGAAACCCCTAGGAACGTGCTTCTTAGCAGTAGATATAATTGCACCAACGAATCTATTGTAATTGTCGGCAACAGGCGGGATCCAACGAAGGCACTTGTCTAGGTCTGTTTTGAAAGAGCTCCAGTCAGCCTTCTGAAAGTTCCATCTAGGTCTCGGAAACGATTTAATTATTGGAATATGTATGCCCATTTCAAGGATAACTGGGCGATGCTGGCTTTTCGGAAATTCCTTTAGAACATATCTCGATATTGAGACAGGCTGACATTTTTCGTTAGTTGATACGAAAGCCAAATCAGGATTTGACTCCGTATGCCAGGTACGAGATTTGAATGTATTCCTTTCTTTAGCTTCAAATACTAGATGCAAGCTGTTTTGTTCTGCCCAACTAAGAAGATGTTCGCCATTATCATCGGACTCTCGATATCGATATCGATATATCGATAATTGGGTGTATATCCACGATACACTTATAACGATATGCCGATGCGCATCTCGTATGACGTCACGTTGGAGTCAAAATTAATTAAAGAACCTATACGGGCTAAAATTTAAAAAAACAGCAACAATAAAAACTATAAGGTTAGCATTTGTATTAAAACAGTAACAGTGAACTTTTTACTTACCATTTTTTAAATTGATTTAATCTTTTCGACAACACGCATTTATCCATTGTTTCGCTAAATCCTCATTTTTTAGAAATCCAAAATATTTAATATTCGTACCTTTAGTATTCCGATTTGTATTTTTACATGTTGCTATAGCACAACTCGGCATTTTTGTTAGTAATATTAATAAAACTAATAATGTTTTTGACTCCAACGTGACGTAATGCGCGGAACTGTTCGAATTTGAGTTGGGAAATCAGCATACCGTTATAAGTGTATCGTGGTGTATATCTGTCTTTATCAACCGACTGGTTGAAACTCTTAACGAACAATTCCTATATAGTTACCCGTGCATGGTTTTAACACTGTCGTACTTTTATTGTTTTTGCTCATTTCAAGATATAATTTATAAAAACTTAATTTTTAGGCATTAAATTGAGACTAAGAGGTCGCGAATTCACCTCTTGGACAGAAAGCGAAAGTTACTATGATGACGAGTCGAAATCAACAAAGTATAGGACCGTGCACTATTCAGGGATAACAAATTTTTGGAAATCGATCAAGTTATTCGAGGAAGCGGTAAACTCCTGAAATGGTACGTTTTTACACTTTTCAGTTCGTATTTATTTCAGGTTCAATTAACTCTGGACGACACGAGTTCCCGTTTCAGTACGTTTTGCCAACAAACCTTCCAAGTACTTACACTGGGTCGTACGGTCATATTCGATATTACTTAAGGCTATCGTGGACCGACCAATGGCTATAGACTATGAGTTCGAGAAACCTTTTGTTGTCAATTCCCGATAGACTTTAATAATATGCTGAACAGGATCGAGCTAGTAAGTTTTAAAATTGTTTTAATGCAAAAAATACATTTTTAAAAAAACAAACCGACTTCAAAAGAAAATTAACTAAAAAGCATGAATAATATTTTGCTATAATTAAATACTTTTTATGAAGTCGGTGCCAAGCGAAATATTTTGTGAGGTACATTGATGAGTTATACTTCGCAACTTCGCTGTTCAAATTGGCACCGACTTCATAAAAAGTATTTAATTGTAGCACCATATTATTTCATGCTTTTTAGTTAATTTTCTTTTGAAGTCCGTTTTTGTTTTTTTAAAAATGTATTTATTTTACAATTTTCAGTGATGGCTGTAATTGCTAATGATTTATCCTACAGCTGTAACATTCTATTAACATTTTTTTAAC
Source organism: Octodonta nipae (assembly GCA_034190945.1). NCBI lineage: Eukaryota > Metazoa > Arthropoda > Insecta > Coleoptera > Chrysomelidae > Octodonta > Octodonta nipae. The sequence goes on along the minus strand of CM067219.1, from coordinate 138,110,553 downwards.
CATCCTTTATAACAATATTTGTACTCCGCCCTGTATGTCAGCTATCATTAATTTCCAACTGCTATGAGCTACCTTATATAATTATTTTTTCTTTTCATTCAATTCATAAGATTTTACTCATTCAAAAATCGCCTGCCTCTGCAATTTTATCACTTTGAAAACTTGAAATCTCCAGGTGTTAAAATATAATGCTAGGAAAATATGAGGTAGGCATTAAATAGTTACTTGTTAGGGACATACAAATACATTTTGTATTGAAAAAATGATTACAAGAGCAGTTTCACTCTCAAATCACCCTGTATTGAAAGATTTTTTACAAGACGAACCCAAAGAGGTTAATTGTTAGAGCACGTGAAGTAGCGGAATTCATGTAATATCAATAGAAAGAGAGAGAGAATACGCGTGTCGTTCCTGATTGTTCAGTGTCAGTGGTGACGCCTACTATTGGTAGGTAGAGACATAGCAAGCGCTCTCTGATATTGTCTTTCTCTTTCTACTGTTATTACACTGCCACTTACAATAACGCCCATACCTAATTCACTCTACGTATAAAACCTCTTTGGACGAACCTCACTCTTACGTAGGTTACCAAATCACCCTGTTCAACCTTTAAATTACAAATCAGCTATCTTGATTGTCGCAAACTGTCAATAACTTTTTTTAATTATTTAATTTCTCTGCAAAACGATTTTCCCAAATCTTAGATCCTAACCAATCGATTTCTATCGATTGAAACTTCTAAATAAGAAAATTTCATCGAAATCGTTAGAACCTTTTTTCCAGAACTCAATTATATACATATATATATATATATATATATATATATATATATATATATATATATAAACCTTAGAGCATTTACTTTCTAGAGATAGCCTGCAGTGCACAAATATCGTGGTAAGACTAAGGAGAGAGAGGGTAATAGATAGTGCAAGAGGCTATTTCACTCGGTTGGGAGCTGCTTCCAATAAAGCATGTTGTTCATTGGCTGCGTCACCGACCATCCACCCTAAGTGAAATAGCCTCTTACAGGCTCTATTGCTCTCTCTTTTTAGCGTTGCCACGATTTTATGCTTGACAGGCTATATCTAGATGGTAAATGATCTAAGATATAAACAGAAATGAAGATACTTTAATTTGTAATTAAAAGCCCTCTTTGAAGACAAACCTTGTCTATAGTTAATAAAAATTGAGGTGGAATGATTCCTGTTTATGTTTTAGACCATGTAAAAAATCTGTTTGTAAAGAATAACTGTTTTCTCTTAAAATTATGAATAAAAAGAAATCGTTTGATTTATGAATACACACGGAATATTCATATTAACTGACATTTATTTTGATTTTGGTTAATTCATCTCATTTACAATTTACCGCAAGTTCCGAACAGTTAATACCAGTAACTCTATCTAATCTTATGATACCGGCAACTCCATCAAGACATAGAATATAAGAAAATAGGTAAAAGTTTTTCCCCATTCTATAAGAAACGATACAAGCTATGTTATTTAAAAAAATTTTGGCCACTTTGAGATATCACGGAACTAATCCATCTCTTTTCAATTTGTCCCACGTTTCGAATAAAATTTTTCAAATTTATAATAATACTGGCTCCTCCACCATGGCATAGAGTATATGAGAATAGATAAAAACAGTTTTCCCCATTTTTTAAGAAACGGTAAAAGCTATTTTAATGAAAAAAATATGGGACCATTTTGCTATCCCCCAAACAGGATCCAATAAGATGGTCGAAATTCCTTGAGCCGTTTCCGAGTAATCGGTGAACAAACATAAAAAAAACATAGATACAGATGAATTGAGAACCTCCTTCTTTTTGAAGTCGGTTAAAAAGGACAGTCATTTGAGATTGAACTACGGAAGCGAAAGCTTCTTAGGAATATACTTCCTGTTTCTCGTTGACTTGTTTCTGTTTCTTTGTGTCTTTCTTAGCAATGAAAATAAATTTCAGGAATATTAAAATAATAATTTAATTAGTTAATTTTAATTCATATAAATTTTGTTCAAGTATAATAATTCAAACCTACTTCACCTTTTTAATGTGCAATATGTACTTCCGGATTTGGACCGCGTAATTTTTTCGAATTAATTTATTTATATATCGCAACCAACATAAAAACAAAGTTTTCCGACGTTTTCAATGATGAGAAATACAAATATTGCTTTCCTTACCGCGACTACATTTGTTTTGTCTTTTTCTCACAACACATATTTTGAAGTTTCACTTTATTAAACTTCTCATAATGAAACACGAATTGTAAATGATTACTACACTTTGGACGTATCAACCTCGTTGTTTGGGAATTTTTGTTTTGAAGAAATAATAATAGGCCATCCGACATTTCAGGTAAAAGAAGGGTGATTGGTATTTAATGGGATTATTTTTGAATTATTTTATGGTTGTGATGATATTTTGAATACGTTCCTCAAATTGTATTCAAAAAATTAAAGAGGAACATCCAGAACTTCGAATGCTTGCCACGATATACCATATGTATATAAAATAATTAGTATCATAATAAAATTTTAGATTGCAATTTCTGAACTACAAAAACAAGTTGCAATAATTTGTTATAAATTTTGTTCAAACTGGTTTCCACCGCTACAGATACAAGTGCGACACCTTTCTCTGCCTGCTACAGTCTAGTCTATAGTCGCATCTCTTCCCACATTCTTTCAAAAGCAACATTTAGTAAGTGAGTTGATTGGCCCGTCCCCATACACAAAAATCAAGGGGAGTCAGGTCTGGGGACCTTGGAGGCCAGAGTATAGGGCCAGCTCTCCAAATCTAAGCGGGAATGAATTGTCTAGGAATTTTCTGACAGTTTGCCTATAGTGTGTTGAAGCCATTGTTTTGGTCTGTCCATCAATGGGACTTCATTTAATAAGATCGGTAAATCGTTCGTTAAAAATTCAACAAGTCTGGGTAGAAATGGAAACTAAGGAGCCATTAAGGGAACGAATATATGTTGCGTTTGAAATAATGCGGGATGAGATGCAACCAGGGAGTTCGACTGTAGTAGTCAGATAAAGACCTTGGGCTTTTATCCATAGCGGTGGAAGCCATTTTGAACCAAATTTATAACAATATGTTTTATTTTTTGTAGTTCTAACCTTGTAAGTTACAATCTCAAATTTTATTACGATACTAGTTACTTTCCAATACATGAGGTATATAGTGAGCAAGTTGATTAATAAACTCATCTACCAAAAAGAACAACAATGAGTTCAACGATTAAATTATCTCACTTTCTTTATTTGTTGACGAACCTTCAAAGAGAATTGCCATAATATTGTCCAAACACAAAATCAAAGTCAGGTTTAAATCACAATACAAACTTAGTAATCTTTTATTTAATGACAAACACAGATAGTTAACAAATAGCTAAATTCTGGAGTTTATAAACTTTCAAGTTTGGAGTATAATAGTTTCTATGTCGGTATGATATGCAGATATTTCACCATCCGCTACGTTCATTTAGAGCTAACAAAACAAATTCAAAATTCGCAACTCACTGTTCACAAACAGGCCATCCTTTCTTAAAATTTACAGGTACTGAAATTATTCATGTACACAATTTTAAACCTATAATCACCCTTTTAAAAGCAGTGGTAATTTTTAAAAGTATTAACGACTTTTTTTCCTTGAATTTGATTTAAATGACCAGCTAGATTTGCAAAAACTTGTCCTCTTCGATGTATTCAAATAACACCTTTGAGGGTGCCTGTTTGATAATGGCACAGACTTTTTGCACATTAAAGTGAAAATATGAACGATATAAAACTAAGTTATTTATTTTCATTCATAGTATGACTGAGTATTACAAACCAACGGCATCCACCACCTATTTTATTAGCCGAGGTCATTTAAGAAATTACGTGACAAAATTAATAGTAGAACAAAACCGCCATCAACGTGTTATAATGATAAAACTTGACTAATTGACATAAAATTCAACATTTTTTATCTATGTGTTTTTGTTTTTTAACAAAAAAACAGCGAAAAATCGGTAACAATTTAGTTTTTTACCTTTTACAGAAATCCAAACATAAAACCGTGCTTGCTATTCTGGGCAATGTTGAAGAGAAATGAAAAACCTACAAAATGAGCTACTATACGCTCAACTTCGTTAATTGGTTTCTTAGATAATGGAACCTTTAACCGAAATTCCAAAAGAATAAATAATCGCTTACATATTTTTTTATTTTATAGCTGAACGAAAGCGATAGATATTCTCATACCCAATTCATTTTCTAAAAATAAATACTGTACCCCCATCAGTTTTGCAAAATTTCAGTCAATCCTATGAAAGTGATATTTTTTTTGAACGGCCATATTACCTCACCGGATGACCCTATCATTATGAATACCACCGTTGGAAAGTAGAAGAGTTGGTCTAGAGACCCCTCATCTCACTTTTCTATAATTTAAAGTATAAATACATATAATTATTGAAAATATTTGGCCATTCCGTAAAAAATATTTGGACGAGTCCATTCGAAAAATTGCTAAGGAGTGGTACTATATTCTTATAATAAATAATCTTAAAGCAAATTTTAATTTTAAGCAGACACATATTTATATTTTTTGCATAACATGGAATTATGTAATAAATTTGGCAAAATGGAATACCTACACTTCATTTAGTCACAGATGGTACTGACGGAGCAATCATAATATTACGCTAAATGCGAAGGCTATTGCAAGCGATTTTTCCATTTGTAAATGTTTCAATAAACGATCAACACATACCTACCTATATATCTAAAGTAATTTGGCTTGTTACTAATTAGTATTTATTAACAAAAAATTAACAGGAATCTGAATTGAACACCATAAAAATTGCATTGTTAACCAATTGAAGAACAACATCTTATGTCTTCTATTGTAAACTATTATCAATTTGTATCAGCTTTTCATTTTTATGTAATATTAAAATATGAAATGTACTGAAAGTGTAAACAAAGGAACCTACTATTATTTACTTATGTTTTAAAAAATCAGTTAAAAGAGAAGGCAAATTTTCGTTTTTTATTTAAATTTAAAATAAACATATTAAAATGATTGCTCTATCATTATCATCAGTGTCTGTCTAAATAGAGTTTAGGTATTCCATTTTGCTAAATGTATTACATAAATCCATATTATGCAAGAAATATGCATATGTGTCTCCGTAAAATTTAAATTTGCATTAAGATTATTAGTAACACCCCTTAGCAATTTTTCGAATCGACTCGTCCAAATAATTTTTTAAGGAATGGCCAAATATTTTTAACACTTATATGTATTTATAGTTTTAATTTTGGAAAAGTCAGATGAGGGGTCTCTAGATCAACTCTTCTACTTTCCAATGGTGGTTTATTCATAATGATAGGGTCGTCCGGTGAGGTAATATGGCCGTTCAAAAAATATGTCTTCCATAGGATTGATTGAAATTTTGCAAAAACTACCGGGGCTACAGTAGCTATTTTTAGAACATGAATTGGGTATGAGAAGATCTATCGCTTCAGTTAATAAAAATGTTTCAGCTATAAAATAAAAAAATATGTAAGCCAATTTTATTTTTTTTGGAATTTCAGGTAAAGGTTCTATTATCTAAGAAACCATTTAACGAAATTGAGCGTACAGTAGCTCATTTTGTAAGTTATTCATTTCTCTTCAATATTGCGAATAGTAGCAAACACAGTTTTATCGGTGGATTTTGTGTAAATGATAAAAAACTAAATTGTTACCGATTTTTTGCTTTTTTGATAAGAAACAAAAACGCATCACTAAAAAATGTTGAATTTTATGTCAATTAGTCAACTTTTATCATTAGAACACGTTGATGTTGGTTTTGAAAGACTATTAATTTGTCACAAAAAAGTCTTTTTCTCCGTAAATGACCTGAGCTATATGTCTTGAACTCACTTACAACTATAGTTGGTATACCGTCATCCCTACAACTAGTTTTATTTCTCATTTTTCTTACAATACCTATATTTCCCTGTTTACTGACTGTCTCACATATATTGATTGAATATTGTCTAAAATTATACTTGTATAAGTTCTCTTTGAAAACTTGGACATAACACGTTTTATTGATTTGTTTATATAATCCATTAAATTATCTGCTATATGCTGGAAAAATCATATTTTGTCTGACAGATTTAAACTTTTAGAACCCTACAAAATATTCAGATAGAAAAACGCTGTGCTGTTTGTGCTGTGCTCATGGACCCATAACTATGGAAGTATATTTAGAAAAAGAAGCTTTTATTGTAGGAGAGGAAATTAAATTAAAAATTGAGATTGTCAACATGTCTAATCAGTCGGTGGAGACACTCAGTGCGAAAGTTGAAGAGGTAATGTTTTATCATAAAAACTTTCTAAATGAACATTGAAATAAAAAAACTGTTTCAGACATGTAAAGAGGTATGTACTCATCCTAGTTGGGACACAAAGTATATTGAAGATACCGTCTGTCGATGTACCGATACAGGTGGGAGCTCACGGCGAAAGAACTTACAATTTTAGATTAAAAATTCCAGAGACCTTAGAACTACCGAACCTTGAGAATAGTCAACTATTTTCACAATGGTTCACTTTGAAGGTAACCCGCTTTCAAATTATTTTTCTCAATACAGATACGATAACTACATACAGTTCACTGTGCAGAAATCGTTTTGAAATCCTAAAAAATCGTGTGAAACCTTGTGTGTGACTTTATTTGAACGTAGCTGACAACTATTTATTAATATATTTATTTATACACTAGCAATCCTGGCAGAGGTTGTTCTTTCGTCGGCCAGAAGACATTCTTCTATCCTTAACGAGCTAGACACTGTTCTTCCCTGGCCCGGCAAAAGCTTCTGAACGCTTGATCCAGCAAATAACTTGACTACAACGCCACCTAGTGGATCACAACATAGCTACGAATTATCGTCCGGACAAACCAAATGCATTGGATGAATATACCACCTAGCATAGTTATAAACCATCGTCTGCGCAAAACAAATAAGTTGTCAATCGGTTAAGTCGTCTGTATCCCAAAGAACAATTAGCAAAATAGAAAAACAGTTTCGCGAGCTTGTCATGTAAGACAGATAAAAAAATAGCTGCCAATGCTCTAAGTGATGATACGAAATTGGATATTATGCTTGAGTTTCAAGAAAATCCAGATAATTCTGGTGAAAAGCAGCTCCACTGTTCAACGTTAGCCACACATAAATTTTCGGGTATTAAAGGAAAGTGCATCCTTATAAAATGATGCCGACTCAGGAGCTCATGGAAGACGATTTCGATAGGAGAATGTATTTCTGTAAACAAACGATGGTAAGGTCAGTTAACAATGTGATCCAGTTAGAAGATGTTTTGTTTTCTGATGAGAGCACATTTACACTCTCTCGGTCATGTTAATCGTCAAAACTACCACTATTGGTCTGATGAGAATCCTCACTGGATGACAGAGAAACATACGCAATATCCTGAAAAAGTTAATATTTGGGCAGAAATTTTTGGAAATGATATCTTAGGGCCCTTTTTCATTGACGTCAACTTGAATGGACATAAATATTTAGAACTGCTCCAAAAGTTCCTGCCAATACAATATGGTTTCAGCAAGATGGAGATCCGCCCCATTAGAAAATCAATGTCCGGCAGTACCTGAACCAAAATTTTCAAAATGGTGGATCGGGAGGCGCGGATCGATAGAATCGCCAGCACGACCTCCTGATTTGACGCCATTGAACTACTTTTTACGCAATATCTTGAACAAGTTAATGTTTGGGAAGGAATTGTTGGATATCCCTTTTTCATTGATATCAACTTCAATGAAGATAAATATTTAGAACTTCTCCAAAATAATGTCGTGCCAACTTTGACAAACTTATATACTGATCCATTAACCCACAAGTTCCTGCCAATACTGTATGGTTTCAGCAGGATGGAGCACCGCCCTATTACGAAATCAATGTCCGGCAGTACCTGAACCAAATTTTCCAAATCGGTGCATTGGAGGCGCCGATCGATAGAATGGCCAGCACGATCTCCTGATTTGACGCCATTGGACTACTTTTTGTGGGGATGTGCCACGCTTGCGATTATATCAGTCACGCCTGAAATGTTGAGTAACGTTAGAAGACATTTCTATACCAGATTAGGATGTTGCGAAGACGTTCGCGGCGAGCATTTTGCATATTTCCTACATTGACATTAATGGTTTTATGTTTTTTTTTTCTATTATTAAGAAATATCAGTATTTCTTATTAGGTTTTTAGTATAATGTAGCGAATTTGTGAAATAAAACAATTTATTTTTGTAATAAATCTAAAACACTTACTATTTCCGAAACAGTTGAAGATGAATTGAATGAATTGAATGAATTATGTCTTGAATTTTCTGGAGAATCCAAAATATAAATAATATACAGGGGCTTGCATTTAAAATAAGGAAGTATTGGCCACAGTCACCTGACACACCCTATATATTTTTTTGTTGAAAAAATGATCATTTAGAAATAAAAATCGGCGTGTCCAAGTTTTTTTCCAACACGCCCTCTATTCCTTATCGAATTTATTCCATTTGGCTGTTCCACACTGTATATCATACAGCAAAGAATTGATCGTACCTTATAGATATAGCATTAATTTGACTTATTCTAGAAACAGTGTAAATTAGGTTAAATAAAGCCACTCCCGATGTGATAAATTCAACAATTCATTTATATCTCAACGCTAATTCTTAATCGTAGATTAAAGCAGATATATCGGGTTGTCATACAAATATGGATTTGGAAACTACTATTACGTTGGGTCACATCCCCGCAAGAGGATATGAGCCTGTTATGACCCCACAAAATGGAGAAGGAGTTAACAATATTGTTTCACCTCGTAAGTACTCAGACTTGTTACACTTACCTCAAACTGATCATAATATATTTGTAGTGGCTCCATTTCCTCCAGTTTATCCTCCTCCGGTGGGTCAGGATAAAGCTCCTCCTTATCCAACAGATGCAAACACACCTCTGCTTCCTCCTCAAAATAACACCCTCAACATAGGTTTCAGAGTACCTAGTTCTTCTGCACCTCCGTATCCACCAAGTGCACCTTATCCAATAGCCAGTGCACCTGGTGATGAGAACGCTCCATCTGCACCGCCTAAAGCAGTTTTATTTGACGGTAGTGATTTTTCTGATGGTGAGTAAGAAAATTTGTTGATTGTTTTTTGTGCTATTGATCGAATCTTTAGAACATCTAGGAATTGTAGATATTTAAAGTTATCAGTTTCTGTTCTGAGTATAATGGAGATGATTAGAAGCAAGCTGATGTAATTTATACTGATTATTCGATAATAAGCTGTCGCGGTTTGGATTCAGTAACAAATCCATAAATTTTATGCAATCATATCTCAAAACAGAACTCAGTTTGTTCCATATAATAACTATAATTGTTTCAACATCCGGCATTCCCCAATGGTCTAATTTGGGACCCCTGCTATTTGTAATAATTATAAATGACTTAAGTGAAGTCATCACCTCAGATAACTGTTTTTTGCTGATGATCTCAAAATATTTTCAGTCATTAAGAGTTACAGGGTTTGCCAAATTTTGCAAAATGTTTTATAGATTAAGAGCTAGTGACCCACTTTTCATGAAGTGTTTGATTCAAGCAAATATTTTACATAGTGGTGTAGTTAGGATAGATAAGTAGGTTGGCATATGTTGGCCTAACCTGCTTGGGGACAGGAGGTACTGCGCATACAAGAAAGATGTAAAAAAATGATTGACAAAAAGAGTGTTTGAATCAGAGGCCAACAAGAATTCGACAGTTTAACTGGCTTAGAGTTAAATTACAAGGCAGACACTTTTGGGGGAGGGGGGGTTATATCTAACCATTCTGTCTCAAAGTTGAATTTTTTTAAATAAAAAAAAGTGATTGATTCAAGCTGAAATTTTAATATATGCTTTATTGAATAAATTACATAATATTCACAAAAGGCAGACACTTTTGCCGGGTTTAATAGTTAGCAAACATCTAAATAAATATTACCAGGAGAGATATGCTATGGTAGTAACAGATACGAGTGAGAGGCAGCATCACAGATGTAGTCGTGGTCGTACTCTGCGCTACCATTGGCTATTATTGGGGGCACATTTAAGAAAAAATCATTTAGATGACTCCATAAAAATAAATATATTGGCGTTCGATTCTTAGAGTTTTTGGTGTCGACTTAATTATTAATTAATAATGTAATCGTCTATCGATCTTCTTGTTTGGGAAAAATTGATTAAGATAAGAAAAGATGTTGTTGCTACTACATAGTTTCATATAAAGGGCTTTCATTTTAGAACTAGACACCCAAATGACTTTTAAAATATCTTTAAAAAAAGGCAAAAAAGAGCTTAATTTATATATATAATATATATACCCCCGGTAGCGCAGAGGGAATGTGCTCGAACCTCCAAAATTCCACTAATTCGGAGGCTGAACCGAGTCTCGTACCCGGGTTCGAATCCCAGCCATGCCACGGCTTTTAATTAATAAAAGACGTGACGTCATCTCGGGGGTACGGTCGTCTCTGGTAACTGGCAAAATCCATGAGAAAGAGAATCATTGCTCCTTACCAACCCGCATTGAGGCAGCGTGGTAAGGTATGCCTCAGAACCTCAAACATGTCGAATTACAAAACTCACGGAATTGTACCCCAGGTGGGTAAGCAATCCCACACCGGGAAACCGGTCTGCCTCAAGGATTCTGGGGGAGGCAAACATTCGACTACACTACATCTAGCAACATATAACTGCCGAACACTCTCGAACCAAGCTAGAATTGTAGAATTAGAACAAGAAGCAGTAAAAATCAAGTGGGATATCATTGGCATAAGTGAAGTTAGGAGGAAAAACGAAGAGCTAATAACACTTGAATCAGGCAACCTCCTATACCACCGAGGAACACCAACAGGAAGAACTAGTGGTGTTGGATTCCTCATCCATAAGAGATGGACCGATAAAATTATAGGCGTGTCCGGAACATCTGACAGAGTCGCAAGTCTAACATTGTCGCTTTCGAAAAGATACTCTATTCAAATCATACAAGTATACGCCCCAACAATTAGTCATTCTGACGAAGAAATCGAACAATTATACAGCGAAATGAAAGAGGCCTTAGATACCAACAACAGCCATTTCAAATACATTATCGGCGACTTCAACGCGAAAATTGGGAAAAAACAAGACCAAGAAGGATCAGTGGGGAACTTCGGGTTCGGTGAACGAAATGAAAGAGGAGAGAGATTAGTACAGTTCGCACACTATCAGAACATGTACATATCAAACTCCTTCTTCAAGAAAAATTCTAATAGGAAATGGACTTGGGAAGCTCCAAATGCGTCAGTCAAAAATGAAATTGACTTTGTCCTGACAAACAAGATTAATACCATCAAAGATGTAAGCACGCTAAATAAATTCAGGACAGGAAGCGATCACAGACTTGTCAGAGCAAGATTGTCCTTAATACGAAACTGGAGAGATTTAAACTTACTAGGAAGACGCCCGCTACTAGCATAGACATTACAACCTGAAAGAAAATTCTGAAAAATATCAGACGCTGATAGAAGAGAAGCTCCGGAAACAACAAGACAACACACAACTAATGAATACAATACTGACCTGTGCTAAAGAAATAGGCGGAAGCCAACAACGAAACGAACACAAGAAGCTTAGTTCGGAAACAAAGGCGTTGCTTCAGAAAAGAAGAGAACTGAAAAGGACAACAGACATCCAACGCATAGAATACAGTGAACTATGCAAGACAATAAGAAGAAAATTGCAGAGGACATCAAAAAATACAACGAAAAATTGGTAGAAACTGCAATTGAAAATCGGAAAAGTTATAAAAACACTAAGAAAGCATTGATAATTGGGAAAAGACAAGTAATCGCATTGACAGAAGAAAATATCAGAATAACGGATAGACACAAAATAATGGAGCATGTCACGAAATTCTACACCGATCTATACAAAGCCCCCGAATCCCTGGAAATACAGCTGACGAAAGAAGAAATACCTGAAATACTTGTGGAGGAAGTGGAATCAGCGGTCAACAAAATGAAAAATGGCAAGACAGCAGGTAACGACGCAGTAACGGCTGAACTACTAAAATACGCTGGTAGAGAAGCATGGAAACGCCTAGCCAAAATATATACGAATTGCCTAAGAACCAGACACATCCCAGAAAAATGGAATAGCGCCCTCATAGTATTAATCCATAAGAAAGGCAATAAAGACATTCGGAACTACAGACCGATAAGTCTCCTGCCGGTAGTGTACAAAATATTCACTAAAATCATACAAAACAGAATACAGAGTACACTAGATTCCGCTCAACCCCGAGAACAAGCCGGATTTCGTAGTGGCTTCAGCACAATCGATCACATACACACTATAAGGGAAGTTATCAGTCGAACTAGAGAATATCAAATACCACTTGCCTTGGCCTTCATTGACTTCGAAAAAGCGTTCGACACTATATATCCGAAGGCGGTAATCAACGCCCTGAGTGAACAAGGTGTAGATAAGCCATACATAGAAACGTTGGCTAATATATACAAGGAAGCCAAAGCCAAAATCAGAATATACGAAGGCAGCCCTGAATTTCCTACTAACAGAGGAGTGAGACAAGGTGACTCAATATCACCGAAGCTATTCACAGCGGCATTAGAGAGTATCTTTCGACGATTAGACTGGGACCACAAAGGACTGAACCTAGATGGAGAATATCTAAACCATCTGAGATTCGCCGATGACATTGTCCTAATTGCCAATAACGCAGGAGAACTACAAAATCAAATCAATGAACTTAGCAGAGTAAGCAAGGGAATAGGCCTAAAAATAAATATCGGAAAAACAAAGATAATGTACAACGAACTAATAGACTCACAAGACATCACAATAGATAACACAGTTCTGGAAATAGTAGAACAATATATATACCTAGGTCAATTAATACACATATCAGGTTCGCTACTACCAGAAATAAACAGAAGGATCAAACTTGCATGGATGACGTTTGGAAGAAACTCCATAATCTTCAAGTCACGAATGGCATTCCGCCTTAAGAAGAAAGTATTTGATCAGTGTGTTCTACCAGTACTGACATACGGTTGTGAAACCTGGATTCTGAAAACCGAACTTACAAGAAAACTACAAGTAGCACAAAGGTCTATGGAAGATGCATGATCGGAATAACGAGAAGAGATCGTAAGAGAATAGAGTGGATAAGGAACAAAACCCAGGTAATAGATGTTATCGACAGAGTGAAATCTCTGAAGTGGCAATGGGCAGGGCATTTGGCAAGAAGACAAGATAATAGGTGGTCAACAAAAATCACACAATGGTATCCTAGGGGTGTTAAAAGACCAAGGAAACGCCCCAATGTAAGATGGGACTATGACATCAAGAAAATAGCAGGCATAACCTGGTCCCAAAAAGCGTACAACAGAACAACATGGAGAGATTTGCGAAACGAATATGTAAGAGAGGCTACACCATAAAATAATGGTCGAAATTAGCTGCATATGATGATGATATATATATATATATATTATATATATATATATATATATATATATATATATATATATATTATGGGGGGCAGTTTCAACCCCTAAGCGGAAGTGAATATCACTTGTACAAGTTTAAATACAAAGGGGTATCATGTGTCTTTTTTAAGGTCTCTTTTTTGACAATCTTTTGGCGCATCATGTTTTAAATCAGGTTATTTTTTATAGAGTAATGCCATTTTAAATTTTCAAATTAAAATAATAATTCTTTACATTGTATTTTCATTATCCCGACTTGACCATACAATGTATGGCATCACACTCCCTCTAAGGCACTCATAGTGGAAAATTCACTAAACCCCAGATATCCTAGATATCAAAAGGGTTTAGCTCTGTGGGAGCCCTTGCCAGGTTTTCAGATCCGTGGTTGGAGTCGTGGCGGCAGTTTCCCATGAATAATTCTTGTTGGCCTCTGATTCAAACACTCTTTTGTCAATCATTTTTTTACATCTTTCTTGTATGCGCAGTACCTCCTGTCCCCAAGCAGGTTAGGCCAACATATGCCAACCTACTCATCTATCCTAACTACACCACTATGTAAAATATTTGCTTGAATCAAACACTTCATGAAAAATGGATCACTAGCTCTCCTACTATTAGATGCTATTCAAGTGTGGTGTAATCAAAATAACTTACAACTAAACATCGGGGAATGTAAAGTTATCAGTTTCACCAGGAAACATACTCTTTTTAAAATCCCATATAATATTAACCGAAATCTCTTTTGAGAGAGTTGTGACAACATAAAAGGTTTAGTTATTATTTTTGACGGCAATCTGACTTACCAATCATATTGAGGATATAAAATATAATACTGCTCGAATGTAGGGGTTCATTGTAAGGAGTTGTCAAGGTTTTTCAACTGTAGGAACTTTCAAAATATTGTATTATACTTTTGTACGTTCTCGGCTTGAAGCTATAATATGGCATCCCTTTTATGAATGGCACAAAATTTCTGTTGAGCGAATTCAAAGAAGGTTTCTGAAATATCTACTTCAAAACGTGCCATAGCTATCCACTACAGGGTACTGAATATGGCATATTATTAAATCAATTTTTATTTGTCAGCCTTAGTGTACGAAGAATTTGCCTTCTTAAAATTTTCGTTCAACCTACTTCATAATAATATTAATTCACCGACACTACTTAATAAAATCAACTTTCTGGTACCTCGATCTGAGGCCAGAAATAGCTTACATTATTGTGCTGTAGGACTCGAACAAACGTTTTGCTCAAATCTCCTATATACAATATGTGTTACTATTATATCGATATCTGCAAGCAATGTGACATTCATTTTTGTCATGTTGGAGATCTGGTTCAAGCTGTAAACTAATCAACGGTGAACGCCTTACATTTACATATTTACGTTAATTGAGTTAATTCTTTCTTTTTTGTCCTTTTCTTTTTATCTTTTGTTTATTAAGATAGATTTAATTAGTTACAGCATATTTTATTTAGTTTTATGTATAGTTTCTCTGTTAATGGCTTATACTGTTGGGCAATAAAGCTTAAATACATTATCAAAATTTTATTTCATTACTTCAGAAGCCGGAAATATGTTCAAAAGTAAGACCTGAAAATGTGGAAATCAATAACAACTAAAGGGTATTCAGAAATGTTAGGTAGATTTGGATGGATACCAGGACTTGGGATATAAGAATGTATTAAATTTTTATCTATTTGTTGTGTGACAAATTATTGCTATTCAAATAAGTTAACAAATTTGGCTATAATTTAGTATATTTTCAGGTTCGGCTATTAATGAACCACCCCCACCATCTTATGGTGATGCTACAAGAACAAAACAGTAGGAAGTACCTACATATTTTAGTCAGAACTGGTGCCAATCCAAATATTACTGCCAACAAATTGAATGTTTGTACATTTTACGATAATTTACGAGGAATTTGACCAAAGACACGAACAATGTGATAACTTGCTATGATATTCTGGAGTATTGTAGGCCTACATCAAAGACATTTTGGGTGTTCCTTAGCTGGAAAAGAAAGAAGTTGGAACAAAAATAAATTTTCTAAATTCTATTTGTGGACGTATATGGGATACTATTTTTTATAATAGGCTTTAAAAGATGTATACTTTTCAATTCAATACTAGCCACCCAAGATAACTTTTGAAATATCTTTGAAAGAAAAAGACAAAAAAAAGCAATTTATAATTACAAGGGGACACATTTTACACTTATCGGTCACCCTGGAGTTTCAGCCACGAAGCGGTATCACATGATACCTCTTTTTAAAAGTATTTAAAGTTGAAAATGTGATATTTACCCCTGCTTAGAGGTTGAAACTGCAGGGTGACCGATACGTGTAAAATGTGTCCCCCGTAAATATAATTGACGTTTTTTTCGTCTTTTTATTTTCAAGATCTTTTAAAACTTATTTTAGGTGGCTCGTTTTGAAATGAAAGCTTTGTATATTGTTCATTAAATTCTGAACAGCATGTATTTATCGACTGGTTTGCAATGGAAGTATTGGAGGTTCTCTCGAACGTTTCATCTACAACAGTGATATACATCTTCCCAGCATAGATGAAACCGCATAGAAAGCTGAAGCTAATTTGGACCGTGAAAGCACTTTTGTCTATTTAAGCTAGGCGTGTTTTGATTGACCGATGGTAGTTGCAGTAGTTCTATTGGAGGTTTTATCGAAAGTTTCACCTTAATAGCATATTAGTATACTGTCGTTAGTAAGGCCTGTGCTGCTCTCTGAATGTTCCACTCTTAACTGTGACATCACTCTCTTCTCATTTCTTATCTTCCATAACACAGTATATCCAGTTCTAATTATCTCGCTGATCTGTCTGGTCTTGTACTATTCTTTATTTTTTGTTATATCTTGAATATTTTAGACAATGAAAGAAATCCTCCATTCCATGTGTGTTACAGTTTTCAATATTTTCTTGAGATATTTATTGAAACTCCCATGAGTCGAGGGGAATTGAATTGGATAATAATCATAACTGTCGTACTTTCTGCTAGTCTATTTTCGATATTAGAGTTAATGTCTTGGTTCACTGTGCTTTATATTTGGTATTGTCCCATTCTACTGGCCATTCCTTTAATGTCTCTTGTCTATTATTTTTGTTTTGTACAGGGTTCTAATAATTCTTTTTGTATTCGTTTCCCATAGGCTTATTACTCTTGCAGGCTCATATGATATCGTACGATAGCCAAGTCGAATTATTTCTTGGCTTTTCATTGAATACTTACACCATATTCTTGTATTTAATTATCTCTAATGAAGGGAGCCAAATACGTGCCCTTGCATATTCGTAAACTGTACCACAAATTACGTAATCTTTCTTTTAAAATACGTTTGCTCTTTTGTATTGCTCAGTAGTTTACTCTCTCAGCTTTTTGTATCGTTTTGGTGATATGTATGCTGTAACTGCCCTGGTGGTCTATGTAGATATCTAATCATTTTATTCTTATTTCTGGCACAATATCTGCGTTTCCTATTTCAAATTTGATCGATTCCCTTATCTTTCTAACTTGGTTTCTTTGAGTTTATTGCTTCTTATTTATGAGGCACCCATTCTAATGATGTACTTATGATTTATTTGTCCTTCTTCTCTATTGCCATATTGACAATCTCCATTAGAATTTCGTCTGCCTCCATATTTAGGGCAAGGTCATGTGCAAACGCAATTGTTATAGTTTCTGTAGGCAGCTGTTTGGGTATTTTATCACAGATTACATCCCAAACTATGAGACTCAATATTGATCCCTGTGGTACTCCTTTACATATTTGGACTTTATATACCTTGAGGTAGCGTTGAATACTTCTCATTGAGTAATCAATAATCTTTTTGTGTTTTAAGTGACGTATTATTATTTTTGGCTAGGAAGTCCTTATGAAATCGTATTTTTACATCAAATGTGAACAAGGCAGCCCATTTTCGTTTTATTACTTTTGACTTTCGCTTTGATACAATTCAATTCCCTTATTGTTGATTTACCATACGTAAACCCATATTGTCTCTGTGATTATACCCTGTTGTTAAATTCTTTCACTAGTCTGTTCCTGATAATCGGCTAGTATAACTTCCAAATACATCAGTAGAGTAGATTCTTTAAAAATCCTCTTTTTTTTCAATAATTCGTTATAGATCGTTGTCATATACTCCGTCTAGTTTATTATAGATACTTTTAATTTTCCGAAGGTATATTATCGACACTGGGTGGTTTCCAGTTTTTTTAAGGCCTTTTTTAGATCCGTCTTATTATTCCTCGAAGTTTCCTTGGACTTCCATCGTCTTGAAGTGGTTGTCGTCATCATTCACCTGATGACGATAGCAGATACACAGCTATTGAAACGTTGTGAGATCAACCACTTCAAGACGATGGAAGTCCAAGGAAACTTCGAGGAACGAGTTACATCGTCTGCCAACTTCAGACTAATACCGTCTTATTATCTCTTCTCTATGTGAACTGCATTTACAAAATAACAATATAATAAAATTTAGAATAAGTTAATTTTATCAGATGCATCTTGTTTAAAAAATTATCTGAAAAGAACTTATTAGAGTGTAACTTGTTTATACAGTTTTGACATCTATTTTTTAAAAAAATATATATTGTATGGCTTTTAAACATGTGTTTTTGTACCTGATACTAGTGATGTGTAGCACTGTGTCGTACCGCACTTTTTTGTCAACACCTTTACAGGGTGCTGACACGATCCCAATAACACATTACACTTTTATGATACTCTGTCTTCTGCTTCAGATCGGGTGTTGGCATTAACGGAAAATAAAAACCATTTTGCTCGCCACTGTTTCAATTAGTAATATTTTTTATTTAGTATTAATTAATGTATTCATAAATTTAAAAGTAGACATTTGTAAAAAATCATTCATTTCTGGTTTATGTATAGTCATATAGTGTGTCTGGTACGATGAATAAAATCAACTCCAGCTAGTCCCCAGCTCGTTATATAACACCGGTGACGGTAAGCAGCACAGGGACACCGATACGTGTGTATGTTGAATAAAGTATGCTCACTAAATGGTACTGTTTTATGTGAAAGCCGAAATGAAGACTCGAGATTGAGTGCGAAAAAAGTGCACCATCTCGCTTTTTTTCAAAAATGTTTTTACCTTGAATTTGTGATCTAGTCTTTCGTCTTTAATAAAATATATCCAATAACATTAAATTTAAACGACTCGTGCTCTATAAATTTATCATTCACTGAATGTTAGGCTTAAGACAACACCCATAATTAGAGTATGCGTAAATATTGTTGCCTATATTTAAGGTATGTAGTCTAATAGAGTTTTCGTAATTCGAATATAATTGATTGTAGATGTTTTTGTTTGTTTATAAGGTACAAAATAGGGCAAAGACAATTTAATAAAACATTTAAAAAAAATATAACCGACTTCTACCTATAACTAAAAAGCTAAAAATACAACTCTAGCAAATAAATAACACATTCAACGTTGTTAGGTACCTACCCAGGAAGTAAAAAATGTAAACATTAAAAGGTTCTCATTCTTTACAAATTAATTACCTACAAATCTAGTATATTTTGAAGCCGGTGCCAAGCAAATCTAAAATCCTTCATTGCGTACTTATCTACTAATTCATCAATCTTGATTGTTGCTTGGCACCGACTTCAAAAATATACTAGATTGGTAGGTAATTAATTTGTACAGAATGAGCACCATTTAATGTTTACATTTTTTACTTCCTGGTAGGTACCTAACAACATTGCATGTGTTATTTATCTGCTAGAGTTGTATTTTGTTATAATTATTTTTAGCTTTTTAGTTATAGGTAGAAGTCGGTTATATTTTCTTTAAAAATGTTTTATTTTCAACTTTTTAGTTTTTTTGAACTCAGGTAGTTTTCATTCTTTATTTTTTTATTTGTATGTATAACCTTAATAGACAGAACCAGGTAACATTGAAAGCCTCAACATTACACAATGATACTTTCTCATTTAAATTGACAGGTAAATCTTTACGAATAAATGTACTAGCGCGTTGACTTAATAAGCCCAAAATGTTTTTATGCTTTATGGACTACGCCATGTAACTTTTTTTCAACTTTTTTTACAACCCTGTATAACTATAGATAATTCCACTCCAAACTAAGTACCAACCATCCTGTACATACGACTGCCCACGGACAAGCCTTCTGTAAACTATAGGACGGAGTATAGAATCCATCCCATATTTACGGAGTCAAATCCGTCCTATATTTCACCATAGTATATAACTTCTTGTGAACTACCCCATAAATTATTTAATTTTTAACATTTTATATTTCGTCCTGTGTAACATTAATTCCTCTCCACACTTTGTGCAACTTCTTATGGGCTAAAAAGAAATAATTTTTTAATCACACTGTATAAATATAATTAAACTCCAGCATATATTTCAACCATACTGTATATGATTTGCGTATGTCCACATCATATAACAGTTTTTAATCAACCTATATCATTTTAATTTCACATTTTTTCCAACATTTTTTATACCACCAAACGTCCAGTCAACCCTATATTCCACCATCCTGTATATACGGCTGTCTGCGGACCACTATCATTCTAGTCCGTCCTATATTCAATCTTCATATAAATGCAACTCCTTCTATCACTTTACTTTGTGATTTTGTTTGCTATAACTAAACACCCTGTCTATAAACCCACCAAATAGCAGTTTAAAGTTTGACATGTGTTGTCTCTGAATTTTCTATTAGGCCGGGAGAATATGACAACCAAATGCATCATCTTCGCAAAATGGAAAAATTTGCATTTAAATAGGTATTTGCCTGGTATACAAACAAAACGAACTTGGTACTCATTCATTTAAGGACCTGAAAATACTATGCTTTTCTACCTATATGCTTGAGATGTACATAGAAAATTTTCACATTCGCAATTAAAACTTCCAGTGCCTAAAATTACCGCCTATTACGTTGGAATTAAAATATTTATGAGGAAATATCCGTTATGTCATTTCGATAAAATTTTTGATAATAATTTTGGAATTTTCGGCGATTTTCTGCAAAACTGCAAGTTGCACGTCGCAGAAAAGTATATGAGATTACCTAAGGATCTTCCTTACTAGATTAAACGTTAAAAAACTATACACATCCATAAGGAGTTATCGAAAAATCGACTAAAATATTAGAGATATTGGTCGATTTCCATGCACGCATGTGTTCATTCACAAATTTTATCACTACCAATAGAATTCTTTTCCAAAATTTGAAGTTTCACCAATCCGGATATATACTCTATTAAACAAGGCCATATTCATTCAAAAGGGTGCACCACAGGAGAATAAATCCGGTAACATACATACAAAAAAAAAGCGAAAAAATACGCGACGAATTCATAACCTCCCCCTTTTTGGAAGTCGGTTAAAAATACTGTACGCGAATGTATATATTTTTTTAACTTAAAGTGTGCCTGGTAAGTGTAATTAAACTGGGTTATAATAATCGTCAACTGTCAACTCTTTTATTATGCTATATGGCACAATTGCGCCAAACACTGTACTGACACACTGAGCCGTGTGTGTGTTAGGACTCCAAAATTTGAAGTGTTACCCATCAGTACCTGATACAAAAAACAAAAGAAATTAAATATTTGTGTGTAGGTAATACTGTGATATATTTTAATATTAATAATAAGCATAAAAATATCATAAATAACTATAATACATCTGTATGAACTAGACAATATTTCAACAGAATTTAAATGTTATGATTGGACGTCAGGTAGTCTCTCAAAATTTAAATAGATTCCAATGGCTACAGGCACAAATGCTGTAGGCGATAGCTTTATTGGTTCTTCAGTTTTCTTATTGACAGTAACTTTAAAATGTCTAAGTAGAGCAGCAACAGCGGTCTGTAGTTTTAGTTTCCCATATCTTTTGCCTGAAAAATGAATATTAAATTAATAAGATCCATAATTTGCATAAAACTTCACTGACATAGGAATCCGGAAATTAAGCAACATTATTTTTAGTTAGGGTTAGATATGCATAGTCGAAAAAAACAAAAAGTGTTTTAGTGATAAATTATAACAACCCTAACTTTGGTATTTGTGATAATCCAGGTAAATAATAATGTTACGAGAATTCATCCGATAGCTCGTGGAACTCGAAATGCTGACGGCTAGCGATAATGGGAATTCATGGAATTTCCTCGAATCTTCGAGAACACATGAATGAAATTTCCCGATGGTTCGTTGACCTACTAGAGAATTCGGACAGCTGGCGATGGAATTCATTCGGTATTCGACGGCCGTATAGTTAAGTAGAGATAAATTGTAATTAGTTATGTTATAGTAGTGGAAATAAATTAGAGTGAGTTGGACTGTGTTTTTAAATAGATCCAAGAACTGAACTGAACCCGTGTGTGAAAATAAAAACATTACAATAAAGTATTGTTTCCGGACAATATGAAACGATTTTTTTTTACGTTAGCAACGTGATTCTCTCACACTTTTCAGCCCCCCCCCCCAGGCAGTAAGGAGAAAATGGTGGACTCAAATCTGTCATTGGCTGATCATCTATATTTCTATAATCATTAATATTGTTGAATGTCAAATTGTGAATGCTTAACTTTCCATTGCAAACTTTATTATTTTTAATTTTTTTATTAAGTTGTGTTTTTTTAATACCATTGAAAACGGTGTCTGATATTCTAGTTTCACGGAGGCAGAGGGAATTTCAAAAAAGAGACGAAACCCCGTAATTGAAGAAATAACAGAGTGGAGTTGATTAATGCGTGAATTCTTATGAGATGTAAATTTTAAATTTAGTGAACTCTAATTCAAAGTTGCCAAAAACTTACCTATGCATTCTCGAGGTCCTACTCCAAAAGGTATATGCGCAAGAGGGTGCCTTTTTCGCCTGTTTTCATCTGTAAAATGATCGGGATAGAATTCCTTGGGACGTTCGTAGTATTCAGGATCTTGATGGACACCGGTCAGTGTTACGAGAATTCTGGTATTTTTTTCTATGGTTACGTTTTCACCAGGTATTTTGTATTCTTTGGTGCAAACTCTGTTCAAGGTGTGGACTGGTGGATGTAACCTTAGAGTTTCTGAAATCAGAAAACAGTTTAATTCTACCTTCTTTTGTTCATTGTTGAGGATTCATTAGCATTTTACTTATAGTTGTAGATACATTTATTTTGGGCATGATTTTGAGTTACTAGTGTAATCCCTACTCATTTTATTTTCGTATTTTTTATTTATTTTTACGCACTTAGTTTCATGTCAGAGATGCTTTAGATACCGTACTGGACGGTACAATTCTCCCCCTCACTAGGCTTGGGTCGTTCGTGAATGAGTCGTTCAAAACGAACGACTCTTCTACATGTGCCACAAATGAGCGGCACAGTTTAGTCAAATAGCTCGTTCAGTTCGCCATTAATAAAGTCACTGAACTCGAGCGAGTCGAGAATCGTAGGATGTGCTAAACGTTCAACGTTCAATCACGAACTAGAGACTCGTTGACTCGTTCATCGTTCAGTCTTTCGACCGACACAGTCACCTCTGCTCGGAGTAGTGGAAAGAAAAGAGCCGTCAGCCGTCTGGTTCATGAGATGAAAGGTATTTTAAAATTTGGTCAGAAGGTTTTATTTTCAACGAATCCATAAGTGGGTATTTTAAATTTTTATTATGACAGGCACTAAGTAAGGCACAGGGTTGTTATTGTTTTGCAGTGTTTTTGTTGTATAAACTTCTATTTGGGTTAAAAGTAAGCATAATAATCTTATTTGTTTTGAGAGTTTAGAACGTTTACATTTTAATGTTTAGAGTTTTTTCTTATTTTTGTTACCAAATAATACATAAATAAAAATTTTGTATCTACGTAAATTAATGATCTTTAAATTATAACTCAGCAAAACTTTAATATTAATTTGACCAGTAGAGACATTATATAAATCTGCCTAAGGGTAAACGGCTGTGTTATAGGAGATCGTTCAAATGAAGGACTCATTATGAACGACTCGTTTTGGTGAGCTGAACGAACTGAGCCGGCTCACTAAAAAGAGTCATAAAACCCAACGCTACCCCTCACCCATGGAAGAAGTAAGACTAAGCATGGGCGGATCCAAGGGGGGGCGATGGGGGCAATCGCCCCCACTCAGAATCTCAAAGTTAAAAAATTTAATATTAAAACGAGGAAATTTTAACTCCAAGAGTCTAGAAGAAAGTCAGTTCTATGGGCTTAAACCACATAACGACATTTTAAATGTAATAGTCCAAGAAATATGGGTTTAAAACTATACTTTGGTAAATCTAGTACAGGATCCCCCCCCCACAAGCATAAAATCACACACCCCCGAAGCACGTGCCTGGATCCTCCCCTGGTGTCAAGTCACTCAAAATACAGTCCAGCGGACAGCAGAGCAATCAGCGAAGCACGTAAGTACTCTGCCATGATCTTCCTTTGTTGTTATTATCAACTTGACCCGTCAAACTCAATCACATTCATTCAGATTACATAACTTACTTTTATGAACAAAATATTAGTCGATGGGGACACTATTTCTTCTGTCAGCAAGAGCGGATTGAATCTTGTTACATCATAACTAAGACATGGGCTTGATTTACCCTGAATTTGTCATCGAAGGTCCAACTCACGTTCAGAAACAAAAGGGTTTGGAACAACAGGAGGCCCAGAAAATCTCAAAGTTTGGAGGAAAATTCTCCCTAGCTATCTTGAATTTAACCTGTAACTTAACTACTTTCGAGGTCATCTATAGTTCAACCGAGATTCCATACTATGTAGCCGGATATAGTGAACAATTATGTTAATTACTTATTGGTTGTGGTAAATTGTTAGTAATTAAAATTTTTGGTATTAACTAAAATTCTCAAACAACCAATATCAGTAAACATGCAAATAAAGCTAGTATTCTAAACTATTGGATACAAATCTGGGGGTTTTATGAATTGTTGTAATTCTTGTAACATTTAAAAGGTGTAATGCACGAAATGTATAAAATTGAAGTCTTGCATTTTCAAACGGCCAAGAAGAAAATTGTCGTGACTGATTGATCAATGGACAATCATTACATCCCTACTTTGAATATGTTACTTGTGTTACTAAAACTCCGAATGATCTTTGATTCCCTGAATGAATAATGTAATCTGGAGAACATTTCGTTTGAACAGGATAGCCTTGAATCTCATTTTGCAAATGACAACTATTGGTTTATTCAAAAATGAACTATTACCGCACAAACTTCGATTATTTTCTGTGGACTTGCTTCAGCGTGATTTTTAATATGAAGAATGATGATATTATGCAAAAGATAAAACTGCAATCAAACCAACATAATCCTTGGCGAATATTAATTTAACTATGTCGCATTTAAATTGTAGGCAGTATAGTTTATCTAACAATAAAATGTTTTTGAAATAAATGAAAATAGTGCTGATTAATAAACATTAATTTGTGAATTCTATATATTTAAAATTTATTTTTATCTATATCCAGTGATATGTGATGTGCAACTAACAATACTCTATAGAATTATTGGTGGTTAACTAGTTTTGGATGTAATTGGTGAAGTTATTACATAAAAAATTACCATTCAATTTAGTCACAGAATGCTTGCACAATATTTTTAATTTTTATCTTTTGAAAATTCAAAACAATTGTTTTTGTTTAAGTATTTTAGATATATACTGGAAAGGTCAAAAAAATACACACAGCATACGAATATTTGATTAATACCAAAGCTTTTTTTTATGTATTGATCAGAAAATATACATTTTTTTGAATTTGAAGAAATATAAGACCGACATCTAGGATTTTCCAGAGAATTAGCACACAGAGGTTCCGAATCTGGAGCCGTTTCATGTAATTGCTGTTCTCCCTTAATTCCTAGGACAGAATGTCACGATAAAATTTTCAGGTTACTTCACCTGTCAGAGATATGGAATACTTTCTTTGAGGTGTCATTCCTAGATGTCGGTCTTACATCTCGCATCTTCAAATTTAAAAATGTATCAAATACATACAGAAGTGTTCGAGAGGACATTCAATTGTGGGAAACGCAACTGATGAAGGTTCCCTGACCAGAAACAATATATATTATATTTATATATAATATATATATATATATATATATATATATATTGCCTTGCGTACAAAGGAATGACACCCTGAAGAGAGTATACATTTTTTTGTCAAATATGTATTTCCTTTCATAGCAGTTGTTTATTTGTGTAACTTAAATTAACACAGATGACCAAAATCTGACCAAAATATGGATCAAATCGAAAAATTAACAAGATCAAAAAGTGTTTGTTTTTCTTTTTTTTTCGATATCCACAGTGAAAATTAGGTTAGGTTAAATAACACTTCTGCGCAAATAAGGTCACTTTTTGTCTAAACCGGAAGTATTAATAAGGGCTATTGGATGGCCCACTTGAAAACTTACAACTTTTATGTGAAACTTTTTCCTAAAGAATGGAATCCACTGGAAATATTTCCTTGTCCGAAAATAAAACACTCCTAACAAATTATGGCTAATTTCTGGCCTAAATATCGAAACAAAAAACTGATAAGAACAAAAACTGCTTGTTTTTCGCTTTTTCCCTTGATAAAATTTGTATAATTCTATTAAAAAAAAAAACAGTTGGTATGAATAGATCATTTCCTGCATAGACCGGAAGTCGTACTATGGGTCATTTGATGGGTCATTTGAATCCTTAGAACTCCTTACTGTTTTTTGCAAATAACCCCATACACTCAAGATCTAGATTGTCTCAAGATAAATGTCCCACCGGATATATTAATCTGAGTTAATATATTAACTGACAGAATAGCTACACACTAAGTAGCTATAGCACAACGTATATAGAGGATTTTCATTTCAAAACTAGTCACTCAAAATAACTTTTAAAATATACTCGTTACACTGTAAAAAATATCTGATTTTAAAAATGAGGTATACATGATACTTTGTATTTAAACTTGTAGAAGTGATATTCATCCCTGCTTAGGGATTGAAACTGCAAGGTGTCCGATATGTGTAAAATGCGTCCTTCTATAATCATAAATTAAAGTGTTTTTGTCTTTTTCTTTTAAAGATATTATGGATTTGTCAACTAACTAGTGAATTTCGGATAGATTCAGCTTGAACTAAATACATAGTTGTTGGATATGTTTTAACTTTATCTTCGCATTTACTGAAAACTATACGTATTATCAGTACAAATACTCACCATCAATACATTGCTGTACATATTTCAATTCTTGTACCGCCTCATATGTGATCTGGTCATTGTATCGTGCCATAACCGTTTTGATTTCTTCTCTAGCTTTATTCTGATACTCCTGATGACTCGCCAAATAGTACAGACAAAAACTAAGGGTATTCGAGCTGGTTTCAAATCCACCAATGAACAAGCCGAAGCTCAAAGCGACAACTTCATCCAAAGTAAAAGGTCTTCCTACAAAAAAAAAATTCGGCTCGTTCAATCTAAAATTATTATTTATGAACAAGAATTAGTAACTGATCTAGCAATTTTTTTGAAGAGGAATATCTTGAACCATGGGCGGGGTAAATCAGAAAAACAATTCTCCTATAGATAGTGGCAATAAAAAAAAATTGGCCCAGGATGGGGCAGGTCAGCAAATTTATGGGAAACTTTTAAAGCAAACGACAGGTTTTTCATGTCCAGGGGGGAGAGCCACACAACCCCTCCCCTTCTGTAAGTTCATGCCTTGAACGGAACTGCAAAATGTATAAAAATAGAGTTTAATTAAAAATAAAGTGAGCTAAAGTCAAATTTAAACACCCAAATTCAGGGAGGAATGTTTAAGATCCTAAGCTCCCTCCTGGCTACTGCAATAAAATTTCTTTGTTTATTTGTCTGTTCGTGAAATGCCTTCTATTGTTCAAATGCAAAAATGGAATACATAAGTATTTTGACAAGGCTGTCACAAAATTTTACGTTTTATTTACTTCTGAGACTTGGCCTTTGATTATATATGCTGAAGAATTCCATTATGAAAATTAAAAATACGAAATAAGGGGCGGTAGACGAAAAATCTAACTTGAAAGTGTAAAGTTGCATTTTTCAAAATGACGTGGACAATGAAACTTTTCTGACCAGCAGCAGGAGGGATTACAAATGGCCGTATCCGGTTCCAATAGTATCAAGACCATCCAAACCACCAATACAATCGAAGAAGGACATCATGTACGTCGCTAGATTGGCTGAGCCGTATTGTCACTACGATTCCCATCTTTACGAACCCGAAATGGGCAGATACAAAAAACTGGCCAGAAAAGAAGTTACTCTTTACAAAGAACTGGAGGAACTAAGTAAAAAAATGACGATATTGGCCAGTGATATTCTAGACCATCTCTGTGATAACGATTACGAGAAAATGGAAGACATCTATCAAATAGATTACGTCAAGGAAGGTGCATCTGTTGCCAAGTACAGAAAACGTAGAGTGGCAATCGAGTCACCAGTTGGTGTACCTGTAAAAGGTGAGGTCATCGGTTTTGAGAGAATCATACCAAGATCCAACTAAATACCTTAGAGCATACACACCTTCTGCAGCTAGCCTGCAATGCACAAATGTCGTGTTAAAGATAGAAGGAGAGGTTAATAGAGAGCGCAAGAGACTATTTCACTCGATTGGTAGGTGCAGCCAATGAGCTCTTTGGTTGCAGTTCTCTTTCTAGCATTAGCACGATATTTATGCACTGAAGGCTATCTCTAGGAAGTAGATGCTCTAAACTAAATACAGATGTCAACAATATCAAAAATGTCAAAAGTGTCAACAATGTCAATGTCAAAAATTTCGAAAATGTCAAAAATGGTTAAATGTCAAAAATGTAAAAAGTTGTTCAGTTAATAATGCCACTGGCTATGAGGTCAGAAGGCCATTGGGATTTTGTAAATAGAGTAATTTCGGGTATTATGACCTAGTTGGCCAATATGGCCAGTAGTATTTTCTCAGAAACCAACCAACACCGAGTGGTATACGTATAAGCTATATTGTCGCCTCACTTCCCTTGACTACCTTAGTCGATCCTTACGTTGAGCCGAGTACGGGTATGTCCAGTGCGTGCGACGATTGAAAATTACCTCATGTGATATTATTTTTTGGTAAGTTTCACTTATTCTCGTTCCTCAAATAATTATTTGTTTAACATTGCTTTTGTAAAATTTTGTAGGTAAACTTTTAATCTGCAGTTTGGTTACATTTTTTAGGCATATTTTTAACTAGATTTTAGATTACACTTTTATTTGTTAAAAACTGCCCGGCGGCCATTATGGTATTTGGTATGTGGCAAATATGGTCTACCAGGCCATAATGGCCACACATGACATTCTACATGATTTTTTTTCCTTTTAAGGCAATGACTCCCGGAAATGCAATAAAAAATGTGCGAAATGGGAAAATGGGCTCACTAAAAGCTTCCAAATTGTACAATGTACCCTAAACAACTTTAAGATGGTTGGCAGCTAAAGTAGATCTACCACCCGATGTGGTGATTTATGCAAAATTAGGTAAAAAACCTATATTACCACAAGAACTAGAGAAACAACTAGTTCAGTATGTGTTAGCAATCGAAGCTAAGTTGTTCGATTTAATACAAAAGATGTCAGGAGTTAAGCTAATCAGCTGGCAATGAAAAACAATATCATCCATAGTTTTTCAACAAAAAATAAAAGCGCCGGTAAAGATAGGCGAAAATATTTTATAGAAAGGTATCCAGAACTTTCTTTTCGCCGCCCAACGGGAACTTCATTTGCCAGGGCTAAGGGCTTTAATAACCCTTCAACCTTTATGAGAAATTGCTGGATGACTACTAGTTCCCTCCAGACAAAATTGTTAATGTGGACGAGACTGGAATAAGTGTTGTTCCATCACAAATGCTCCAAGTTCTTAGTCAAAAGGGAAAACGGCAAATTGGTGTTTTAACGTCTGCTGAAAGGGCTCTTTAATACCTTGTGTGATAAATATGAGCGTTGGAAGTTCATTTGTTCCGCCCATGATTGTATTCCCAAGAAAAAGAAGTCACCCGCTTCTACTGAAAGATGCGCCTCCTGGTGCCATATATGAATGTCACCCTTCAGGTTGGATTCAAACCAACTTATTTAACAAGTGGTTTCAACATTTTATTCTACAAGTGAAACCAATTAAAAAATCTCCGGTACTGCTTGTTCTAGATGAACATACAAGTCATACAAGGAATTTGAAGACGCGAGATGTAAGACCGACATCTAGGAACCTCTGTGTACTGATTCTCTTGAAAATCCTAGCTGTCGGTCTTACATCTCGCGTCTTCAAATTTAACGAAATGCATCAAATGCATAAAGAAGTGTTCGAGAGGACATTCAATTGTGAGAAGCGCAACTGATGAAGGTTCCCGACCAGAAACAATATATATTATATTTATATATACTATATATTGTCTTGCGTACAAAGGAATGACACCTCGAAGAGAGTATTCATGCAAGGAATATTGAATTAATAGATCTTGCTAGAAAAAATCATGTCCACATACTGTCAGTTCCTCCATATTCTAGCCATAAAATACAGTTTTTGATTTTATTTGTTATGGTGGGCAATATGGATCACTTCAATTGTGGCCATTACGGCCCTAGGCCCTATTGTCCTACTATGTTTAAATTTTATGGATTATTTAAGATTTAAAAAGAGTTTATTAGCGTCAGGTTTCGAAGTTAATAACCTTACATTTTTATTATTTTGATAACTATTGAGTTGAAGGGACTGATTTAACCAATAAAAACTCTTTGATCTTATAAATTTTCAGTTTTATTTCCAAAAAGGCTTATGGTGTACCATATTACCCGAAGTTACTCTAAAAACAAAAGAAACCTACCTTCATCGCTATATTGCTGGAGGTTCATCAACAGCTGAAGGAAATCCGCTCGGTCGACATTATTTTTCTTACGTTTTTCAATTGTTTCTGTTAACACTCGGAAGAAGAAGTTGCTTACTTCCTGCGTTATTTGTCGAACGTGGAGCGTACGACCTAAATGTGGATAAGACATTCCAAACAGTAGTAAAAACTGTCCCTTGCGATCAACTTCCAAAGCCTTGTGTCCGTATTTTACGAATGCTTTTTCAGGATCAGTGAAGCTTCGGCATTTGATTCCTAGAGTTGCCGATCCGACTGCATCCGCGGTGTATGATGCTAAAACAATTAACATAGTCAATTGGTCAATCAATTAATTTTTTTTATATAAATAATATCAAATCTTGGCTCAGTTTTTTTGTCAGTTTTCTTGTGTAAAAACCACGAATCTTGGCAAACAAAACAAATTTTTTGATTTTCAAAATTTTTGTAGTTAATCGGAAAGCGACATTTGAATACATTAAAGGCAAACTAAAAATATATTTTGGTGTTTTTTAGCTGTAGCTTAGGCGGCTTGAATTCATTTAATGCGCAACTGTCGTTACGAACTCGTTCAGAGCTGAGAAATTATATATTAAGATATTTAACCTGTCTTTATTACTGAAGTATATCTGACATAAAGAATCACATTTACTTGATGTAAAGGCACAAAGTTTTGTACCTTAAAACCAAACATTTATTTCTGTATTTGACGTACGTTTCAACAGCGAAACTGATATCATCATAGAGTAAACCAGGGTCGATAATTTTGGAAACCAAAAAAATTAATAGTAGGATGAAACCCATTGGAAAAGTAAGAAATACAACAACTATAAAATGAACGGTAAAACTACAAGTCCTATGGAAAAAAGTTAAATAGCAAAGCTGTAGGCAATAAAAAAATCTACAACTTTTGTGTTTACACTTTTTTCAACATAACCTCAAAATGTATGCAAAAAATTAAAAAAACAAGTTTTTAGTTATTTGTTTTTCTTTTACAAAAAAAAATAATAAAATTCTTCACGAAATATAATGAAAACTTACCTTCTTACGTCCCAAACATACCGTAAATTTAAGAATTATCTTAAAATAGCCATAAATAGTCATCTACGTATATAATTTAAAGAAGATTTTTCTGAAAATCTTTTATTCAATACTAGCCTACCCGACAGACGTTGTTATATCCAAATGTGGCTTGGGACTATTACTTGATTCAGCAAATGATTTTTGATATTAGAATTGGATAAACTCTATACTAATATGCGAAAAAAAAAATGTCAAAAATAAAAGGAATTCCTAGAACGAAACAAATTCACTAAAAACCGGCCCGCCGTTTAGGAGGAGTTAGAACCCGATCTTAGTTCCACATATCCTGCCCAATTGTGAATCTAAACCATCCAGGGACCCACCCAAACTTTCACAAAAAAATTCATTAAAATGTTCCAGTCGTTTAGGAGGAGTTAGAATCCGATCTTAACGCCACCTACCGGGTCCAATTGTGAGTCTAAACCATTCTCGAATCTCCTTAAACACACACAAAAAATTTCATCAAAATCGGTCCAGCCGTTTTATTTTGTTTATTAAAGTAAAAATTTTAATAAATAACTGAAAATTGTACATAATGATTAAAAAAAATCGGGATTAGAGTTTTTTTTCGTTTCTTTGCATTTTCTGAGAACACTTCCGATAGTAATGTATATATATTTTTATACACCATAAGAAAGTAGAGATTTCAACGAACCAAAAACCCACCGACATTTTTAAAAAAGCAAATATTTGACGTGAGAATTTTCGATTGAAATTTAGGGTGCTTTTTCGATATTAAGTGAAAATAAGGTAAAAAATAAATATTTTAAATCAAAAAAATTACAGTGTATTTGTGGCATAAAAAGGTAAGTTTTCACCAAATTTCGTGAATTTTTTTTTTGGAAAAGATAAAAATAAAAAACCAAACACTTGGTTTTTTGAAGATGTCGCATACATTTTGAAGTTATGTGAAAAAAGTGTAAACACAAAAGTTGTAGATGTTTTTATTAAGTACAACTTTGTCATTTAACTTCTTTCCATAGGACTTGTAGTTTTTCCGGAAAGAGATAAACCATTTTTTACCCTTACGATATTATTCTGATCTTGTATCTTGTATTGATATAATATTTTAATCAGTTTCCTGCATACAATTGATGGAGCAATGAAGTTGTATTTTTATTATGTATTCGCCAAATCAGACGAAATTTCTGCTGCTGTGGTCTCTAATAGCCGATTACATTGTTGTGTGATCTGTAAAGTATCTTGTATTGATATAATATTTTAATCAGTTTCCTGCATACAATTGATGGAGCAATGAAGTTGTATTTTTATTATTTATTCGCCAAATCAGACGAAATTTCTGCTGCTGTGGTCTCTAATAGCCGATTACATTGTTGTGTGATCTGTAAACTATATCTTTTCAGGTGTTGATAAAAGTGTGAGCATATCAAACCAGGTGAATAATAAAAATAATAATCAAACTTTTTATTTAATATATGTTATCTTTCATAGATTCTGTTAATCACGTAATTGTAACTATATCTAGTCTAATAGTTACTTTCTAAAGCGAGCTACTAAATTCAGTACGTTGTGTAATTTCCGCCTTTTCATTGTCTAAAAAAATGGTACTTACATACTACATTCCGTATGTTGACTGGTTGATCCCCTGTTTCTACTACCTTATACAAAAATTCCACTAACGATTCTACCGATTCCACGATGTTCTGGAACATCCATTTCAATTTTGAAGCCGTGAATATTGTACTCGCCTTTTTTCTTGCGTACTTCCACCGATCTCCATCAATGGCAAGCAGGTGGCAACCTATTGGATCGTCCTTTTCGTTGTAATAGAAGCCACGGTCCACAAAATGTTCAAAATCTTTGACGCAAATGTTTTTGATCAGTTCCAAATCCAGAACGAATAGCGTCGGTGCTACGATCTGGTAGATTCCGCAATATTTTCGATAACCTGTAAAAAATATATATAAATATGTTATGCATTATATAATGTACTCAATTCAGCTCTATGTTTAGTATATTTAATAATATCTTCATTATTTGTAAACAATTTTAATGATTTTTTATGTTTGCTCTAACTGGATAGGTTCATTCATTTGGTGCTGCAAGATTATCCGGAAAAAAGTGCATACAGGGTGAGTTTTTATTGATGATCAGTATGGAGATCTCGGAAACTAGCGGAGATAGAACAATGGTTAAATTGGGAAAGATTTGCAGTTTTACTGGCCCAATTTAAGGATACTTTCGGATTTTTGTAAAAAGTCATGGCTTACTAGATATTTTGAAAAAAAAAACAAATTCTGTCGATTTAGTCAAATCCTCTAGCTCCTTTGTTTTTGATTTTATAAAAAAGTGTAAATATCAAAATTGAAGGGAATTGTATCCCGAATATGACTGTCATGTCCTCGTTTGCGTGACAGCTCTCGTTTTCGAGATATGACACAAACTTATCTTTTTTTGAATGGAAACCATAGTTGGCCATGACCTCAAAAAATAACTCGATATTCATAAAAATAACGGAGTTATGGATGATTTTCTCCCTTATTTTCACTTTTAACGTAATTAGCCATGAAATAGATTGATTTATTAATAACTATTCCAAAAAACATTTAAAGATTTTTTTATTAAGTATATATATATATCAGATATAACGGAAAACTAAATAAGTAAATTACTAAAAACTAAAGAACTTAAAGTACATAGTAATGGTTACAATTTATGTTCGAAAAGTCCACCATTGTTATTTAGACAAAAATTCCTTCTTTTTAAGATTGACATTACCGCTTTTCTCACAGGCCGCTTCTCAATCTCTTCGATTGCTTGTAATACCGCCTCCCTTAGGTCACCAACTGTCTCATACTTCCTTTTGTATACTTTGTTTTTTAGTGCACCCCATAAATAGAAGTCTATAGCTGCCAAATCGGGAGACCGGGTTGGCCATTAGCGTGGGCTATTTCTTCTTATACAAGAGTTTGGATAGATATTATCTAAGTGTTGTCTTACTAATAACGAGTTAAGAGCAGGTGCTCCATCATGTTGGAACCACTCAATTTCTAAACGAGTTCTCAAATTCAAATTATGCAACACGTGTTGAAAAGTGTATTGCAAGAAATGCAAGCAGCGCTCCCCAGTAAGTGATTCGTCATAGATAAAAGGCCCCAGAATTGTAGACCCTATGATACCACACCAAACATTAAAACCAAATTTTATCTGGGGTCGTTTTTGTTATACATGGAAAGGGTTTTCGTTAGCCCAGATATGCTCATTGTGTCTATTGAACATACCGCAGTTAGTAAATCTGGTTTCATCTGACCATAACACCTTTAATGGAAACTGTGGATTGTCAAGGCACTTGTCTCTAAACCATGTACAAAACAAAATACGTCGATGTTCTTCATCAGCATGCAAAGTTTGAGATACTGAAAGTTTGTACGGATGGAACTTGTGCGCTTTCATTACTTTAACTACAGTTCGTTGAGATGTGCCAGCTTCTGCAGCAATCTCACAAGTTGATGTAGATGGATTTTGATTTACCATTGCCAAAACATTCATTTGTGCTGCTTCGTTAATTTGATTACATTCCTTTGGTGGTTTAGTAAAAGATCCATATCTGCGTAAACTATCGTAAAGCCTCTTAAATGTACAAAGAGCAGGTTGACGATGATTAAAATATCTATGAAAGTATTCTTCAGCTGCCCGAAATGAATTTTTATGGCATATACTATAACATTCCACCATATTCAGTTTTTCTTCGTTAGAATATTCCATTTCATCACGAAAACTTGTCAATATCGACTGTCAGTTCAGCTCTACTGATGGAAATACTCTCAAATGAGGAAAGGTCAAAGTGAAAACAATCTTTTTCATGGCTACCTACGTTAAAAGTGAAAATATGAGAGAAAGCATCCATAACTCCGTTATTTTTAAGAATAACTATATCGAGTATTATATCGTTGAGAAACTCTAAAAATGTCAGATTTTTGAGGTCATAGCCAACTATGGTTTCCATTCAAAAAAAAAAAGATAAGTTTGTGTCATATCTCGAAAACGAGAGCTGTCACGCAAACGAGGACATAAGAATCATATTCGGGATACAATGCCCTTCAATTTTGATATTTACACTTTTTTTATCAAAAACAAAGGAGCTAGAGGGATTTGACTAAATCGACAGAACTTCGTTTTTTCAAAATATCTAGTGAGCCATGAGTTTTTACAAAAATCCGAAAGTGTTATTAAATTGACCAGTAAATCTGCAAATCTTTCCCAATTCATTCCTCTATCTCCGCTAGTTCCGAGATCCCCATACTGATCATCAAAAAAACTCACCCTGTATACAGCATACCCTATGCATGTGCCAAGTGACAATCTGTACATTGGGGAGACTAAGCGACCTCTGGAAACCAGGGTTAAGGAGCACCTTATAGTTACTCAAAGGAGGGAGCTAACAAAATCTGGATTAGCTAATCACGCATGGACCGAACACCATAACATCAACTGGGACTAGGCAAGGATAATTCACAAGAACACTGGTAAAAAGTAAAATTCATAGAGTCGGCATACATAATCTCTAACGAGAATATAATCGAGCCCAGCGTCCAAATTAAAAAGGTTCGGGGCCCTCTTCTTGAGCCGCTGCTACTACGCATCACCGACAACCCAATAAGCTTGACCTGCTAAGGGTATAAATACGACGGATAATCTGAATTTTCCATCATTCACCTGATGACGAGGAGGTCCAAAGCTATTGAAACGTTGTGATATCAATCATTTCAAGACGATGGAAGATGAAAGTATCAAGCACGTTATAGTATCACCATCTTTGATTAAATTTTACTACCTTACTTATCGGTCTCCGTGCCATTATTCACGTCCTTTTATCAGATATCCTATAACAAAAATTGTCTTATCAAGTTGATATATACATTCTTTATAAAAATACTAAAGTACATCCAATTAGTTTTAGCAACTATAATTAACAAAGAATAGATGAATCATGAGGCCTGAATCTGTCACTTTCTGCTCATGATCCCTTAATAGGGTTACGCCAAAACAGTTCCCAAAAAGTGATTAAATATTGCAAATCGGGAACATAATTTTTTCGCAGCCTTCAATTTTCAAGTGACCTTGATGTAATTACAGATTTAAACAAGCAAAAATTCTTATCATATTTCAATTACTTATTACTTATTTGTAATTATGTAAAAATGTAAGTACTTATATAAATGATATTCTGGCGCCTTAATTGATAGAAGTTTCAATAATTCTGAAATGTAAGTCAATGATTGTAAAGGCAAGCAGGTAGGAAGTATTTTTTTTTCAGAATATTTTGACCTTTCCAATAAGCATCCCGATGAAGAGGAACACATGATAAAACCTTTATTGTATTCTGAAAAAATGGATAGGTCCCGATGAACTAACCTGTGGCTACCGAAGAATCCGGAATTAATATATTGTGATTTTTACAATCTGACTCACATCAAAGATATAGTCTTCACAACACCAATCGAATCCTATAAAATAATGTCAGAAAAAATTTTTGTTTTAACATAGTTAAGATGAAAAAGAAATGTAAATGTAAAATAATGGACGTTACAATAAAATAGGGTTTGCATTAGGATTTTAATGTAACAATATCAAAATAAACAAGGAGTTTACTAAAAAATCTGTAGTGTTATATATTTCAAATTTATATATGTCGAGTATTTTCAAAAAAGCTGTTAAAATCTCTACATTTTTTGCTAAACTCATGAAAACATAGTAATTATTTTTAATAATAATACATTATAAATGTATATCGCAAATCTTGCAAACACAAGCAAACGTTGGCAAAACTTGTTTCTTCTTGGAGAGCTTATTACCGGAGGAAGATATTTTCGTTTTGTATTTTAAATAAAATGGTACGAGTGGGACTTTCACACTAAGGGTAAAGTAACCCCTTTTATATTTGTTATAATATAGATAAAACACAATATTTTTTTTCTGATGTTATAGTTTAATATAAGGAGGGAATGAGTATATTTTCTTCTTTTATTTTCTTTAATATCTTTTAACGCATGTTTCTAAACTTTATTTATCACAAGTAGTCTTTTTATTTGATGTGCTACGTCTTGCATTTGATTTCCATAAAAATATTTATTTACTTTTCTATTTTTATTTTTATTTACTTTACTAATAAAGTTTAAGTCAAGCCCTGTATATTGTCTTTGCGTAGATAAAGAGACGAATGGCTTAAACTTTAAATAATAAAATATTAAAATAATTTAAAGATACAAGTAAAATATTTTTGTTATTTATGACGATCCTTTTCATTTTATACATATTGTTGAAAAAATATATGTTTTTGCTTTCATGAAATTTTAAAATTTGCGCTAAATTACATACTAAGATTTTTATTTTATTTTCCTGTAAAACTCAATAGAGGCTCTATATTCCTAGTTTTTTTTAGAGATACGCTTCCATCGTACAGTCTGAAAAGACTACCGCTATTTTTCTATAATATTAGTCGGAAAATTAAAATAAATCACCATAAAAAATAACCTGCCTACATAATTTTCTTTATTCAATGTTTGAACACATATTGCTGATTAACATTTAACTCAAATAAAATTCAGGAGTTCGAAAAGCAGTTTCTGTGCTACGCAAATACACACAGGATTTAGTCTGTTTATCGTTTATCTCCGTAGTAAGGATTTCAGCATTTCTGACAAAAACGATTATCGTCAAACCACGCCTTGTATCGGTAGATAATTGTAAGTGTTTTCAAAACACTTCTATAAATATATTTATGTAAACAAACTTTTACTTTTCTCCATTTAATAGCTAATTAGTTATTAATTCATGAAAAACAAGTATCTAATTGTCCCATCCGTAATTTTTATTGACGTCAATGTTGTGATAAGCAAACACCTGTTAGCAGTTTCATATAGTGGATGACTCTTCACTAGTGTGTAGATTGCGGATCAGTAAGATTGTGTTTGATTGTATGAACTTCTAAGAAATTTTCCAAACCGACCTAATCTTAATTACTGGCAATGGGAAATTTCGATTATTTTGCCGGTAGCGAATTTTTGCATCACGTTGTTGCAAAGTCCAAAACTTGTATACATTGTATGTTGTACGAGAATAATACCGATATAATATCATAACAATTTAAATGAACAAACTTTTACACCTGCGACTTCTTCTGTCTAGATAATAGTGATCAAAACTTTATAGCTATTAGTTAGATCCTTAGCAAAATTAGATAGTTCATATTTCTAGTTACAGATTTTTATTTAAATTACTCGATATATTATTGTAAGTAAAACTGTTACTCCTACTTTACTACTTATTCCTTAAACATTTACAAATGAACACACACCTATATATATATATATATATATATATATATATATATATGTATATATATGTTCTGAGAGGCTTCCGCGGTCATTACTATGAACAAGGCTAGGTTCCGGGTGAGAACCGCGTCTGAATTTATTATATACTCAATGTTTCGACTCCTGCCATATTATGATGCGCGAGAGCGGAAGTCGGATCTTTTTTGCGAACTGACAAAGAATGTTCATATACTCGATGGTTGACGCGCCTATTTGTACGACCGATGTAGCTTTGTGAGCAATCACGACATGGAATTTCGTAAACTCCGCGATCCTCCTTAGGTACTTTATCCTTAAGGTTCCGGGTTAAGTTAGCCATAGTTTGACTAGTGTTGAAGACCGTCTTTATTTGATGTCGGTGTAGGATTCGTGCTATTTTGTCAGTGACTCCTCGAATGTACGGAAGGAAGGCTTTCGGGTGTTGTCGGTCTGTTTCTGATGGGGTTGGTATACTCGAGGGTTGTTGAGATTGACGAAATATGCGTGCAATGTGGTCTGGATGATAACCGTTTTGTCGAAGGATTTGTTGAAGTTTATTAAGTTCGTTTTGTCTATTGTCAATGTCTGTTAGGCGAATAGATCTAAGGGCCAAAGATTTCATTACAGAACTTAATTGGGCAGGGTGATGATGTGATTGGGCATTTAAGTATTGATTGATGTGGGTTGGTTTTCTATAGACTGTATGTGAGAATATGCCATGGCTGGTTTTTGTAATGAGGACATCAAGAAACTGGAGTGACGAATCGGATTCGACTTCCATTGTAAATTCAATGTTAGAATGTATACCATTGAGGTGTTGTAGAAAGTTATATGGATAACTTTTAGTATTTTTCCCCGGCTACCCAAGGACCATGTCTGCTTTGACCTTGCCTATGACCTTGAAGGTCATATCAAAGTCAAGATGATTTTTTCAAATGGGTACCCCATTTCTTTATGTCCGAAATGAAAAGCGTGGAAAATTTCTCGTCCAAATATGGCATTGACCATTTTTTTGACATGACCTTAATGGTCAGTGAAGGCGACGAGGACTATGGGGCGCACAAACATTTCTTTTATTACAAAAACTTACGATTTCTACCCGGCTACCCAATGGTCATGTCTGCTTTGACCTTGACCATGACATTGAATTCACTCCTGGGGATGAGTTTCAAAAATATGACCTCAGATTTGCCATCAGTAACCTTAAAAACTCGTGATTGGGGCAATATCCACCCCTGGTGGGTAAGTTTTCAAAATCTGACCTCAGATTCGTAATAAGCGACCACAAAAACCCCTTATGTGATCAAGGATTTTCGTGATCACCGAAAACTTATATTAATTCAAAACGTTATGGGTCGTATGACATCTTTTCGACGGTCTAAAGGTTAAGAACACCATTCATATGTATCAATACTAAGCAGCATCACTTGTACTCTTCTTAAAAATTGACTCGTAAATCAACCGTAAAATAATTATTTATCTCATATAATTATATATATTTTTAATATTTTTATTTTAATTTTTAACTTTCTCATTAATTATTGACAATATCAATTCATTGTGATTTTAAATGTCATTGACTCCTTCATATTATTTGTTCTGTCAAAAACATAAAAGTTGTACTTACTGAACGAGAACGCATAACTATTGTTTAAGTACTTTTTGGGAAATAACACCACAAGTCAGGAAAATTGCTGTATATTCCAAACGTTTCGGGTTCTAGGTCAGACCCCGTTGTCAATGCTTAAGAAACTATAAATAAA
Organism: Octodonta nipae; assembly: GCA_034190945.1. Taxonomy (NCBI): domain Eukaryota; kingdom Metazoa; phylum Arthropoda; class Insecta; order Coleoptera; family Chrysomelidae; genus Octodonta; species Octodonta nipae. The sequence continues at coordinate 138,069,882 of CM067219.1, read as the reverse complement.
AAAAACACAATTCTAGTTTCTTAATAATTGACAACGGGGTCTGACATAGACCCAGAAAATGTTGGAATATACAGCAATTTTTGTGACTTGTTGTATTATTTCCCAAAAAAAGTAGTTAAGCATTGAAAAATATGCCACAAATATCGTTCAGAGGGGTTGGGGAGAAGCCGTAAGAAGCTTTAAAGCTGTAAAGCTGACGGTACACACGTCTGTCGTCCGCAACATGCCAGATATAATTCGGGGATACTTTAAAATCTTCCACTTACATAAAACAACGTATCGCGAGCAACATTTTTTAACACACACACGTCCCTACACGTTAGTCGTCCGAGAAGACGACCACCAACGTTGAAAATTATTAGGATTCAATCTACCACTGAAAAGAGCAAATTTAAGGGTATCTCAATATACATATTTTAGGTGTTATACAACTTAAAAACCTGCAGTAACTGAACTATGTGGTAAGCTTTCTTTCTTTGGACATCTGCATATTTATACTTTATTACTTTTTATTGCACTCTGAATATTGTGGCCTGGCAGTTATTAAAATTCCTACTAGGAAACGACCCCAAACCATCGATCTCTTGCATCCAGTAGCGCTGTTGTAGTACCGACCTTTGGCGGATAGGACTGAGGGATCGAAAAACACCTGCATGAATAAAATTAATACCGAAGGCAAGCAAAAAAGGGTACAAATTGGTCGAAATATCTTTCATCGTCGTAAAATGTTTGTGTAGTTGAGGGAATAGAATGAATATATCCATTAAAAAAAACGCATTTTAAAGGAGGGTACGAACCCAACGGGGGTCGTCATCGTTTGCGGACGACGGATGTGTGTACCGGCAGCCTAAGAGTTTTATTTAATGAGACATTCCAGAGAGGCCAGAACGCTTTAACTTAACGGGTAGCGTAAGGGACCGTCAGAGATCAGGTCGTCCTGCAACAGCTACAAATGAAGCGTTGGATCGATTCCCAATATTTTAAACAAGAAATTAAAGTTTCATCCTTACAAAGTGAAGCTCGTGCATGAAATCAATGAGGATGATCCGGATAGGCACAACGAGTTCTGTGAATTAATGATGGATCGAATCACAACTGATGAAAAGTTTTGAGGACGATTAGTATTTTTTGACGGAGCTACTTTTGAATTAAAAGGTCATGTCAACACACATATGGGCGGGTATTACCAACAATACGATTGTTGGACCATTTTTTATTGAAGGCAATCTAAATGCCGAAAAGTACGAGACTTGGTTAAGGGAGAGAGAGATGGATATTATTCCAGCCATCCAAGAAATTGTAGGCGATTATTTGCAATGTATCTGATTTCAACAGGATGGAGCTCCTCCTCATTGTGAACGCGATGTTCGAAACTATTAAAATACTGTGTTCCCTGCAAGGTGGATCGGACAAAGAGGCGGTATTGATTGGCCAGGTAGTCTCCAGATCTCACCCCACTAGACTAATTTTTATGGAAGGTATCTAACAGACAGAGTTTATCGAACAAAGCCCATAAACATAGAGGAACTCAAGCAACGAATAAGGAAAGAGATAGCAAGGATTGATCCACAAATGATTCGAAATGTAATAGATGCTTTTTATAACCGATTGGCACATTGTCAAAGAGTTAATGGTGAACATTTTGAACATTTGATATAAAATAATAAAATATTTGGGACAAATTGAAATCTTGCTTTCACTGGCCGGGTTGCTAATTAATATTCTTAATTAACGACTTCTAAAAACTATTTGAAACATGTGTAAATAATTGGCTCATATCTTTTATAAAAAAACACGAAATATTATCTAGTAAACAATTTGGCTGGTACACAACAACCTATGGTACACAAAAAAAGATTACTATTTTTATAGATTACAAAAACCCTTTGATATTGTTTCTCATATTGATTACTTAAGGAAGTTGAAAAAATTTAGGCAATGGGATACTGTACCAACTGCTAAGAAATTATCTGTTGGACAAATCACAACAGGTTAAAATAGGTCATCAATATCTATATATAAATAGGCCAAGACAAAACGATAAGGTACCATTTTCTCCTCTGTCTCTCAACCGATTTCCTTTATTTTTGTTTTGTTTAATAGCTACTGACGCCCTTCAGTGCAGAATGCTAATATAATTTATAATATTGGTTCAGTCATTAAATAAAATATAATAAAAATTCATTATTTACTTCCATAATGTCAACGCCAAACAACTGAATGTGCTGCCGCCGCCAGACTTAAAACATTGAGTAATGATATATAGAGGGATCAATGCTGTTATACACTTAAAGCATGTACTTGTGGAAGTGGCATGCAAGAGTTATTATTGTTTAGTGGTAAAGTAATTGTTGTATATTATAATTATATAGGGCCATTCCAGATATGTTAGAAATCATTTTTGTCGTGGGTAACACATAAGCAATTGCATATATAGGGTAGAGTGCAGTTATAACTAATAAAATAATTATATAGGGAAGCCCATTAGCGGTTAAATTTACAGGATTCTTGGAATAGAAGGTGCGGTAGAATTACAGTTATACAGGGTGGTGCAAAAATATACAGAGATGCATATACAGGGTGACGGAAATGGAAATGCAACATTTCGTAACCCATAAGCAGTTGTATATATAGGAAAGTTCAAATATAGGGTGAGAGGAATTATAGATATACAGTATGATGATAAAAAATGTTAGAAAAGGTAATGATTTATAGAGTAGCCCACGAAGAGTTCCATATATATATATATATATATATATATATATATATATATATATATTGATTGAAATATAGGTCGGAGTAGAATTGTAGTTACAGAAGATAATTAAAAATTGCATAAAGAAAAAGAGTAAATATGGTGGGTCATAGGCAGTGGCATATACATAATGGTTTACCCGGGGGTTCAAAAATGTTAAAAAATATTATGCGTGTTTCATGAGCAGTTGCATATACAGGGTGGTGGAAATATATAATGAGATGGAAATATTATAATGAGGATTTTAATACATTTTAGAGAATTGAGTGCTATTATAGCTATACAGGGGGGTTAGAAAAAAATAAATATGTAGAGTAGCCCATTAGCGGTTGAATTGTTGTCATATTAAATTAAGAATTACGAATTTGGACACAAATAAAGCCCTATAAATTATATTTAAAAAAAAATTCGTTACTTATTTGTAGAAGCGAGATGTAAGAACGACATCTAAGATTTTCGAGGAAACTATCACACAGAAGTTCCGAATCTGAATCCAGTCCGTATAATTGCTGTTCTTCCTAAAGTCCTAAGATAGAATGTCAAGATAAAATTTTCAGGTTACTTAACCTGCCAGAGATATTGACAGAATTGGTCGAAAATCGACCACTGGGCGACAGCTAGTAGTGATAAAAAAACATTAAAACAGGTGTGCCTCAGGGAACCATCTTGGGCCCTACATTATTCCTTAATTTATAAACGACCTTCTAAACTATAATAAGTATAACATATAATCATATGCTACTGAAGCGGTGTTGCACTGTGAAGGTACATGATGGCAAGAAGTTTGGCAAATTGCTCAACAAGTACTTAATGATGTAGCATCTAACGTGTCTAAACTAAGAGAAAATTTGGGGCTCCTGATGGTTGAAGGAGTGCAAGAAAGTGTAGTTTGAACCAACCATATAAAATACCTAGGGGTAATCATTGATCAGCATCTTAGGTGGGTTACGTACATTGACTACGTTTCTAATAGAATAAAAAAACTTACTTATAAATTCTAAATGTTGCGTAACGTACTCAATAAAAACAACTTGCTTATAGCTTACCACAGTTTAGTTGAATCCATACTAATCTATATATTAGTTAATAATTAATTAGGAATAAATAAATTTACATTTGCAATTTAAAAATATGTGAATAGTTTATTACCTTTTGCTTTAACAGTATTATACAAATTGACCAGCTCCTCCATCCGCGATATGTCTCTCGTTAATTGGTTCTGCAAATCTCCAAAAGGAATCGTGGGATTCAAACTAGGAATTCCCCTTCTTTTCCAGTATGTAAAGGCTCGTTTAAAGCCGAGTATTATCAATATAAATAGTGTTCCTATGAATAGGCCGATGTTGATCACTACGTTTATTAGCGTCATTTCCCTGAAATAATACATAATACAAATAACTGTATCAAACTATAAGGTAAAACGCTAACCTAAAGACTAGATACGTATTAGAATACTTTTGTCTAAATCGAATAAATGGGTAAATTTACTGAATTGTCTTAGTTTTTCAATTTTGCTTTTACCCAAATTCACGTACCTCAAATTGAACAAGCCTGAGGAATAACCATTCAACTTTTTAATAAAATTATCTCTGAGGTTCAAAACTTGTAAAGTCTTCAAATTAGAGATATCTGATGTTATTTTAATGATCTTGTTTCTATTAAAGTACCGTTTTTCTCAGCAGCTAGGATACGGGCCAGATGTATAAATTAAGATTGCTCCTTGTAAAGGTGAAGTATATATAAAGCTTTGTCACCCTATTGTAAAGTCCCCAGCATTTGCTGAACGATATCGCTGGTTTCTGCTATTTGATTTTTATTTAGAATCAACACCTAGAGATAGGACATTTGTTCGAGTGCCACAGACTCGATAATATTTCGCTCAGCTTTCAAGTACAACAGAAACTCACAAAGTTAAGAGCAGCAAGCTTCAAATAATTCCCGCTTAAGTCAAGGATTACGGAAACATACGTAAGTTTTTTTTCAAGAGCTGTAAGCATCAAATAAGTGTATCTAACTCCGCGTTCGTCTTTTCCTAAAGTATTGAAGCATCTGTAGGCTTCTTCGAAAGTGAGTTTGGGCGGTTTATAGTTTCTTGGAAATGCTGAACTGGTGATAGAAGTTGGGAATCTTGTCCCCCTTCTTATTGGATTATTTTACTATTCGCGAACTGTAATCACAAAAAACTGTCAATCTTTTTAATTGATACATTTGGCTCGTATCCTAGCTGCTTAGAAAAACTTTACTTAAATAGGTACAAGATAAATAAATAATAAAATAACCCATCTGGGGTAATTTGAAGAATCTACAAGTTTTGAACCTCAGAGGTAATGTTATTGAAAAGTTGAAGGGTTTTTCCACAGTTTTGTCGATTTTGACGTACTTGAATTTGCGTAAAAACAAAATTGAAAAACTGACGCAGTTCAGTAAATTGCAATGCTTATCAAAACTGGTAATCATTATAATACTAGAATAAATGGGTGCTCTACCTATCCTAACAATAACTACACGAAGAGCAGAATAAAATTCAGTCATAAAAGTACTGTTAACGGACAAAGTTGTGTCTCCAAATCGCAAAACACAAATGTGTTCTTTGAGTATTCAACATAACCTACAAATACTACCATAATATTTTTCAAATTTTGCTCAGGACTTCCTGTTAAGGTGGCGAGGCAAACGCATGTTTGTGTGTGTTAGAGTCAGGGTTAGGTCTAGAAATCTTAAAAAATTTAAATAATCATTAGGCTTATCTAATTCTCAGTTACCCAAAAACGCTTTGTAAGTGAATAATCGCTAAGGAAGTGATAATTTCAGTATAGAGCTATTTTTTTGTGTATAGGGATTGGAAAGAAACATACTGGTTAAGTTTATATAAATTTACTGAATTGTCTTAGTCTTTATTACCAAAATATTCATTAGATAGTACATAAAGTGAAGATTAATAAAACAAAAGAAAATTTTTACATTAAATTCACTTGTGTCTGGTTGTTAAGGTCGAAAGGACCAGGACCATTGTGCTAAAAAGGCCGTAAAGCTGCTTGGACAAAGAAGAAGAACAAATTTTGCTCAATGACATGTATTTATCTTACACTGATATAAACATAGAAATGACTTCTAAATCATACTTTAGTATTTAACTTTTTGAAGAATATTTCAACCATAGACGCGTTTATATTAACCAATTTTCTGTTATGTTTCGGCTTGCACGAAAGTTATTAGATCGGGTATAAGCAAAAAAAATTGTTATGAATAAATATATGGCGTAGCATTCAAAACTGTGTTAGAAATAACTCAAAAACCAAAAATAATACTCGAAATCCTAGAAACGCAAAGTCATCACGGTTTATTTTGATGTGACGTCACCAGCGTTCCAACCAATCACGGAACGTTTTCATGGGTAATAAAAGTTGAAGCAAAACGGTAATATTCCTATGATATTTTTTTCCAAAAATTAACTGAATTTGGACATGATATGAAGAGAATACATATTTTTAGGGTATTTCTAATATTATAACCATTACCATAAATTGCAAATTATTTTCGATCGTGTCAAATTCCTACTGAAGATTATTAATGATGAACCGGCTAAGAATATTTTAAAAACAAATTATTTCAATAAAACGTAATATCGAAAATAGTGTAAACACGTTAAATTTACAAAAATGGTTCATATAGAAAGTTACATCAAAAAATAGAAGTTATTACGAAATATTCAGTAGAATTCCAAATCGAAATTGTAAAAAACTGTTTCAAGGTCCTTAAGATAATAATTTGTAGTAGAAATAATATAAGTACGAAAAATAGGAACTGGATATTACCTATTTACTTTGCGATTGTTTATGATTTTGTAAAATAGACACTGGATCAAATTGAGAATAAATAATTTAAAAATTTACCTGGTTTTTGTTGTCCACCCACACACTCACACACATGTAACTGAAGTGTGGCAAGTGTTTGTCATTAATACCGAAGTAGTATATTTTTATCGGTTTTGAGAAGTTTTTTGATAAAGCAGATCGCATCTTTTCATTTTATCTAATTTTAATTAATTATAAGGTCAATATGTTGATATGCGGTTTCATGTGTAATTGCTACCTTTCTTTTATTAGAATTAAATAATAATAATAATAAAACCTGTGTTTACTATTTACAAATTTTAATATTTCCAGTAAAACTCTTTCCATAGAAGAGAACAAAATGCAATGTTGATTCATTGTATTTTTTTGACAAAATTCTTAATTGTGTTAAAGAGAGTAATTATAATACTCTCTTTGAGGTATCATTGTTTTGCACGCAAGACAATATATCCAATGTATATTGTTTCTGGTCAGGGAACCTTCATCAGTTGCGCTTCCCACAAGAGAATGTCCTTTGTAGCACTTATTTATGTATTTGATACATATCGGTAAATTTGTGTACGCGAGATGTAAAACCGACATCTAGAATTTTCTGGAAAACTAGCACACAGAGGTCGTCCTATGTAAAACAGGTGAAAATTTGTTCGTGACGGGATAACAGCACGAAACGGCTCCAGATTCAATATACGTCGTTTTATTTCGATTGTGGTGTTATTGCCCAAAAGAGCATAAAAGTACTCAAGAATATGCCACAAACAACGTTTAGAAGACAATTAGAAACCAGCTATGGGACTGTAGTGACTAAAGTGCTTAGAGATTTAGAAGGTTTATTTAAGAAGCTTGCCCGAACCAAGAATAGCCTGACATTCTTGTGCAGATGTCGGGAGATGGGGATTATTCCTAAAGGTTTAAAATTTCGTCAACCCTACATCGGTGGGAGAATTAAGAGAAAATTGTAGCATATATACAACTGCTTATGGGTTACGAAATGTTGCATTTCCATTTCCGCCACACTGTATATCTGTAATTCTACTGCACCTTCTATTCCAAGAACCCTGTAAATTCAACCGCTATATACTTATTTTATTAGTTATAATTACACTCTATTCTATATTTTATTAAACACCCTATATATGCAACTGCTTATGTGCCACCCACGAAAAAAATGATTTCTAACATATCTGTAATCGCCCTGTATAATTATAATATACAACGATAACTTTACCACTAAACAATAACAACGCTTGCATGCCACTTCCAGAAGTACATGCTCTAAGTATATAACAGCATTGGTCCCTCTATATATAATTACTCAATGTTTTTAGTCTGGCGGCGACGGCACATTCAGTTGTTTGGTAATGACATTATGGACGTAAATAATGAATTTTTATTATATTTTATTTAATAAATGAACCAATATTATAAATTAATATTAGCATTCTGCTCTGAAGGTCGTCAGTAGCTACTAAACAAAACAAATATGAAGAAAATCGGTTGAGAAACAGAGGAGAAAATGGTACCTAATCGTTTTGTCTTTGCCTATTTATATATAGATTTAACCAACTTATTTTAAATAGAAACATAACAAAAAATAACACACATGAAAAAAAACTTTACTGTAACAAAAACTCTCATAAATCTTTCACATAAACAGCTAAATGCCACTGAAACTTCACTACTACAAAAAGGACTTAGCTTTGTAGTTACTCCAAAATCAATTCCTAAATTTGATATAAGTGCTATAGAACAAACCGCAAATAAACTAAATTCTAGTGATGCTCAAGAATATAGAATAAGAGCAATTGAACTCGAAAAACCTGTAAATATTAAAAATAACCTTACTAATAATGAATTATGTGCAATTACAAATTTTAAAAATGACAATTCTATGAAAATTTTACTTGCTGACAAAGGCAATGCTTGAAATAAAACTGATTACTATGACAAAATTCAAAATATAATAAACCAAGGACAATACACTAAACTGACAAAAGATCCAACAAGCTCAATAGAAAACAAAATATACCGTTTACTGTACGACCACAAACATGAATTCAACGAACAAGAATGTCAATGTAAACCACCACATTTCTATGGGTTACCAAAAATTCATAAACCTAATATTCCTTTAAGACCAATTGTCAGTTATATAAATTCTCCGTGTAGTGAACTTTCAAAATTTCTTTTAAACATTATTTGTCCTCTTACAGGAAGTTCTGTTTCTCATCTAAAAAACAGTGCACATTTCTTGGAAAAACTGTCTCATATAGAATACAAAAATACCTTTACAATAGCAAGTTTTGATATAGTAAAACTTTATAACAATGTTCCTGTTTACAATACACTCCCAATAGTAAAACCACTACTAGAACGGGAGTCTTCATTAAATCAACGAACTCAGTTAACAATTGAAACAATAATGGAAATACTAACATACTGTACCAAAACTACATACTTTCAATTAAACGATGACTTTTACCAACAGGATTTTGGCATGGCCATGGGTTCTTGTCTCTCACGAGCATTAAGTAACATATTTTTGGAAAACTTTAAACAGCAAGTAATTTTATCAAAAGAAAATATACCTTTAGTTTGGTGGCGTTACGTTGACAACATTTTCGTAATTTGGGAACACAATCTTGAAGAACTAGATAAATTATTAAATGACATAAATAACAAAGAGCCAACTATCAAATTTACCCTAGAAATTGAAGAAAATAACTATCTTTCCTAGACATATTAATAACAAAAAAAGAATCTTCATTGGAAACAGAAGTTTATAGAAAACCAACTCATACAAACAGATACCTAAATATCAATTCAAATTATCCGAATACAGTAAAGAAAGGTGTCATTAATTCATTATATGATAGAGCAAAGACCAACTGTTATGCTGATAATAAATTTAACAAAAAATAAATAATTATAAAAAATGTTCTCACTGGAAACAATTACCCCACACTAATACTACTCAGGCCAACTACATTACAGTTACAACTATACCATATATACAGGGTCTGTCAGAAATATTGAAAAGAGTGGGCAACAGATTTAATGGTAAAACAACATTCCAAACAAGAAATCCACTGAAATCACTAATATCGAAAACAAAACCAACCAACAAAACCCAGAACTCATAAAACAGCATATACAAGATTCCTTGCTAATGCAATAAATTTAATATTGGAGAAACATCGAGACCATTAAACATACGAATAAATGAACACAAGAATTACATAAAGAAACGACAATTTGAAAAATCGAAAATTTGTGAACATGCTTGGACTTACGCCATAAAATACAATTTGATTTTTAATAAGAAGAATAATAATCAAGAATATGCCACAAACAACATTTAGAAGTCAATCAAATGAATGGAGACAAACTGTGTAGTTCACAATTCTAAGATCTCAATTAAAATACATCTTAGAATTGTGCCTTTTTTATCGACTTATGGCCTCTAGAGACCGATTGTCGACAACTCACCAACAAAAGTTCCATAAGTCTTCCACAAAAAATGTTTTCACACTCTATCCAGATGTTTAATCGTAGTAATTCGTAATTCTTAAACTAAATGAAGTAGTTGCTGTTTGTGGGTCACCTTGTATATTTACCTTGTAATTAAGTTATAGTATTATCATTTTCTAATTTATTAATAAAGGCATATTGTTTTCAGAAATAGTATTACTTTGTGTGGGCGAGATGTAAAGACCGACATCTAGAATTTTTGGGAAAACTAGCACACAGATTACTTTTATGTTTTTTTGGGCAATAACAGTATATTGAAGGAAAACCAAACGTTTCAAAGTCTATTCTGCCTTCGTTGTCAATGGCTTTATATTTATTGATGTAAATTGCAAAATGAAAATTTGATTTATGGTATTTAAATTGACATGAGAAAATTTGTTGTTTTTAGATATACAGGTAGCACAAAACATTCTAAAGATCATGTATTATAGTTAAACAGCTGTCAAATTAGAAGAATTTGAAAGAGTTGTCTTTTTTATCCATAGTTTCTTAACCATTGACAAAGGGGTCTGACCTAGACCCCGAAACGTTTGGAATATACAGCAATTTTCTTTAAACTGTGGTGTGATTTCCTAAGAAGTACTTAGACATTGAACAATATGCCACAAATATCATTCATAAATCACATTAAGTTGGGGTTTCACAACAACGTCCTTTTTTATATTCGTTTAAAACTTAAACAATTAACTGTATAAAAAATTGGCAATGACAGGTCCAATTGGTACTGAATACAAACTTTTTTCTACTGTTGTTATTTTCATAAACGGTTATTTGATTTTTGGGGATGCATTAGTTTTGTAGATATTCTATTGAAATCTATTACACTATAATTGTTAGCTACCAAATTTTGAAAAATGTATAGACCAGCATACATTTTCAACAACAAATATGCATTGCCCAGTTACCCAAACAATTGATTAGTCTGCTGATATGTCTTCGCCTTGGCTGAAGAAACTTTCTATACATGATCGACTGTAAGTGAAGGGGACACTACACCAAAGAATTTATAAATATAGGTTCGACCCGCTATCGGTACTAGTGAATCGTTATAGTCGGTGCGTTAAAGAGTCGTACTTCCCGTTGGCAAAAATGAGAATCATCTTGGCGTAAGTGATGCTACTTTTTTTCTTTGCCTAAATCTAACCTCTAACCTTAATCTGGCTAACAGCGATGATCGCGATAGGCGCACTTAAATTTCTCTGACGCGTTTCTTGTGTTTTCACTTTCGTTTGTCGCTCACGGGCTTCGGCATAGGCCGTTCGAAATTCAATTTGGTATTCGTACTTAAGATTTGCGAAATAATTTCAGAACGCGGCTACTAGATTTTAGCGAAAATAAGCCGTGATCTACATCTTGGTGGAGGTTTTGTGTCAGTTCTTTAGTTGTGAAATAAAATGGGAGACCTCGCCTTTACCTTGAATTGATTGGATAGAGTATGAAAGGACTTTCCTCGTATGCGATACGTTTGTAAATGGAGGAATTATAAAATTTATCGGAGTTACCGGTAATCAAAGAGCATATGAAGTTTCTTAGAAAAAAAAAATGCCCCAAACTATTATTTGCTAGGATATCAAAATGTTCACCGTCTTGTGTGATATTTCGAAATAGCAGTGACTTTTCCATATTTATGTTGTAAATGGATAGTTTCTCAACTGAAAATATTTGCATCCAAATGACATGTGATAATTAGTTTATGTTAATAAAGTAACATTAATAATTTAGTTATTTCGTATGTACGAGGCAAGCTTTTTAAGTAAAATAGTAACTAAAAATTTATTGTGATGACTTTTTATGAAATTGCACATATGCAAAAAATTTACAACTTCAATTTTTACATTTTAACAACAGTAAGAATCTAACTGCAGTATTAAGTAATCTTTAACAATATTCGTATGTCTTCACTAATGACAGATAGATGTTCAATCTATAACTTAGTAAAGGTTTTTTAAAAAATAATTCCAAAGACTTAATGAATCAGTTAAATTTCAATTCTAACTATTTATAATAATTCCACCTTATGGATTACTCAATATAACATATTTTTTAACTACCCTGTATAACTATAATCCTACTCCGCGCAATATTTCAACCACCCTGTATATTTAACTAATTATGGACCACCCACTAAAACATCTGTTCTTACATTTGTTGAATCACCCTGTATAACTATCGTTTGAATCCACTCTATATTCCAACCATGATGTATATGCATCTGTGGCAACCATCCTATAGAAGCAACTGCTTATGGACTACCATACATCTACGTCTTAAAATTATTTGAATCATCTGTAAAACTATAATTCTAGTCCACCACCCTGTATATGTATTTGTTTCTGGCCACCTAATATAACATTTTTTACATCAATCAGTATAACTATTATTCCACTCTATCGTATATTCCAATACCCTGTTAATGCACTACTACACTGCTACACTGTATAATAATAAGTCTACCACGCTCTATATTTCAACTATCATAAATATCCAACTGCTTAGGGGTCACAATTATTTTTTCTAGCTTTTTTCTAACCACCCTGCTTAACTATAAATTCATCTTACTCTACTTTTTAACCACTTTAATATATTATAAATGCATTCCAATCTATATTTTAACCACCCTATATATCCAACAGCTAATGGACCACCCAATAAAACGTTAAGAAACTTATTTTGAACTACCCTCTACAATTATCATCTGTGTCTAAATGAAGTTTAGGTACCCCATTTTGCTAAATTTATTACATAAATCCATATTATGCAAGAAATATAAATATTTGTCGCCTTAAAATTAAAACTTGAATTAAGATTATTATAAGAATACTTAGCTGTGAAACTCACAGGTACCACCCCTTAACGATTTTTCAAATGGACTCGTCCAGAAAAATTTTTTCGGAATGGCCAAATATTTTCAATATTTATATGTATTGATACTTTAAAATTTGGAAAAGTGAGATGAGGGGTTTCTAGATCAACTCGTCTACTTTCGAACGGTGGTTTATTCATAATGATAGGGTCATCCGCTGAGGTAATATGGCCTTTCAGAAAAATATGTCTTCAGTAGGATTGTCCAAAATTCTACAAAAACTACCAGGGCTACAGTATTTATTTTTAGAACATGAACTGGATATGGGAAGATCTATTGTTTCAGTTAATAAAAATGTTTTAGCTATAAATAAGCGATTTTTTTTGGAATTTCGAGTAAAGGTGCCATTAACTAAGTAACCAATAAATAATTAAGTTGAACATGTAGTAGCTCATTTCGTAGGTTTTTTCAAACCAACACGGTTTTATAGTGGATTTTGGGTAAAAGGTAAAAAACTAAATTGTTACTGATTTTTTATAAAACAAAAACGCATGGATAAAAAATGTTGAATCACCTATCACTTGATATTACAATCATTAAATTAAATTAAAGGTGCCAAGTTATCACAACAACAACAACAACAAAATTGCTCTGTTATAGTATTAGCTACTACTACTAGCAAAAGTGTAGAAATTCTACTCAAACATGACGCCTTTTGGATAAATTCTTCAACAACACAAGCTATTTTAAATGTTATAAGGGGCCTGTAAACAAGGATTTCCAATATTTAACAATGTAACATAAGTTAAAGTTAAAGGCAATTAAGTAGTTTTAATAACAATGGAGCCATACCATATACAAGGTGTTTCTAAATAGGGTTTCGAACTGTTGTGTATAGAACTCGTTAAAATAAGCCAAAATGTCCCTATTAACATGTGCCCTAAAACGCACCCTTAGGATGTTATATGTCCTTAAAAGGGCTCAAACCAAGCTGCGTTTTCCTGTTATTGACAAACCGGTCAAAAAATATGGGGAAAATTACAATAATTGTCACTATTTTGTTAAGATTCAAGTATTAATTCTAATATATAATTTTAATATAACTGCAAAGAACATATGACATGTAAGTTAATTTTTTGTTGAATTATAATAATTCAAACCTTCTTCTTCTATTTAGTATTCTGGCAATATATAACGAACCCAGTTTAATAATAAAATATTAAATAATTGGAAGTATTTAAGTAGATAGTTTTTAAATATCAAAGCATGCCTGACCATTTTTCAAAGTAGTTGTACTATATTTTAATCTAATAAATATTAAAAAAGTGCCCGTCATAATGCACCAAGTTAGCTTGGCCATAATGTAACAAGAGAAAATTTCATAGATATTTAGGAAAAATACTTATTTTATATATCCTTGTTTGAACAAAAGGCAAAACCGGTGGCTCAATTCATATCATACCCTTTTTCTACTGCAGCTTAGTTTAGTTTATTTATTGGTAAAGTATTACAACTGTGTGTTTTTACAAGTCAAAGGTACACAAGCATGAAATGGTTTAAATATGTATACAAAAGCCTATATAAAATGTTATTAAAATGGTAAGATAACAAAATGTCCTATGTACTAATATATAGACAACACTGTACATTATAGAGGCAAACACATTAAAAATTTACACATTGAAATCACTTCCTAAGTACTCCTCAAAAGAATAAAAGGCGTGTTTTAAAAGATAATTTTTTACTCTTGTTTTAAAATGATGTACGTTTAAATTTTTTATTTCTGCTGGCAGTGCATAGAAAAATTTAATGCCATAATAGTCAGTATCCATTCTCGTTCGTTGCAATCTGTGGTAGCTGAGAACCAATTCTCTTCCGTTCCTTGTTGAATAGGAGTGAATATCGTTGTGTGTTCTGTAGCTGTTTTGGTTCTGTTTCATATAGACAAGACACTGAAGGATAAAAGTGCAAGGTAGGGGAAGTAGTTTTAGCCCCACAAAGCTATCTCTACAACACTCGTGGTATTTTAAACCTGCAATAATTCTAACACAACGGCGTTGTAACTTAAAAATTTGAGCAAAGCACGGTGAATGTCCCCAATTTAAAATCGCGTAGGACATATTGGAGCTAAAGTATCCATGATACGCTGTCAGTAATGTGCCCCTAGATACATTTTTTGACAGGCTCCTTATAAGAAAAGTTATTTTACATAATTTGGAGCTAAGGAAATTAACATGGGCTTCCCAGGTCAACCCAGGATCAAGGTAGACCCCTAAGAACTTCACTGGTCCATCACTCTCTAGAGTCTATGGTGAAGATTGTAATGTAAAATTAATCTTCTGGGTCTTACTAATGTTGAGACTAAGCCTATTGGCTAACAACCAATTCTCTATTTCACGCTGTTTGATTTGAGTCCACTGCAATATTGGGTCTGAAGGTTGATAGCGCAGCAATGTTGTGGTATCACCAGCAAACAGGATTCTCAGGTGATTCAATAGATTGTTAAAGTTTATCAAGTCATTTATGTATATGAGAAATAACGGAGGACCCAACACAGAGCCCTGAGGTACGCCATGCTGAATCCTGCCATTCACGGACTGCTGAGTCTCAAAAAGAACATACTGTTCTCTTGCTTCTAAATAGGACTGTATAAGGGTAATACTGCTCGAATCAAAGTTGTAGTGAGATAGCTTTTTGTAAAGAATTTCAAAACTTATACAATCGAATGCCTTCGTTAATTCCAGGAATGTACCATATGTATTATGCTTATTTTCAAAGCCCTCTGCCACAAACTCACTTAGTCGATTAATAGCCAGAGTTGTGCTCTTGTTGTTACGAAAACCAAATGGATTTGGTGTAAAGATATGATTTACTTCAAAGTAATTAATCATTTGGTCTTTCAATAAAGATTCAAGAATTTTTGAGATAAGTGGCAATAGAAATATTCGCCCTGTAATTAGTTACATCTTCAGGATCTCTTTTTTTTTAAAACAGTTATAACTTTTGCCAGTTTTGAGAACAGAATAAATATGCTTTCTCTGATGCAGAGATTAAACAAGTGAGTCAGGGGTTTGCCACTCTATTCTGTGAGATATTTAAGGATCTAGAGTTAATGTCAATAACATTCTCTGCTACCACATTTTTAATGTCGGAAAATTTTATCTGAAACCATTTTTTCTGTTATACTGATAAAATTTGAAGCTATCTCCAATGTATTGATTTGATAAATACTCATTGAAGGAGCTATTAGAAGAAGAAGATTTTAATCAGCTCGTCACTGCGATTGACACAAAGGAATCATTGAAATCTGGCATTGAGGTGCCTGAACTTTTCGGTGCTCGGAGCGGAGTTCCATGAGTTTTTATTATGCTACA
>CM067219.1:137905568-138053468 GCA_034190945.1 Octodonta nipae | reverse complement strand
TTTTAACAAATAAGTGTAGATCTAAAATCTAGTTAAAAAAAATATGCCGAAAAAAGTAACCAAACTGCAGATTAAAAGTTTACCTACAAAATTTTACAAAAGCAATGTTAAACAAATAATTATTTGAGAACGAGAATAAGTGAAACTTACCAAAAATAATATCACATGAGGTAATTTTCAATCGTCGCACGCACTGGACATACCCGTACTCGGCTCAACGTAAGGATCGACTAAGGTAGTCAAGGGAAGTGAGGCGACAATATAGCTTATACGTATACCACTCGGTGTTGGTTGGTTTCTGAGAAAATACTACTGGCCATATTGGCCAACTAGGTCATAATACCCGAAATTACTCTATTTACAAAATCCCAATGGCTTCTGACCTCATAGCCAGTGGCATTATTAACTGAACAACTTTTTACATTTTTGACATTTAACCATTTTTGACATTTTCGAAATTTTTGACATTGACATTGTTGACACTTTTGACATTTTTGATATTGTTGACATCTGTATTTAGTTTAGAGCATCTACTTCCTAGAGATAGCCTTCAGTGCATAAATATCGTGCTAATGCTAGAAAGAAACTGCAACCAAAGAGCTCATTGGCTGCACCTACCATCGAGTGAAATAGTCTCTTGCGCTCTCTATTAACCTCTCCTTCTATCTTTAACACGACATTTGTGCATTGCAGGCTAGCTGCAGAAGTGTGTGCTCTAAGGTATTTAGTTGGATCTTGGTATGATTCTCTCAAAACCGATGACCTCACCTTTTACAGGTACACCAACTGGTGACTCGATTGCCACTCTACGTTTTCTGTACTGGCAACAGATGCACCTTCCTTGACGTAATCTATTTGATAGATGTCTTCCATTTTCTCGTAATCGTTATCACAGAGATGGTCTAGAATATCACTGGCCATATCGTCATTTTTTTACTTAGTTCCTCCAGTTCTTTGTAAAGAGTAACTTCTTTTCTGGCCAGTTTTTGTATCTGCCCATTTCGGGTTCGTAAAGATGGGAATCGTAGTGACAATACGGCTCAGCCAATCTAGCGACGTACATGATGTCCTTCTTCGATTGTATTGGTGGTTTGGATGGTCTTGATACTATTGGAACCGGATACGGCCATTTGTAATCCCTCCTGCTGCTGGTCAGAAAAGTTTCATTGTCCACGTCATTTTGAAAAATGCAACTTTACACTTTCAAGTTAGATTTTTCGTCTACCGCCCCTTATTTCGTATTTTTAATTTCATAATGGAATTCTTCAGCATATATAATCAAAGGCCAAGTCTCAGAAGTAAATAAAACGTAAAATTTTGTGACAGCCTTGTCAAAATACTTATGTATTCCATTTTTGCATTTGAACAATAGAAGGCATTTCACGAACAGACAAATAAACAAAGAATTTTATTGCAGTAGCCAGGAGGGAGCTTAGGATCTTAAACATTCCTCCCTGAATTTGGGTGTTTAAATTTGACTTTAGCTCACTTTATTTTTAATTAAACTCTATTTTTATACATTTTGCAGTTCCGTTCAAGGCATGAACTTACAGAAGGGGAGGGTTGTGTGGCTCTCCCCCCTGGACATGAAAAACCTGTCGTTTGCTTTAAAAGTTTCCATAAATTGCTGACCTGCCCCATCCTGGGCCAATTTTTTTTTATTGCCACTATCTATAGGAGAATTGTTTTTCTGATTTACCCCGCCCATGGTTCAAGATATTCCTCTTCAAAAAAATTGCTAGATCAGTTACTAATTCTTGTTCATAAATAATAATTTTAGATTGAACGAGCCGAATTTTTTTTTGTAGGAAGACCTTTTACTTTGGATGAAGTTGTCGCTTTGAGCTTCGGCTTGTCATTGGTGGATTTGAAACCAGCTCGAATACCCTTAGTTTTGTCTGTACTATTTGGCGTCATCAGGAGTATCAGAATAAAGCTAGAGAAGAAATCAAAACGGTTATGGCACGATACAAGACCAGATCACATATGAGGCGGTACAAGAATTGAAATATGTACAGCAATGTATTGATGGTGAGTATTTGTACTGATAATACGTATAGTTTTCAGTAAATGCGAAGATAAAGTTAAAACATATCCAACAACTATGTATTTAGTTCAAGCTGAATCTATCCGAAATTCACTAGTTAGTTGACAAATCCATAATATCTTTAAAAGAAAAGACAAAAACACTTTAATTTATGATTATAGAAGGACGCATTTTACACATATCGGACACCTTGCAGTTTCAATCCCTAAGCAGGGATGAATATCACTTCTACAAGTTTAAATACAAAGTATCATGTATACCTCATTTTAAAATCAGATATTTTTACAGTGTAACGAGTATATTTTAAAAGTTATTTTGAGTGACTAGTTTTGAAATGAAAATCCTCTATATACGTTGTGCTATAGCTACTTAGTGTGTAGCTATTCTGTCAGTTAATATATTAACTCAGATTAATATATCCGGTGGACATTTATCTTGAGACAATCTAGATCTTGAGTGTATGGGTTATTTGCAAAAACAGTAAGGAGTTCTAAGGATTCAAATGACCCATCAAATGACCCATAGTACGACTTCCGGTCTATGCAGGAAATGATCTATTCATACCAACTGTTTTTTTTTTAATAGAATTATACAAATTTTATCAAGGGAAAAAGCGAAAAAACAAGCAGTTTTTGTTCTTATCAGTTTTTTGTTTCGATATTTAGGCCAGAAATTAGCCATAATTTGTTAGGAGTGTTTTATTTTCGGACAAGGAAATTTCCAGTGGATTCCATTCTTTAGGAAAAAGTTTCACATAAAAGTTGTAAGTTTTCAAGTGGGCCATCCAATAGCCCTATTAATACTTCCGGTTTAGACAAAAAGTGACCTTATTTGCGCAGAAGTGTTATTTAACCTAACCTAATTTTCACTGTGGATATCGAAAAAAAAGAAAAACAAACACTTTTTGATCTTGTTAATTTTTCGATTTGATCCATATTTTGGTCAGATTTTGGTCATCTGTGTTAATTTAAGTTACACAAATAAACACTGCTATGAAAGGAAATACATATTTGACAAAAAAATGTATACTCTCTTCAGGGTGTCATTCCTTTGTACGCAAGGCAATATATATATATATATATATATATATATATTATATATAAATATAATATATATTGTTTCTGGTCAGGGAACCTTCATCAGTTGCGTTTCCCACATTGAATGTCCTCTCGAACACTTCTGTATGTATTTGATACATTTTTAAATTTGAAGATGCGAGATGTAAGACCGACATCTAGGAATGACACCTCAAAGAAAGTATTCCATATCTCTGACAGGTGAAGTAACCTGAAAATTTTATCGTGACATTCTGTCCTAGGAATTAAGGGAGAACAGCAATTACATGAAACGGCTCCAGATTCGGAACCTCTGTGTGCTAATTCTCTGGAAAATCCTAGATGTCGGTCTTATATTTCTTCAAATTCAAAAAAATGTATATTTCTGATCAATACATAAAAAAAAGCTTTGGTATTAATCAAATATTCGTATGCTGTGTGTATTTTTTGACCTTTCCAGTATATATCTAAAATACTTAAACAAAAACAATTGTTTTGAATTTTCAAAAGATAAAAATTAAAAATATTGTGCAAGCATTCTGTGACTAAATTGAATGGTAATTTTTTTATGTAATAACTTCACCAATTACATCCAAAACTAGTTAACCACCAATAATTCTATAGAGTATTGTTAGTTGCACATCACATATCACTGGATATAGATAAAAATAAATTTTAAATATTAGAATTCACAATTAATGTTTATTAATCAGCACTATTTTCATTTATTTCAAAACATTTTATTGTTAGATAAACTATACTGCCTACAATTTAAATGCGACATAGTTAAATTAATATTCGCCAAGGATTATGTTGTTTGATTGCAGTTTTATCTTTTGCATAATATCATCATTCTTCATATTAAAAATCACGCTGAAGCAAGTCCACAGAAAATAATCGAAGTTTGTGCGGTATAGTTCATTTTTGAATAAACCAGTTGTCATTTGCAAAATGAGATTCAAGGCTATCCTGTTCAAACGAAATGTTCTCCAGATTACATTATTCATTCAGGGAATCAAAGATCATTCGGAGTTTTAGTAACACAAGTAACATATTCAAAGTAGGGATGTAATGATTGTCCATTGATCAATCAGTCACGACAATTTTCTTCTTGGCCGTTTGAAAATGCAAGACTTCAATTTTATACATTTCGTGCATTACACCTTTTAAATGTTACAAGAATTACAACAATTCATAAAACCCCCAGATTTGTATCCAATAGTTTAGAATACTAGCTTTATTTGCATGTTTACTGATATTGGTTGTTTGAGAATTTTAGTTAATACCAAAAATTTTAATTACTAACAATTTACCACAACCAATAAGTAATTAACATAATTGTTCACTATATCCGGCTACATAGTATGGAATCTCGGTTGAACTATAGATGACCTCGAAAGTAGTTAAGTTACAGGTTAAATTCAAGATAGCTAGGGAGAATTTTCCTCAAAACTTTGAGATTTTCTGGGCCTCCTGTTGTTCCAAACCTTTTGTTTCTGAACGTGAGTTGGACCTTCGATGACAAATTCAGGGTAAATCAAGCCCATGTCTTAGTTATGATGTAACAAGATTCAATCCGCTCTTGCTGACAGAAGAAATAGTGTCCCCATCGACTAATATTTTGTTCATAAAAGTAAGTTATGTAATCTGAATGAATGTGATTGAGTTTGACGGGTCAAGTTGATAATAACAACAAAGGAAGATCATGGCAGAGTACTTACGTGCTTCGCTGATTGCTCTGCTGTCCGCTGGACTGTATTTTGAGTGACTTGACACCAGGGGAGGATCCAGGCACGTGCTTCCGGGGGTGTGTGATTTTATGCTTGTGGGGGGGGGATCCTGTACTAGATTTACCAAAGTATAGTTTTAAACCCATATTTCTTGGACTATTACATTTAAATGTCGTTATGTGGTTTAAGCCCATAGAACTGACTTTCTTCTAGACTCTTGGAGTTAAAATTTCCTCGTTTTAATATTAAATTTTTAACTTTGAGATTCTGAGTGGGGGCGATTGCCCCCATCGCCCCCCTTGGATCCGCCCATGCTTAGTCTTACTTCTTCCATGGGTGAGGGGTAGCGTTGGGTTTTATGACTCTTTTTAGTGAGCCGCTCAGTTCGTTCAGCTCACCAAAACGAGTCGTTCATAATGAGTCCTTCATTTGAACGATCTCCTATAACACAGCCGTTTACCCTTAGCAGATTTATATAATGTCTCTACTGGTCAAATTAATATTAAAGTTTTGCTGAGTTATAATTTAAAGATCATTAATTTACGTAGATACAAAATTTTTATTTATGTATTATTTGGTAACAAAAATAAGAAAAACTCTAAACATTAAAATGTAAACGTTCTAAACTCTCAAAACAATAAGATTATTATGCTTACTTTTAACCCAAATAGAAGTTTATACAACAAAACACTGCAAAACAATAACAACCCTGTGCCTTACTTAGTGCCTGTCATAATAAAAATTAAAATACCCACTTATGGATTCGTTGAAAATAAAACCTTCTGACCAAATTTTAAAATACCTTTCATCTCATGAACCAGACGGCTGACGGCTCTTTTTCTTTCCACTACTCCGAGCAGAGGTGACTGTGTCGGTCGAAAGACTGAACGATGAACGAGTCAACGAGTCTCTAGTTCGTGATTGAACGTTGAACGTTTAGCACATCCTACGATTCTCGACTCGCTCGAGTTCAGTGACTTTATTAATGGCGAACTGAACGAGCTATTTGACTAAACTGTGCCGCTCATTTGTGGCACATGTAGAAGAGTCGTTCGTTTTGAACGACTCATTCACGAACGACCCAAGCCTAGTGAGGGGGAGAATTGTACCGTCCAGTACGGTATCTAAAGCATCTCTGACATGAAACTAAGTGCGTAAAAATAAATAAAAAATACGAAAATAAAATGAGTAGGGATTACACTAGTAACTCAAAATCATGCCCAAAATAAATGTATCTACAACTATAAGTAAAATGCTAATGAATCCTCAACAATGAACAAAAGAAGGTAGAATTAAACTGTTTTCTGATTTCAGAAACTCTAAGGTTACATCCACCAGTCCACACCTTGAACAGAGTTTGCACCAAAGAATACAAAATACCTGGTGAAAACGTAACCATAGAAAAAAATACCAGAATTCTCGTAACACTGACCGGTGTCCATCAAGATCCTGAATACTACGAACGTCCCAAGGAATTCTATCCCGATCATTTTACAGATGAAAACAGGCGAAAAAGGCACCCTCTTGCGCATATACCTTTTGGAGTAGGACCTCGAGAATGCATAGGTAAGTTTTTGGCAACTTTGAATTAGAGTTCACTAAATTTAAAATTTACATCTCATAAGAATTCACGCATTAATCAACTCCACTCTGTTATTTCTTCAATTACGGGGTTTCGTCTCTTTTTTGAAATTCCCTCTGCCTCCGTGAAACTAGAATATCAGACACCGTTTTCAATGGTATTAAAAAACACAACTTAATAAAAAATTAAAAATAATAAAGTTTGCAATGGAAAGTTAAGCATTCACAATTTGACATTCAACAATATTAATGATTATAGAAATATAGATGATCAGCCAATGACAGATTTGAGTCCACCATTTTTCTCCTTACTGCCTGGGGGGGGGGGCTGAAAAGTGTGAGAGAATCACGTTGCTAACGTAAAAAAAAATCGTTTCATATTGTCCGGAAACAATACTTTATTGTAATGTTTTTATTTTCACACACGGGTTCAGTTCAGTTCTTGGATCTATTTAAAAACACAGTCCAACTCACTCTAATTTATTTCCACTACTATAACATAACTAATTACAATTTATCTCTACTTAACTATACGGCCGTCGAATACCGAATGAATTCCATCGCCAGCTGTCCGAATTCTCTAGTAGGTCAACGAACCATCGGGAAATTTCATTCATGTGTTCTCGAAGATTCGAGGAAATTCCATGAATTCCCATTATCGCTAGCCGTCAGCATTTCGAGTTCCACGAGCTATCGGATGAATTCTCGTAACATTATTATTTACCTGGATTATCACAAATACCAAAGTTAGGGTTGTTATATTTATCACTAAAACACTTTTTGTTTTTTTCGACTATGCATATCTAACCCTAACTAAAAATAATGTTGCTTAATTTCCGGATTCCTATGTCAGTGAAGTTTTATGCAAATTATGGATCTTATTAATTTAATATTCATTTTTCAGGCAAAAGATATGGGAAACTAAAACTACAGACCGCTGTTGCTGCTCTACTTAGACATTTTAAAGTTACTGTCAATAAGAAAACTGAAGAACCAATAAAGCTATCGCCTACAGCATTTGTGCCTGTAGCCATTGGAATCTATTTAATTTTGAGAGACTACCTGACGTCCAATCATAACATTTAAATTCTGTTGAAATATTGTCTAGTTCATACAGATGTATTATAGTTATTTATGATATTTTTATGCTTATTATTAATATTAAAATATATCACAGTATTACCTACACACAAATATTTAATTTCTTTTGTTTTTTGTATCAGGTACTGATGGGTAACACTTCAAATTTTGGAGTCCTAACACACACACGGCTCAGTGTGTCAGTACAGTGTTTGGCGCAATTGTGCCATATAGCATAATAAAAGAGTTGACAGTTGACGATTATTATAACCCAGTTTATTTACACTTACCAGGCACACTTTAAGTTAAAAAATATATACATTCGCGTACAGTATTTTTAACCGACTTCCAAAAGGGGGAGGTTATGAATTCGTCGCGTATTTTTTCGCTTTTTTTTTGTATGTATGTTACCGGATTATTCTCCTGTGGTGCACCCTTTTGAATGAATATGGCCTTGTTTAATAGAGTATATATCCGATTGGTGAAACTTCAAATTTTGGAAAAGAATTCTATTGGTAGTGATAAAATTTGTGAATGAACACATGCGTGCATGGAAATCGACCAATATCTCTAATATTTTAGTCGATTTTTCGATAACTCCTTATGGATGTGTATAGTTTTTTAACGTTTAATCTAGTAAGGAAGATCCTTAGGTAATCTCATATACTTTTCTGCGACGTGCAACTTGCAGTTTTGCAGAAAATCGCCGAAAATTCCAAAATTATTATCAAAAATTTTATCGAAATGACATAACGGATATTTCCTCATAAATATTTTAATTCCAACGTAATAGTGCGGTAATTTTAGGCACTGGAAGTTTTAATTGCGAATGTGAAAATTTTCTATGTACATCTCAAGCATATAGGTAGAAAAGCATAGTATTTTCAGGTCCTTAAATGAATGAGTACCAAGTTCGTTTTGTTTGTATACCAGGCAAATACCTATTTAAATGCAAATTTTTCCATTTTGCGAAGATGATGCATTTGTTGTCATATTCTCCCGGCCTAATAGAAAATTCAGAGACAACACATGTCAAACTTTAAACTGCTATTTGGTGGGTTATAGACAGGGTGTTTAGTTATAGCAAACAAAATCACAAAGTAAAGTGATAGAAGGAGTTGCATTTATATGAAGATTGAAATATAGGACGGACTAGAATGATAGTGGTCCGCAGACAGCCGTATATACAGGATGGTTGGAATATAGGGTTGACTGGACGTTTGGTGGTATAAAAATGTTGGAAAAAATGTGAAATTAAAATGATATAGGTTGATTAAAAACTGTTATATGATGTGGACATACGCAAATCATATACAGTATGGTTGAAATATATGCTGGAGTTTAATTATATTTATACAGTGTGATTAAAAAATTATTTCTTTTTTAGCCCATAAGAAGTTGCACAAAGTGTGGAGAGGAATTAATGTTACACAGGACGATAATATAAAATGTTAAAAATTAAATAATTTATGGGGTAGTTCACAAGAAGTTATATACTATGGTTGAAATATAGGACGGATTTGACTCCGTAAATATGGGATGGATTCTATACTCCGTCCTATAGTTTACAGAAGGCTTGTCCGTGGGCAGTCGTATGTACAGGATGGTTGGTACTTAGTTTGGAGTGGAATTATCTATAGTTATACAGGGTTGTAAAAAAAGTTGAAAAAAAGTTACATGGCGTAGTCCATAAAGCATAAAAACATTTTGGGCTTATTAAGTCAACGCGCTAGTACATTTTATTCGTAAAGATTTACCTGTCAATTTAAATGAGAAAGTATCATTGTGTAATGTTGAGGCTTTCAATGTTACCTGGTTCTGTCTATTAAGGTTATACATACAAAATAAAAAATAAAGAATGAAAACTACCTGAGTTCAAAAAAAACTAAAAAGTTGAAAATAAAACATTTTTAAAGAAAATATAACCGACTTCTACCTATAACTAAAAAGCTAAAAATAATTATAACAAAATACAACTCTAGCAGATAAATAACACATGCAATGTTGTTAGGTACCTACCCAGGAAGTAAAAAATGTAAACATTAAATGGTGCTCATTCTGTACAAATTAATTACCTACCAATCTAGTATATTTTTGAAGTCGGTGCCAAGCAACAATCAAGATTGATGAATTAGTAGATAAGTACGCAATGAAGGATTTTAGATTTGCTTGGCACCGGCTTCAAAATATACTAGATTTGTAGGTAATTAATTTGTAAAGAATGAGAAAACCTTTAATGTTTACATTTTTACTTCCTGGGTAGGTACCATAACAACGTTGAATGTGTTATTTTTTTGCTAGAGTTGTATTTTTTAGCTTTTAGTTATAGGTAGAAGTCGGTTATATTTTTTTAAATGTTTTATTAAATTGTCTTTGCCCTATTTTGTACCTTATAAACAAACAAAAACATCTACAATCAATTATATTCCGAATTACGAAAACTCTATTAGACTACATACCTTAAATATAGGCAACAATATTTACGCATACTCTAATTATGGGTGTTGTCTTAAGCCTAACATTCAGTGAATGATAAATTTTATAGAGCACGAGTCGTTTAAATTTAATGTTATTGGATATATTTTATTAAAGACGAAAGACTAGATCACAAATTCAAGGTAAAAACATTTTTGAAAAAAAGCGAGATGGTGCACTTTTTTCGCACTCAATCTCGAGTCTTCATTTCGGCTTTCACATAAAACAGTACCATTTAGTGAGCATACTTTATTCAACATACACACGTATCGGTGTCCCTGTGCTGCTTACCGTCACCGGTGTTATATAACGAGCTGGGGACTAGCTGGAGTTGATTTTATTCATCGTACCAGACACACTATATGACTATACATAAACCAGAAATGAATGATTTTTTACAAATGTCTACTTTTTAAATTTATGAATACATTAATTAATACTAAATAAAAAATATTACTAATTGAAACAGTGGCGAGCAAAATGGTTTTTATTTTCCGTTAATGCCAACACCCGATCTGAAGCAGAAGACAGAGTATCATAAAAGTGTAATGTGTTATTGGATCGTGTCAGCACCCTGTAAAGGTGTTGACAAAAAAAATGTGCGGTACGACACAGTGCTACACATCACTAGTATCAGGTACAAAAACACATGTTTAAAAGCCATACAATATATATTTTTTTAAAAAATAGATGTCAAAACTGTATAAACAAGTTACACTCTAATAAGTTCTTTTCAGATAATTTTTTAAACAAGATGCATCTGATAAAATTAACTTATTCTAAATTTTATTATATTGTTATTTTGTAAATGCAGTTCACATAGAGAAGAGATAATAAGACGGTATTAGTCTGAAGTTGGCAGACGATGTAACTCGTTCCTCGAAGTTTCCTTGGACTTCCATCGTCTTGAAGTGGTTGATCTCACAACGTTTCAATAGCTGTGTATCTGCTATCGTCATCAGGTGAATGATGACGACAACCACTTCAAGACGATGGAAGTCCAAGGAAACTTCGAGGAATAATAAGACGGATCTAAAAAAGGCCTTAAAAAAACTGGAAACCACCCAGTGTCGATAATATACCTTCGGAAAATTAAAAGTATCTATAATAAACTAGACGGAGTATATGACAACGATCTATAACGAATTATTGAAAAAAAAGAGGATTTTTAAAGAATCTACTCTACTGATGTATTTGGAAGTTATACTAGCCGATTATCAGGAACAGACTAGTGAAAGAATTTAACAACAGGGTATAATCACAGAGGCAATATGGGTTTAGTATGGTAAATCAACAATAAGGGAATTGAATTGTATCAAAGCGAAAGTCAAAAGTAATAAAACGAAAATGGGCTGCCTTGTTCACATTTGATGTAAAAATACGATTTCATAAGGACTTCCTAGCCAAAAATAATAATACGTCACTTAAAACACAAAAAGATTATTGATTACTCAATGAGAAGTATTCAACGCTACCTCAAGGTATATAAAGTCCAATATGTAAAGGAGTACCACAGGGATCAATATTGAGTCTCATAGTTTGGGATGTAATCTGTGATAAAATACCCAAACAGCTGCCTACAGAAACTATAACAATTGCGTTTGCACATGACCTTGCCCTAAATATGGAGGCAGACAAAATTCTAATGGAGATTGTCAATATGGCAATAGAGAAGAAGGACAAATAAATCATAAGTACATCATTAGAATGGGTGCCTCATAAATAAGAAGCAATAAACTCAAAGAAACCAAGTTAGAAAGATAAGGGAATCGATCAAATTTGAAATAGGAAACGCAGATATTGTGCCAGAAATAAGAATAAAATGATTAGATATCTACATAGACCACCAGGGCAGTTACAGCATACATATCACCAAAACGATACAAAAAGCTGAGAGAGTAAACTACTGAGCAATACAAAAGAGCAAACGTATTTTAAAAGAAAGATTACGTAATTTGTGGTACAGTTTACGAATATGCAAGGGCACGTATTTGGCTCCCTTCATTAGAGATAATTAAATACAAGAATATGGTGTAAGTATTCAATGAAAAGCCAAATTAAGACTAATTTCGGGCTATCGTACGATATCATATGAGCCTGCAAGAGTAATAAGCCTATGGGAAACGAATACAAAAAGAATTATTAGAACCCTGTACAAAACAAAAATAATAGACAAGAGACATTAAAGGAATGGCCAGTAGAATGGGACAATACCAAATATAAAGCACAGTGAACCAAGACATTAACTCTAATATCGAAAAATAGACTAGCAGAAAGTACGACAGTTATGATTATTATCCAATTCAATTCCCCTCGACTCATGGGAGTTTCAATAAATATCTCAAGAAAATATTGAAAACTGTAACACACATGGAATGGAGGATTTCTTTCATTGTCTAAAATATTCAAGATATAACAAAAAATAAAGAATAGTACAAGACCAGACAGATCAGCGAGATAATTAGAACTGGATATACTGTGTTATGGAAGATAAGAAATGAGAAGAGAGTGATGTCACAGTTAAGAGTGGAACATTCAGAGAGCAGCACAGGCCTTACTAACGACAGTATACTAATATGCTATTAAGGTGAAACTTTCGATAAAACCTCCAATAGAACTACTGCAACTACCATCGGTCAATCAAAACACGCCTAGCTTAAATAGACAAAAGTGCTTTCACGGTCCAAATTAGCTTCAGCTTTCTATGCGGTTTCATCTATGCTGGGAAGATGTATATCACTGTTGTAGATGAAACGTTCGAGAGAACCTCCAATACTTCCATTGCAAACCAGTCGATAAATACATGCTGTTCAGAATTTAATGAACAATATACAAAGCTTTCATTTCAAAACGAGCCACCTAAAATAAGTTTTAAAAGATCTTGAAAATAAAAAGACGAAAAAAACGTCAATTTATATTTACGGGGGACACATTTTACACGTATCGGTCACCCTGCAGTTTCAACCTCTAAGCAGGGGTAAATATCACATTTTCAACTTTAAATACTTTTAAAAAGAGGTATCATGTGATACCGCTTCGTGGCTGAAACTCCAGGGTGACCGATAAGTGTAAAATGTGTCCCCTTGTAATTATAAATTGACTTTTTTTTGTCTTTTTCTTTCAAAGATATTTCAAAAGTTATCTTGGGTGGCTAGTATTGAATTGAAAAGTATACATCTTTTAAAGCCTATTATAAAAAATAGTATCCCATATACGTCCACAAATAGAATTTAGAAAATTTTATTTTTGTTCCAACTTCTTTCTTTTCCAGCTAAGGAACACCCAAAATGTCTTTGATGTAGGCCTACAATACTCCAGAATATCATAGCAAGTTATCACATTGTTCGTGTCTTTTGGTCAAATTCCTCGTAAATTATCGTAAAATGTACAAACATTCAATTTGTTGGCAGTAATATTTGGATTGGCACCAGTTCTGACTAAAATATGTAGGTACTTCCTACTGTTTTGTTCTTGTAGCATCACCATAAGATGGTGGGGGTGGTTCATTAATAGCCGAACCTGAAAATATACTAAATTATAGCCAAATTTGTTAACTTATTTGAATAGCAATAATTTGTCACACAACAAATAGATAAAAATTTAATACATTCTTATATCCCAAGTCCTGGTATCCATCCAAATCTACCTAACATTTTCTGAATACCCTTTAGTTGTTATTGATTTCCACATTTTCAGGTCTTACTTTTGAACATATTTCCGGCTTCTGAAGTAATGAAATAAAATTTTGATAATGTATTTAAGCTTTATTGCCCAACAGTATAAGCCATTAACAGAGAAACTATACATAAAACTAAATAAAATATGCTGTAACTAATTAAATCTATCTTAATAAACAAAAGATAAAAAGAAAAGGACAAAAAAGAAAGAATTAACTCAATTAACGTAAATATGTAAATGTAAGGCGTTCACCGTTGATTAGTTTACAGCTTGAACCAGATCTCCAACATGACAAAAATGAATGTCACATTGCTTGCAGATATCGATATAATAGTAACACATATTGTATATAGGAGATTTGAGCAAAACGTTTGTTCGAGTCCTACAGCACAATAATGTTAAGCTATTTCTGGCCTCAGATCGAGGTACCAGAAAGTTGATTTTATTAAGTAGTGTCGGTGAATTAATATTATTATGAAGTAGGTTGAACGAAAATTTTAAGAAGGCAAATTCTTCGTACACTAAGGCTGACAAATAAAAATTGATTTAATAATATGCCATATTCAGTACCCTGTAGTGGATAGCTATGGCACGTTTTGAAGTAGATATTTCAGAAACCTTCTTTGAATTCGCTCAACAGAAATTTTGTGCCATTCATAAAAGGGATGCCATATTATAGCTTCAAGCCGAGAACGTACAAAAGTATAATACAATATTTTGAAAGTTCCTACAGTTGAAAAACCTTGACAACTCCTTACAATGAACCCCTACATTCGAGCAGTATTATATTTTATATCCTCAATATGATTGGTAAGTCAGATTGCCGTCAAAAATAATAACTAAACCTTTTATGTTGTCACAACTCTCTCAAAGAGATTTCGGTTAATATTATATGGGATTTTAAAAAGAGTATGTTTCCTGGTGAAACTGATAACTTTACATTCCCCGATGTTTAGTTGTAAGTTATTTTGATTACACCACACTTGAATAGCATCTAATAGTAGGAGAGCTAGTGATCCATTTTTCATGAAGTGTTTGATTCAAGCAAATATTTTACATAGTGGTGTAGTTAGGATAGATGAGTAGGTTGGCATATGTTGGCCTAACCTGCTTGGGGACAGGAGGTACTGCGCATACAAGAAAGATGTAAAAAAATGATTGACAAAAAGAGTGTTTGAATCAGAGGCCAACAAGAATTATTCATGGGAAACTGCCGCCACGACTCCAACCACGGATCTGAAAACCTGGCAAGGGCTCCCACAGAGCTAAACCCTTTTGATATCTAGGATATCTGGGGTTTAGTGAATTTTCCACTATGAGTGCCTTAGAGGGAGTGTGATGCCATACATTGTATGGTCAAGTCGGGATAATGAAAATACAATGTAAAGAATTATTATTTTAATTTGAAAATTTAAAATGGCATTACTCTATAAAAAATAACCTGATTTTAAAACATGATGCGCCAAAAGATTGTCAAAAAAGAGACCTTAAAAAAGACACATGATACCCCTTTGTATTTAAACTTGTACAAGTGATATTCACTTCCGCTTAGGGGTTGAAACTGCCCCCCATAATATATATAATATATATATATATATATATATATATATATATATATATATATATATATATCATCATCATATGCAGCTAATTTCGACCATTATTTTATGGTGTAGCCTCTCTTACATATTCGTTTCGCAAATCTCTCCATGTTGTTCTGTTGTACGCTTTTTGGGACCAGGTTATGCCTGCTATTTTCTTGATGTCATAGTCCCATCTTACATTGGGGCGTTTCCTTGGTCTTTTAACACCCCTAGGATACCATTGTGTGATTTTTGTTGACCACCTATTATCTTGTCTTCTTGCCAAATGCCCTGCCCATTGCCACTTCAGAGATTTCACTCTGTCGATAACATCTATTACCTGGGTTTTGTTCCTTATCCACTCTATTCTCTTACGATCTCTTCTCGTTATTCCGATCATGCATCTTTCCATAGACCTTTGTGCTACTTGTAGTTTTCTTGTAAGTTCGGTTTTCAGAATCCAGGTTTCACAACCGTATGTCAGTACTGGTAGAACACACTGATCAAATACTTTCTTCTTAAGGCGGAATGCCATTCGTGACTTGAAGATTATGGAGTTTCTTCCAAACGTCATCCATGCAAGTTTGATCCTTCTGTTTATTTCTGGTAGTAGCGAACCTGATATGTGTATTAATTGACCTAGGTATATATATTGTTCTACTATTTCCAGAACTGTGTTATCTATTGTGATGTCTTGTGAGTCTATTAGTTCGTTGTACATTATCTTTGTTTTTCCGATATTTATTTTTAGGCCTATTCCCTTGCTTACTCTGCTAAGTTCATTGATTTGATTTTGTAGTTCTCCTGCGTTATTGGCAATTAGGACAATGTCATCGGCGAATCTCAGATGGTTTAGATATTCTCCATCTAGGTTCAGTCCTTTGTGGTCCCAGTCTAATCGTCGAAAGATACTCTCTAATGCCGCTGTGAATAGCTTCGGTGATATTGAGTCACCTTGTCTCACTCCTCTGTTAGTAGGAAATTCAGGGCTGCCTTCGTATATTCTGATTTTGGCTTTGGCTTCCTTGTATATATTAGCCAACGTTTCTATGTATGGCTTATCTACACCTTGTTCACTCAGGGCGTTGATTACCGCCTTCGGATATATAGTGTCGAACGCTTTTTCGAAGTCAATGAAGGCCAAGGCAAGTGGTATTTGATATTCTCTAGTTCGACTGATAACTTCCCTTATAGTGTGTATGTGATCGATTGTGCTGAAGCCACTACGAAATCCGGCTTGTTCTCGGGGTTGAGCGGAATCTAGTGTACTCTGTATTCTGTTTTGTATGATTTTAGTGAATATTTTGTACACTACCGGCAGGAGACTTATCGGTCTGTAGTTCCGAATGTCTTCTTTATTGCCTTTCTTATGGATTAATACTATGAGGGCGCTATTCCATTTTTCTGGGATGTGTCTGGTTCTTAGGCAATTCGTATATATTTTGGCTAGGCGTTTCCATGCTTCTCTACCAGCGTATTTTAGTAGTTCAGCCGTTACTGCGTCGTTACCTGCTGTCTTGCCATTTTTCATTTTGTTGACCGCTGATTCCACTTCCTCCACAAGTATTTCAGGTATTTCTTCTTTCGTCAGCTGTATTTCCAGGGATTCGGGGGCTTTGTATAGATCGGTGTAGAATTTCGTGACATGCTCCATTATTTTGTGTCTATCCGTTATTCTGATATTTTCTTCTGTCAATGCGATTACTTGTCTTTTCCAATTATCAATGCTTTCTTAGTGTTTTTATAACTTTTCCGATTTTCAATTGCAGTTTCTACCAATTTTTCGTTGTATTTTTTGATGTCCTCTGCAATTTTCTTTCTTATTGTCTTGCATAGTTCACTGTATTCTATGCGTTGGATGTCTGTTGTCCTTTTCAGTTCTCTTCTTTTCTGAAGCAACGCCTTTGTTTCCGAACTAAGCTTCTTGTGTTCGTTTCGTTGTTGGCTTCCGCCTATTTCTTTAGCACAGGTCAGTATTGTATTCATTAGTTGTGTGTTGTCTTGTTGTTTCCGGAGCTTCTCTTCTATCAGCGTCTGATATTTTTCAGAATTTTCTTTCAGGTTGTTAATGTCTATGCTAGTAGCGGGCGTCTTCCTAGTAAGTTTAAATCTCTCCAGTTTCGTATTAAGGACAATCCTTGCTCTGACAAGTCTGTGATCGCTTCCTGTCCTGAATTTATTTAGCGTGCTTACATCTTTGATGGTATTAATCTTGTTTGTCAGGACAAAGTCAATTTCATTTTTGACTGACGCATTTGGAGCTTCCCAAGTCCATTTCCTATTAGAATTTTTCTTGAAGAAGGAGTTTGATATGTACATGTTCTGATAGTGTGCGAACTGTACTAATCTCTCTCCTCTTTCATTTCGTTCACCGAACCCGAAGTTCCCCACTGATCCTTCTTGGTCTTGTTTTTTCCCAATTTTCGCGTTGAAGTCGCCGATAATGTATTTGAAATGGCTGTTGTTGGTATCTAAGGCCTCTTTCATTTCGCTGTATAATTGTTCGATTTCTTCGTCAGAATGACTAATTGTTGGGGCGTATACTTGTATGATTTGAATAGAGTATCTTTTCGAAAGCGACAATGTTAGACTTGCGACTCTGTCAGATGTTCCGGACACGCCTATAATTTTATCGGTCCATCTCTTATGGATGAGGAATCCAACACCACTAGTTCTTCCTGTTGGTGTTCCTCGGTGGTATAGGAGGTTGCCTGATTCAAGTGTTATTAGCTCTTCGTTTTTCCTCCTAACTTCACTTATGCCAATGATATCCCACTTGATTTTTACTGCTTCTTGTTCTAATTCTACAATTCTAGCTTGGTTCGAGAGTGTTCGGCAGTTATATGTTGCTAGATGTAGTGTAGTCGAATGTTTGCCTCCCCCAGAATCCTTGAGGCAGACCGGTTTCCCGGTGTGGGATTGCTTACCCACCTGGGGTACAATTCCGTGAGTTTTGTAATTCGACATGTTTGAGGTTCTGAGGCATACCTTACCACGCTGCCTCAATGCGGGTTGGTAAGGAGCAATGATTCTCTTTCTCATGGATTTTGCCAGTTACCAGAGACGACCGTACCCCCGAGATGACGTCACGTCTTTTTATTAATTAAAAGCCGTGGCATGGCTGGGATTCGAACCCGGGTACGAGACTCGGTTCAGCCTCCGAATTAGTGGAATTTTGGAGGTTCGAGCACATTCCCTCTGCGCTACCGGGGGTATATATATATATATATATAAATTAAGCTCTTTTTTGCCTTTTTTTAAAGATATTTTAAAAGTCATTTTGGGTGTCTAGTTCTAAAATGAAAGCCCTTTATATGAAACTATGTAGTAGCAACAACATCTTTTCTTATCTTAATCAATTTTTCCCAAACAAGAAGATCGATAGACGATTACATTATTAATTAATAATTAAGTCGACACCAAAAACTCTAAGAATCGAACGCCAATATATTTATTTTTATGGAGTCATCTAAATGATTTTTTCTTAAATGTGCCCCCAATAATAGCCAATGGTAGCGCAGAGTACGACCACGACTACATCTGTGATGCTGCCTCTCACTCGTATCTGTTACTACCATAGCATATCTCTCCTGGTAATATTTATTTAGATGTTTGCTAACTATTAAACCCCGGCAAAAGTGTCTGCCTTTTTGTGAATATTATGTAATTTATTCAATAAAGCATATATTAAAATTTCAGCTTGAATCAATCACTTTTTTTTATTTAAAAAAATTCAACTTTGAGACAGAATGGTTAGATATTAACCCCCCCTCCCCCAAAAGTGTCTGCCTTGTAATTTAACTCTAAGCCAGTTAAACTGTCGAATTCTTGTTGGCCTCTGATTCAAACACTCTTTTTGTCAATCATTTTTTTACATCTTTCTTGTATGCGCAGTACCTCCTGTCCCCAAGCAGGTTAGGCCAACATATGCCAACCTACTTATCTATCCTAACTACACCACTATGTAAAATATTTGCTTGAATCAAACACTTCATGAAAAGTGGGTCACTAGCTCTTAATCTATAAAACATTTTGCAAAATTTGGCAAACCCTGTAACTCTTAATGACTGAAAATATTTTGAGATCATCAGCAAAAAACAGTTATCTGAGGTGATGACTTCACTTAAGTCATTTATAATTATTACAAATAGCAGGGGTCCCAAATTAGACCATTGGGGAATGCCGGATGTTGAAACAATTATAGTTATTATATGGAACAAACTGAGTTCTGTTTTTGAGATATGATTGCATAAAATTTATGGATTTGTTACTGAATCCAAACCGCGACAGCTTATTATCGAATAATCAGTATAAATTACATCAGCTTGCTTCTAATCATCTCCATTATACTCAGAACAGAAACTGATAACTTTAAATATCTACAATTCCTAGATGTTCTAAAGATTCGATCAATAGCACAAAAAACAATCAACAAATTTTCTTACTCACCATCAGAAAAATCACTACCGTCAAATAAAACTGCTTTAGGCGGTGCAGATGGAGCGTTCTCATCACCAGGTGCACTGGCTATTGGATAAGGTGCACTTGGTGGATACGGAGGTGCAGAAGAACTAGGTACTCTGAAACCTATGTTGAGGGTGTTATTTTGAGGAGGAAGCAGAGGTGTGTTTGCATCTGTTGGATAAGGAGGAGCTTTATCCTGACCCACCGGAGGAGGATAAACTGGAGGAAATGGAGCCACTACAAATATATTATGATCAGTTTGAGGTAAGTGTAACAAGTCTGAGTACTTACGAGGTGAAACAATATTGTTAACTCCTTCTCCATTTTGTGGGGTCATAACAGGCTCATATCCTCTTGCGGGGATGTGACCCAACGTAATAGTAGTTTCCAAATCCATATTTGTATGACAACCCGATATATCTGCTTTAATCTACGATTAAGAATTAGCGTTGAGATATAAATGAATTGTTGAATTTATCACATCGGGAGTGGCTTTATTTTAACCTAATTTACACTGTTTCTAGAATAAGTCAAATTAATGCTATATCTATAAGGTACGATCAATTCTTTGCTGTATGATATACAGTGTGGAACAGCCAAATGGAATAAATTCGATAAGGAATAGAGGGCGTGTTGGAAAAAAAACTTGGACACGCCGATTTTTATTTCTAAATGATCATTTTTTCAACAAAAAAATATATAGGGTGTGTCAGGTGACTGTGGCCAATACTTCCTTATTTTAAATGCAAGCCCCTGTATATTATTTATATTTTGGATTCTCCAGAAAATTCAAGACATAATTCATTCAATTCATTCAATTCATCTTCAACTGTTTCGGAAATAGTAAGTGTTTTTAGATTTATTACAAAAAATAAATTGTTTTATTTCACAAATTCGCTACATTATACTAAAAACCTAATAAGAAATACTGATTATTTCTTAATAATAGAAAAAAAAAACATAAAACCATTAATGTCAATGTAGGAAATATGCAAAATGCTCGCCGCGAACGTCTTCGCAACATCCTAATCTGGTATAGAAATGTCTTCTAACGTTACTCAACATTTCAGGCGTGACTGATATAATCGCAAGCGTGGCACATCCCCACAAAAAGTAGTCCAATGGCGTCAAATCAGGAGATCGTGCTGGCCATTCTATCGATCGGCGCCTCCCAATGCACCGATTTGGAAAATTTGGTTCAGGTACTGCCGGACATTGATTTCGTAATAGGGCGGTGCTCCATCCTGCTGAAACCATACAGTATTGGCAGGAACTTGTGGGTTTAATGGATCAGTATATAAGTTTGTCAAAGTTGGCACGACATTATTTTGGAGAAGTTCTAAATATTTATCTTCATTGAAGTTGATATCAATGAAAAAGGGATATCCAACAATTCCTTCCCAAACATTAACTTGTTCAAGATATTGCGTAAAAAGTAGTTCAATGGCGTCAAATCAGGAGGTCGTGCTGGCGATTCTATCGATCCGCGCCTCCCGATCCACCAATTTTGAAAATTTTGGTTCAGGTACTGCCGGACATTGATTTTCTAATGGGGCGGATCTCCATCTTGCTGAAACCATATTGTATTGGCAGGAACTTTTGGAGCAGTTCTAAATATTTATGTCCATTCAAGTTGACGTCAATGAAAAAGGGCCCTAAGATATCATTTCCAAAAATTTCTGCCCAAATATTAACTTTTTCAGGATATTGCGTATGTTTCTCTGTCATCCAGTGAGGATTCTCATCAGACCAATAGTGGTAGTTTTGACGATTAACATGACCGAGGAGTGTAAATGTGCTCTCATCAGAAAACAAAACATCTTCTAACTGGATCACATTGTTAACTGACCTTACCATCGTTTGTTTACAGAAATACATTCTCCTATCGAAATCGTCTTCCATGAGCTCCTGAGTCGGCATCATTTTATAAGGATGCACTTTCCTTTAATACCCGAAAAATTTATGTGTGGCTAACGTTGAACAGTGGAGCTGCTTTTCACCAGAATTATCTGGATTTTCTTGAAACTCAAGCATAATATCCAATTTCGTATCATCACTTAGAGCATTGGCAGCTATTTTTTTATCTGTCTTACATGACCAAGCTCGCGAAACTGTTTTTCTATTTTGCTAATTGTTCTTTGGGATACAGACGACTTAACCGATTGACAACTTATTTGTTTTGCGCAGACGATGGTTTATAACTATGCTAGGTGGTATATTCATCCAATGCATTTGGTTTGTCCGGACGATAATTCGTAGCTATGTTGTGATCCACTAGGTGGCGTTGTAGTCAAGTTATTTGCTGGATCAAGCGTTCAGAAGCTTTTGCCGGGCCAGGGAAGAACAGTGTCTAGCTCGTTAAGGATAGAAGAATGTCTTCTGGGCCGACGAAAGAACAACCTCTGCCAGGATTGCTAGTGTATAAATAAATATATTAATAAATAGTTGTCAGCTACGTTCAAATAAAGTCACACACAAGGTTTCACACGATTTTTTAGGATTTCAAAACGATTTCTGCACAGTGAACTGTATGTAGTTATCGTATCTGTATTGAGAAAAATAATTTGAAAGCGGGTTACCTTCAAAGTGAACCATTGTGAAAATAGTTGACTATTCTCAAGGTTCGGTAGTTCTAAGGTCTCTGGAATTTTTAATCTAAAATTGTAAGTTCTTTCGCCGTGAGCTCCCACTCCTGTATCGGTACATCGACAGACGGTATCTTCAATATACTTTGTGTCCCAACTAGGATGAGTACATACCTCTTTACATGTCTGAAACAGTTTTTTTATTTCAATGTTCATTTAGAAAGTTTTTATGATAAAACATTACCTCTTCAACTTTCGCACTGAGTGTCTCCACCGACTGATTAGACATGTTGACAATCTCAATTTTTAATTTAATTTCCTCTCCTACAATAAAAGCTTCTTTTTCTAAATATACTTCCATAGTTATGGGTCCATGAGCACAGCACAAACAGCACAGCGTTTTTCTATCTGAATATTTTGTAGGGTTCTAAAAGTTTAAATCTGTCAGACAAAATATGATTTTTCCAGCATATAGCAGATAATTTAATGGATTATATAAACAAATCAATAAAACGTGTTATGTCCAAGTTTTCAAAGAGAACTTATACAAGTATAATTTTAGACAATATTCAATCAATATATGTGAGACAGTCAGTAAACAGGGAAATATAGGTATTGTAAGAAAAATGAGAAATAAAACTAGTTGTAGGGATGACGGTATACCAACTATAGTTGTAAGTGAGTTCAAGACATATAGCTCAGGTCATTTACGGAGAAAAAGACTTTTTTGTGACAAAATTAATAGTCTTTCAAAACCAACATCAACGTGTTCTAATGATAAAAGTTGACTAATTGACATAAAATTCAACATTTTTTAGTGATGCGTTTTTGTTTCTTATCAAAAAAGCAAAAAATCGGTAACAATTTAGTTTTTTATCATTTACACAAAATCCACCGATAAAACTGTGTTTGCTACTATTCGCAATATTGAAGAGAAATGAATAACTTACAAAATGAGCTACTGTACGCTCAATTTCGTTAAATGGTTTCTTAGATAATAGAACCTTTACCTGAAATTCCAAAAAAATAAATATTGGCTTACATATTTTTTTATTTTATAGCTGAAACATTTTTATTAACTGAAGCGATAGATCTTCTCATACCCAATTCATGTTCTAAAAATAGCTACTGTAGCCCCGGTAGTTTTTGCAAAATTTCAATCAATCCTATGGAAGACATATTTTTTTGAACGGCCATATTACCTCACCGGACGACCCTATCATTATGAATAAACCACCATTGGAAAGTAGAAGAGTTGATCTAGAGACCCCTCATCTGACTTTTCCAAAATTTAAACTATAAATACATATAAGTGTTAAAAATATTTGGCCATTCCTTAAAAAATTATTTGGACGAGTCGATTCGAAAAATTGCTAAGGGGTGTTACTAATAATCTTAATGCAAATTTAAATTTTACGGAGACACATATGCATATTTCTTGCATAATATGGATTTATGTAATACATTTAGCAAAATGGAATACCTAAACTCTATTTAGACAGACACTGATGATAATGATAGAGCAATCATTTTTAATATGTTTATTTTAAATTTAAATAAAAAACGAAAATTTGCCTTCTCTTTTAACTGATTTTTTAAAACATAAGTAAATAATAGTAGGTTCCTTTGTTTACACTTTCAGTACATTTCATATTTTAATATTACATAAAAATGAAAAGCTGATACAAATTGATAATAGTTTACAATAGAAGACATAAGATGTTGTTCTTCAATTGGTTAACAATGCAATTTTTATGGTGTTCAATTCAGATTCCTGTTAATTTTTTGTTAATAAATACTAATTAGTAACAAGCCAAATTACTTTAGATATATAGGTAGGTATGTGTTGATCGTTTATTGAAACATTTACAAATGGAAAAATCGCTTGCAATAGCCTTCGCATTTAGCGTAATATTATGATTGCTCCGTCAGTACCATCTGTGACTAAATGAAGTGTAGGTATTCCATTTTGCCAAATTTATTACATAATTCCATGTTATGCAAAAAATATAAATATGTGTCTGCTTAAAATTAAAATTTGCTTTAAGATTATTTATTATAAGAATATAGTACCACTCCTTAGCAATTTTTCGAATGGACTCGTCCAAATATTTTTTACGGAATGGCCAAATATTTTCAATAATTATATGTATTTATACTTTAAATTATAGAAAAGTGAGATGAGGGGTCTCTAGACCAACTCTTCTACTTTCCAACGGTGGTATTCATAATGATAGGGTCATCCGGTGAGGTAATATGGCCGTTCAAAAAAATATCACTTTCATAGGATTGACTGAAATTTTGCAAAACTGATGGGGGTACAGTATTTATTTTTAGAAAATGAATTGGGTATGAGAATATCTATCGCTTTCGTTCAGCTATAAAATAAAAAAATATGTAAGCGATTATTTATTCTTTTGGAATTTCGGTTAAAGGTTCCATTATCTAAGAAACCAATTAACGAAGTTGAGCGTATAGTAGCTCATTTTGTAGGTTTTTCATTTCTCTTCAACATTGCCCAGAATAGCAAGCACGGTTTTATGTTTGGATTTTCTGTAAAAGGTAAAAAACTAAATTGTTACCGATTTTTCGCTGTTTTTTTGTTAAAAAACAAAAACACATAGATAAAAAATGTTGAATTTTATGTCAATTAGTCAAGTTTTATCATTATAACACGTTGATGGCGGTTTTGTTCTACTATTAATTTTGTCACGTAATTTCTTAAATGACCTCGGCTAATAATAAATAGGTGGTGGATGCCGTTGGTTTGTAATACTCAGTCATACTATGAATGAAAATAAATTAACTTAGTTTTATATCGTTCATATTTTCACTTTAATGTGCAAAAAGTCTGTGCCATTATCAAACAGGCACCCCTCAAAGGTGTTATTTGAATACATCGAAGAGGACAAGTTTTTGCAAATCTAGCTGGTCATTTAAAATCAAATTCAAGGAAAAAAAGTCGTTAATACTTTTAAAAATTACCACTGCTTTTAAAAGGGTGATTATAGGTTTAAAATTGTGTACATGAATAATTTCAGTACCTGTAAATTTTAAGAAAGGATGGCCTGTTTGTGAACAGTGAGTTGCGAATTTTGAATTTGTTTTGTTAGCTCTAAATGAACGTAGCGGATGGTGAAATATCTGCATATCATACCGACATAGAAACTATTATACTCCAAACTTGAAAGTTTATAAACTCCAGAATTTAGCTATTTGTTAACTATTCTGTGTTTGTCATTAAATAAAAGATTACTAAGTTTGTATTGTGATTTAAACCTGACTTTGATTTTGTGTTTGGACAATATTATGGCAATTCTCTTTTGAAGGTTCGTCAACAAATAAAGAAAGTGAGATAATTTAATCGTTGAACTCATTGTTGTTCTTTTTGGCAGATGAGTTTATTAATCAACTTGCTCACTATATACCTCATGTATTGGAAAGTAACTAGTATCGTAATAAAATTTGAGATTGTAACTTACAAGGTTAGAACTACAAAAAATAAAACATATTGTTATAAATTTGGTTCAAAATGGCTTCCACCGCTATGGATAAAAGCCCAAGGTCTTTATCTGACTACTACAGTCGAACTCCCTGGTTGCATCTCATCCCGCATTATTTCAAACGCAACATATATTCGTTCCCTTAATGGCTCCTTAGTTTCCATTTCTACCCAGACTTGTTGAATTTTTAACGAACGATTTACCGATCTTATTAAATGAAGTCCCATTGGTGAACAGACCAAAACAATGGCTCCAACACACTATAGGCAAACTGTCAGAAAATTCCTGGACAATTCATTCCCGCTTAGATTTGGAGAGCTGGCCCTATACTCTGGCCTCCAAGGTCCCCAGACCTGACTCCCCTTGATTTTTGTGTATGGGGACGGGCCAATCAACTCACTTACGAAATAATAACCAAGGAGCAGTTCATAGAAATACTAAATGTTGCTTTTGAAAGAATGTGGGAAGAGATGCGACTATAGACTAGACTGTAGCAGGCAGAGAAAGGTGTCGCACTTGTATCTGTAGCGGTGGAAACCAGTTTGAACAAAATTTATAACAAATTATTGCAACTTGTTTTTGTAGTTCAGAAATTGCAATCTAAAATTTTATTATGATACTAATTATTTTATATACATATGGTATATCGTTGGCAAGCATTCGAAGTTCTGGATGTTCCTCTTTAATTTTTTGAATACAATTTGAGGAACGTATTCAAAATATCATCACAACCATAAAATAATTCAAAAATAATCCCATTAAATACCAATCACCCTTCTTTTACCTGAAATGTCGGATGGCCTATTATTATTTCTTCAAAACAAAAATTCCCAAACAACGAGGTTGATACGTCCAAAGTGTAGTAATCATTTACAATTCGTGTTTCATTATGAGAAGTTTAATAAAGTGAAACTTCAAAATATGTGTTGTGAGAAAAAGACAAAACAAATGTAGTCGCGGTAAGGAAAGCAATATTTGTATTTCTCATCATTGAAAACGTCGGAAAACTTTGTTTTTATGTTGGTTGCGATATATAAATAAATTAATTCGAAAAAATTACGCGGTCCAAATCCGGAAGTACATATTGCACATTAAAAAGGTGAAGTAGGTTTGAATTATTATACTTGAACAAAATTTATATTGAATTAAAAATTAACTAATTAAATTATTATTTTAATATTCCTGAAATTTATTTTCATTGCTAAGAAAGACACAAAGAAACAGAAACAAGTCAACGAGAAACAGGAAGTATATTCCTAAGAAGCTTTCGCTTCCGTAGTTCAATCTCAAATGACTGTCCTTTTTAACCGACTTCAAAAAGAAGGAGGTTCTCAATTCATCTGTATCTATGTTTTTTTTTATGTTTGTTCACCGATTACTCGGAAACGGCTCAAGGAATTTCGACCATCTTATTGGATCCTGTTTGGGGGGATAGCAAAATGGTCCCATATTTTTTTCATTAAAATAGCTTTTACCGTTTCTTAAAAAATGGGGAAAACTGTTTTTATCTATTCTCATATACTCTATGCCATGGTGGAGGAGCCAGTATTATTATAAAATTTGAAAAATTTTATTCGAAACGTGGGACAAATTGAAAAGAGATTGGATTAGTTCCGTGATATCTCAAAGTGGCCAAAATTTTTTTAAATAACATAGCTTGTATCGTTTCTTATAGAATGGGGAAAAACTTTTTACCTATTTTCTTATATTCTATGTCTTGATGGAGTTGCCGGTATCATAAGATTAGATAGAGTTACTGGTATTAACTGTTCGGAACTTGCGGTAAATTGTAAATGAGATGAATTAACCAAAATCAAAATAAATGTCAGTTAATATGAATATTCCGTGTGTATTCATAAATCAAACGATTTCTTTTTATTCATAATTTTAAGAGAAAACAGTTATTCTTTACAAACAGATTTTTTACATGGTCTAAAACATAAACAGGAATCATTCCACCTCAATTTTTATTAACTATAGACAAGGTTTGTCTTCAAAGAGGGCTTTTAATTACAAATTAAAGTATCTTCATTTCTGTTTATATCTTAGATCATTTACCATCTAGATATAGCCTGTCAAGCATAAAATCGTGGCAACGCTAAAAAGAGAGAGCAATAGAGCCTGTAAGAGGCTATTTCACTTAGTGGGTGGATGGTCGGTGGACGCAGCCAATGAACAACATGCTTTATTGGAAGCAGCTCCCAACCGAGTGAAATAGCCTCTTGCACTATCTATTACCCTCTCTCTCCTTAGTCTTACCACGATATTTGTGCACTGCAGGCTATCTCTAGAAAGTAAATGCTCTAAGGTTTATATATATATATATATATATATATATATATATATATATATATATATGTATATAATTGAGTTCTGGAAAAAAGGTTCTAACGATTTCGATGAAATTTTCTTATTTAGAAGTTTCAATCGATAGAAATCGATTGGTTAGGATCTAAGATTTGGGAAAATCGTTTTGCAGAGAAATTAAATAATTAAAAAAGTTATTGACAGTTTGCGACAATCAAGATAGCTGATTTGTAATTTAAAGGTTGAACAGGGTGATTTGGTAACCTACGTAAGAGTGAGGTTCGTCCAAAGAGGTTTTATACGTAGAGTGAATTAGGTATGGGCGTTATTGTAAGTGGCAGTGTAATAACAGTAGAAAGAGAAAGACAATATCAGAGAGCGCTTGCTATGTCTCTACCCTACCAATAGTAGGCGTCACCACTGACACTGAACAATCAGGAACGACACGCGTATTCTCTCTCTCTTTCTATTGATATTACATGAATTCCGCTACTTCACGTGCTCTAACAATTAACCTCT
Organism: Octodonta nipae; assembly: GCA_034190945.1. Classification (NCBI taxonomy): domain Eukaryota; kingdom Metazoa; phylum Arthropoda; class Insecta; order Coleoptera; family Chrysomelidae; genus Octodonta; species Octodonta nipae. The sequence goes on along the minus strand of CM067219.1, from coordinate 138,024,861 downwards.
TTGGGTTCGTCTTGTAAAAAATCTTTCAATACAGGGTGATTTGAGAGTGAAACTGCTCTTGTAATCATTTTTTCAATACAAAATGTATTTGTATGTCCCTAACAAGTAACTATTTAATGCCTACCTCATATTTTCCTAGCATTATATTTTAACACCTGGAGATTTCAAGTTTTCAAAGTGATAAAATTGCAGAGGCAGGCGATTTTTGAATGAGTAAAATCTTATGAATTGAATGAAAAGAAAAAATAATTATATAAGGTAGCTCATAGCAGTTGGAAATTAATGATAGCTGACATACAGGGCGGAGTACAAATATTGTTATAAAGGATGGTTAAAAAAATGTTAATAGAATGTTACAGCTGTAGGATAAATCATTAGCAATTACAGCCATCACTGAAAATTGTAAAATAAATACATTTTTAAAAAAACAAAAACGGACTTCAAAAGAAAATTAACTAAAAAGCATGAAATAATATGGTGCTACAATTAAATACTTTTTATGAAGTCGGTGCCAATTTGAACAGCGAAGTTGCGAAGTATAACTCATCAATGTACCTCACAAAATATTTCGCTTGGCACCGACTTCATAAAAAGTATTTAATTATAGCAAAATATTATTTCATGCTTTTTAGTTAATTTTCTTTTGAAGTCGGTTTTTGTTTTTTTAAAAATGTATTTTTTGCATTAAAACAATTTTAAAACTTACTAGCTCGATCCTGTTCAGCATATTATTAAAGTCTATCGGGGAATTGACAACAAAAGGTTTCTCGAACTCATAGTCTATAGCCATTGGTCGGTCCACGATAGCCTTTAAGTAATATCGAATATGACCGTACGACCCAGTGTAAGTACTTGGAAGGTTTGTTGGCAAAACGTACTGAAACGGGAACTCGTGTCGTCCAGAGTTAATTGAACCTGAAATAAATACGAACTGAAAAGTGTAAAAACGTACCATTTCAGGAGTTTACCGCTTCCTCGAATAACTTGATCGATTTCCAAAAATTTGTTATCCCCTGAATAGTGCACGGTCCTATACTTTGTTGATTTCGACTCGTCATCATAGTAACTTTCGCTTTCTGTCCAAGAGGTGAATTCGCGACCTCTTAGTCTCAATTTAATGCCTAAAAATTAAGTTTTTATAAATTATATCTTGAAATGAGCAAAAACAATAAAAGTACGACAGTGTTAAAACCATGCACGGGTAACTATATAGGAATTGTTCGTTAAGAGTTTCAACCAGTCGGTTGATAAAGACAGATATACACCACGATACACTTATAACGGTATGCTGATTTCCCAACTCAAATTCGAACAGTTCCGCGCATTACGTCACGTTGGAGTCAAAACATTATTAGTTTTATTAATATTACTAACAAAAATGCCGAGTTGTGCTATAGCAACATGTAAAAATACAAATCGGAATACTAAAGGTACGAATATTAAATATTTTGGATTTCTAAAAAATGAGGATTTAGCGAAACAATGGATAAATGCGTGTTGTCGAAAAGATTAAATCAATTTAAAAAATGGTAAGTAAAAAGTTCACTGTTACTGTTTTAATACAAATGCTAACCTTATAGTTTTTTATTGTTGCTGTTTTTTTAAATTTTAGCCCGTATAGGTTCTTTAATTAATTTTGACTCCAACGTGACGTCATACGAGATGCGCATCGGCATATCGTTATAAGTGTATCGTGGATATACACCCAATTATCGATATATCGATATCGATATCGAGAGTCCGATGATAATGGCGAACATCTTCTTAGTTGGGCAGAACAAAACAGCTTGCATCTAGTATTTGAAGCTAAAGAAAGGAATACATTCAAATCTCGTACCTGGCATACGGAGTCAAATCCTGATTTGGCTTTCGTATCAACTAACGAAAAATGTCAGCCTGTCTCAATATCGAGATATGTTCTAAAGGAATTTCCGAAAAGCCAGCATCGCCCAGTTATCCTTGAAATGGGCATACATATTCCAATAATTAAATCGTTTCCGAGACCTAGATGGAACTTTCAGAAGGCTGACTGGAGCTCTTTCAAAACAGACCTAGACAAGTGCCTTCGTTGGATCCCGCCTGTTGCCGACAATTACAATAGATTCGTTGGTGCAATTATATCTACTGCTAAGAAGCACGTTCCTAGGGGTTTCAGTAAGAAGTACATACCGGGATGTCTGAGGAAAGTGAACAACTTTATCGGGATTTCGCTGAAACTGGTGACCTAGAGATAGCTGATGACCTTCTGAATTCTTTTAACGCGGCTCGAAAACTAAAATGGATAGAGACCACCACAAATACTGACTCTAAGCACTCAAGCCGTAAAGTCTAGAATCTACTCAAGAAGCTTGGTGCTAGTCGACCCGCTACCCGAAACCAAACTGCAGTCACAGCAAACAACATAGCTACTCGAATAGTTGACTTGTCAAGAGCTCCTCAAGATCGCCAGCTTACCAAAATGATAAAACGAGAACTAAAGGCATTAAAACAGTCAAGCCCAGAGTTATCCGAGTTTTCTGGAGAATTTAACATCGATGAGATATGTGCAGCGACTCTCAGCCTAAAAGTAGGAAAGGCTCCGAGATTTGATGGAGTTCACAATGAGTTTCTCATCAACTGCGGCCCCTATGCTAGACAGTGGTTAAGAAAATTTTTCACTGACATTCTGAACACTGGAAAACTGCCTAATGAATTTAAAAGAGCACAAATAATTGCCGTACTAAAACCTGGAAAGCCAGAATCACGAGCCGACAGCTATAGACCAATCTCCCTCCTTAGCACCTGCTACAAATTCTTGGAAAGACTCATACTCAATAGACTCCAAGACAAATTACTTGTGAACACTCCAATCGAACAAGCTGGCTTTAGACCAGGTAGAAGCTGCACGGACCAAGTGATAAGCCTGACAACATTCATTGAATCAGGATACCAGGAATGTCTTAAAACCTCGGCTGTATTCATAGATTTAACAGCTGCCTATGATACAGTCTGGAGAGGAGGTCTCCTTTATAAGTTTCTGCATGTAATTCCCTGTAAAAAACTTGGAAAGCACTTGAATAGCATGCTTTCTAATCGAAAATTCCAAGTGATCATGAACGGCAAAGCCAGCAAACAGAGAATTCTAAATAATGGCCTTCCTCAGGGCTCCGTAATTGCTCCTGTCCTTTTTAATTTATACACCGCTGATCTTCCTGCAACGACTGCACATAAATTTGCGTACGCTGATGATCTGGCTATAGCAGTGAAAGTTAATTCTTGTGATGCAGCAAAGAGAATGTTAGAAAAAGATCTCGAAACTTTGGATGTCTATTATAAAAAATGGAGACTAGTTTCAAGTCCTAGCAAAACAGAGTGTTCCTTTTTTTCACCTAAACAATAAACAGGCTAATCAAGAGCCTGAAATATTCTAGAATGGTGAACAACTTAGGTACAATCCGAACCCAAAATACCTGGGTATTACACTGGACAGAACGCTCTCTTTTAGGAAACATATAGAGAACACGGCTGCAAAAATCCAAACGAGGAATAACATTCTGGAAAAGCTCTGTGGAACCTAATGGGGAGCAACTGCCGATACCTTACGATGTTCGGCAATGGGTCTCGTCTTCAGCGCGGCTGAGTATGGTGCTCCAGTATGGATGAACATGTCTCAAAAGTTGATGTTCAGCTCCGCAAAGCATGCATATCATAACGGGATGCATAAAATCTACACCAACTTACTGGCTCCCAACTCTCAGCCATATTATGCCGACAAATACCCGACGGAAAGAAGCTCTCCTACGAGAATACGAGAAAATAATGGATATCCCGGAGTTGCCCATCCATGAGTATATACCAACTGCTTGCCTCACCAGACTGAAATCCAGACATCCACCAATCAGGACTGCGAAAGCGTTACATGAAAGTGATTTCAGGGGTCTCCGGGAATGGGATGCAGGTTGGAGGGAGGATGCCCCTCCAGAGGTGCTCGATTATGTGAGCATCCATGAAGAACCTGCGGGTTTCGATTTACCTCGCAATATATGGAAGACGGCAAATAGAATTAGAACGGGACACGGCGTCTGCGCAGATATGCTGTATAAATGAAATAAACAACCCACGCACAATTGTGAATGCGGGGAGCCTATCAAACAGTCAAACATATATACTAAGACTGTAAACTTACGGCCTACCAGGGAACAGTAACGGATATATATACTCTCCCTCCTGCAGCGACTGCAGCGACTGAATGGATAAAGAACCTATCTGTTAGTTTGTGATTACTATGTGTGGACTTGTTATTTACAAATGCTCTGTTTCTGTTTTTACTCTGTACTATTCTTGTTCTTGTATATTGTTAGTGTTTAAATGTAATTTCGTATTTTTATATTATAAGACCAGTTCATGTAAACCATTGCCATACGCTAAATAAAATAACACCCAATTATATCGATCTTTGTCAAAATCCTCAGTCGCCGCTATTTAACAAAAAATAGAATAAGTTTTCTGTTATTAATGGTTGCGTGGATTGTGTCCATGAATATATTTATCTCTTACTTTTATATAGAAAACAAAAGACAAACATTTAGAAATAAAGAAACTACTGTTTTGTGAAAGTATAGGTAAACTTGTTCCGTGTTCTGTTTTATTTTCTCAATTTTTAATTTCTGTTTATTGAATTGTGAATTGTTGTAAGTTAAGTTGATGCTCTCAAATTTCAATTTATTTTGTATTGATTAAAATCATGGTAATCTATTGTTGTGTTCCCTTTTGTGGAAATACTAGTTTAAATACAGTGATGCATCGGTTCCCAAAAGAAATTGAGGTAAATAAAATAATCATATGAAAATTCGTAACTGTATTTACTAAATAATATTTATATTTTGTATAATAAAAGAAATATATTTGCAGCAACTTCAAATTTGGGTCACCCAGATTAATAGCAGTAAACTGTTGAACAAAACGCCCCAACAAATTAGGATGTCTTACAGAGTGTGTGATGCTCACTTTTCCTCAGAAAGCAAGATTTGTTGGGGTTTAACAAGAAGGAAATCGAACTTGAAATTTGGTGCCATTTCTTCATTATTTCATAATCATGGTATGTAATTTATTTCATAATAGTTTTGATGTCAGTACAGTACATTATTGTAAAATTTCTTAGGTGATAAAACTAAGGAGAATGTTAACCCGGATTTGGAAAGTGAATAGGATAATATTTGCTTAGATTTATCTTTTGCAACACCACCTGCTGCTAATTTTGAACATGGAAATATATCAATAGCAAAAAATAGAAGAGGTAAAAATATTACTACAGTTTAATTATATTTTTAATATCTAAATATATTTTTATGAGGATATCAGGAGGCCATCTCACCTTCTGAGAACTGTTAAAGACAAGATCATGGTTCAATCAAAAAAGTTCGATTGGAATAAGTAACCTTCAATAAAAATTATTTATTATTGTATTTCCTTTCCTTTTATAACATTTTAAACATAATAATTAGTCATCCTGCATTTCTGATTGCATCTTGGTAAAAGAATACAATGTATTTAATGTTAATCCGTATTTAATTTTCCCGCCTTGTATGTTTTTTCAACCACTCACTTGAGCGCTGTAATCTAATGAACGTGTTTTGCACGGAGAGTTGCCTATCTATATACATATATAAATCTCTTATCTATGGTTAAAACAGATTGACTAACGTAGATAGACTAAAGCGCTATATACCCGAACATGGAAAAGATCTAAATAAGCGACTTATAAGGGCAAACGATCGTAAATATGAAGAATTCAGGCAATTCGACAAATTCAATCACTTTAAGGATATGATATTAAAAGAAACTCTTACATGCTGATGGTAGAAAATAAAGAGGAAAGAAGGATAATAAATTTATTAAGTATGTTGCAGTTACAACTGATGTCCCTCGAGGTACTGTATTAGGACCACTTCTCTTTCTATTATATGTTAATGAGTTGCATGAAGATGCTGATGAAACTGCTGCGGTTTTCACCGATAAAGCATAGAAGTATTCAATACATAACTTAACTGAGTGTATTATATAGCTGCCTTGCAATAAACAAATTGTCTTTAAACACGGTCAAGACAGTGTTCATGACTTTTGAAAATAAAAATATAATATTTAGGGTGATTTTTTTCTTTCGACTTTTTTTTCGGTCTCACAATGAAATTTTGTTGGAAACACTCAAAAAAATTCCCTCAAAGTGTGAGACCTTAATATTAATATTAAGTGCTCGACCAAGACGTGTGAAAATTTCCCATTGAGAATACAAAAAAATTCTGATATTTTATTTTTAAATTTCTAGAGCTCGGCGGCATTTCATGGCATCGCTTTGACTATAGACAGATATTTTTCAGAATTGAACGTTCTACAAAACTGCCTACTGCGTCCAAGTTGTAACTCACACCGCCATTTTATAAATGTCTAAGTGCTTCTTGGGAAATAACACCACAGTTTAAAGAAAATTGCTGTATATTCCAAACGTTTCGGGGTCTAGGTCAGACTCCGTTGTCAATGGTTAAGAAACTATGGATAAAAAAGGCACAATTCTAAGATGTAAATTAAAATATTTGACAATACGTCATATTTGATTTCTGACGTAACTAAGAGAATTTTATTTGTAATATACAGGGTAGCACAGAAACTTCTAAAGATCATATAATCATAAAGTTCCTTTCAAATTGGAAGAATTTGAAAGGGAGATCTTCAGAATTTTGTGTGGCGCTCCTAGGTGCGACTTTGTTATAAGATTTTTGTTTATTCAGTGATGCCATTAAAATCATAATGGAAAACCTAGGAAAAACCTGCAAATTAAAATATTTGACAATATGTATTATTGATTTCTAGGAGCGCCACATAAAGTACTGAAGATCTCCCTTTCAAATTCTTCCAATTTGGAAGGAACTTTATGATTATATGATCTTTAGAAGTTCCTGTGCTACCCTGTATATAACAAATACAATTCTCTTAGTTACGTCAGAAATCAAATAATACATATTGTCAAATATTTTAATTTACACCGAAACATTTGAATATATAGCAATTTTCTTAACCGTGGTGTTATTTCCTAAGAAGTACTTCGACATTGAAAAATATGCCACATATTAATAATATCATTCAGAAAACAACTATCTTATAAATGACAAAATCTGCAGGAAAAATGTAAGTGCGAAAGTTGTATTATATTCAATTTCCTACAAAAAAGATCCTATGAATCGAATCGCTAAGATTAATATTTAGCGAGATATTAAGCTTGAATTGATTTTTCAGTGTTTTTTTTAATACATTAGAATCAATTATTGGCGAAAATGATTCGATTTAAGGCTTAATATCTCGCTAAATATTGATCTTAGCGATTCGGTTTATAGGGCATTTATTGAAGAAAATTGAATATACTACAACTTCCTCATTTACATTTTTCCTAGACCTAGATTTTTCCTGTAGCTCTTGTCATTTACGAGATAATTGGGAAGAAACGCTAATTTCATAAAAAAATCAGGTTTAGTGGCCCGTACTACCTCGCTGGTGTAAGTTACGACTTGGCCCGCAAAGGGCACTTTTGTAGAGCGTTCAATTCTGAAAAATATCTGTCTATAGTAGGCGATACCTTGAAATGCTGCTGAACTATAGAAATTTAAAAACAAAAAATCAGTTTTTCTGTATTTTCAATGGGAATTCTTTACACGTCTTGGTCTAGCACTTAATTTTAACATTAAGGTCTCAAATTTTGAGGAAATATATATATATATATATATATATATATCAAAACATTAAATCTTGGCGTTATTTTTGATTACTGAACCATATGTTAAGCCAAATATTTGATATATTTTTTTTTTGTTTTTAAAGAGTTCCAAGAAGGAGGAGGTTATCAATCTGCCGCATTTTTTTGTATGTATGTTACCTGATTTCTTCACCAGTTGTGAACTTATTTGTTTTTTTTAATAGAATGTACATCGGGATTGATGAAATTTTAAAAATTTTATATTTGGGAAAACATGGTCTTAGGGCTGTTTCTCGCTTTCTCCAAAATCTATTACCGATTAAGATTAAATTGTATTCTATTAAGAAAGATCCCAAAGTGGATCTATTTTTTCTATTACTCGCAACTTTTTTTTTCTGAAAGTTGCCAAAAAAGAATAAATCAAAAATAATAAGAAAGTGTCACACACATTTCTTCATAAATGCTTTAATTTTATTATTTTTTATTTTGTACATAGAAAAATTTCAAATTCGCGATTAGGATATTTCATTGTCACCAGCTCTCGGGCTATTGAATGCAATTCAAAGAACCATTTAAAAAAAACATATAACCGACTTCTACAAATAACTAAAACGCTAAAAATAATTATAACAAAATACAACTCTAGCAAATAAATAACACATTCAATGTTATTAGGTACCTACCCAGGAAACATTAAAAGGTGCTCATTCTGTACAAATTAATTACCTACCAATCTAGTATATGTTGAAGCCGGTGCCAAGCAAATCTAAAATCCTTCATTCATTGCGTACTTATCTACTAATTCATCAAACTTGATTGTTGCTTGGCACCGACTTCAAAAATATACTAGATTGGTAGGTAATAAATTTGTACAGAATGAACACCTTTTAATGTTTACATTTTTTACTTCCTGGGTAGGTACCTAACAATAGTGAATGTGTTATTTATTTGCTAGAGTTGTATTTTGTTATAATTATTTTTACCTTTTTAGTTATACGTAGAAGTCGGTTATATTTTTTTAAAAATGTTTTATTTTCAACTCTTTAGTTTTTTTTGAACTCAGGTAGTTTTCATTCTTTATTTATTATTTTGTTTGTATAACCTTAATAGACAGAACCAGGTATCATCGAAAGCCTCAACATTACACAATGATACTTTCTCATTTAAATTGACAGGTAAATCTTTACGAACAAAATGTACTAGTACGCGTTGACTTGATAAGCCCAAAATATATTTATGCCTTATGGACTACGCCATGTAGTCTTTTTTCAACTTTTTTGACAACCCTGTAAAACTCCAACCTATGTACCAACCATCCTGTACATACGACTGCCCACGGACAAGCATAAATTTGTTAGCTGCCTTCTGTAAACTAAAGGACGGAGTGGAATCCATCCCATATTTACGGAGTCTATTCCGTCCTATATTTCAACTCCTTGTGGGCTAGCCCATAAATTAGTTCATTTTTTACATTTTACATTATCTGTGTAACATTAATTCCTCTCCACACTTTATGCAACTTCTTATGGGCTATAAAAGAAATATTTTTTTAATGACACTGTATAAATATAATTCAAATGCAGCATATATTTCAACCATGCTGTATATGATTTGCTTATGTCCACATCATATAACAGTTTTTTAATCACCCTATATAATTTTAATTTCACATTTTTTCCAACATTTTTATACCACCAAACGTCCAGTCCACCCTATATTCCAACCATCCTGTATATACGGCTGTCTACGGACCACTATCATTTTAGTCCGTCCTATATTTCAATCTTCATATAAATGCAACTCCTTCTATCACTTTACTTTGTGATTTTGTTTGCTATAACTAAACACCCTGTCTATAAACGTACCAAATAGCAGTTTAAAGTTTGACATGTGTTGTCACTGAATTTTCTATTAGGTCGGGAGAATGTGACAACCAAAAGCACCGTCTTCGCAAAATGGAAAAATTTGCATTTAAATAGGTATTTGCCTGGTATACAAACAAAACGAGCTTGGTACTCATTGATTTAAGGAGCCGATAATACTATGCTTTACTACCTATATGCTTGAAATTTTCAAATTTGCAATTAAAACTTCCAGTGCCTAAAATTACTATTACGTTGGAATTTAAATATTTATCAGGAAATGTCCGGTATGTAATTTCGATAAAATTTTTGATAAGAATTTTGGAATTTTCGGCGATTTTCTGCAAAACTGCAAGTTGCACGTCGCAGAAAAGTATATGAGATCACCTAAGGATCTTCCTTAATAGATTAAACGTTAAAAAACTACACACATCCATAAGGAGTTATCGAAAAATCGACTAAAATATTAGGGATATTGGTCGATTTCCATGCACGCATGTGGTCATTCACAAATTTTATCACTTTACCAATAGAATTCTTTTCCAAAATTTAAAGTTTCACCAATCCGGATATATATTCTATTAAACAAGACCATATTCATTCAAAACGGTGCACCACAGGAGAAGAAATCAGGTAACATACATACAAAAAAAGCGAAAAAATACACGACGAATTGATAACCTTCTCCTTTTTGGAAGTTGGTTAAAAACTCCCCAAATCGGTAAGAGGTTTTGGAGAAATTTACCAATATACCTAGAACTATGCAGGTATGTGTAATCTGATCCCTTTCAAGGTAGAAGAGACTTTAATTCACTGATACCATCCTTATAGCAGAAACACATGCAAAAAAATTTAATAGAGATGAACACAGTAACAACTGAAATCAACCCAAAATTGAATGCAAATGAGCATTTATGTTTACTTAGGATATACGAAAAAACTTGGAAGAAACAATTGAAAAACATAGTTTTACAAAAAAAGATTTACCTGAACTGCCTTGGGGAAATTATTAAGGACTATTGGAAATGATATTCAATACTTCACAACAATCGTTTGTTAAACAAATCAAAACTGACACAAACAACAATATTAGGCATAACACCTAAACAAAACGGGGATTTGAGGTTTACACTAGACCAAGTACCGGAATTTTAAAAATAATTTGTTTATTATATTAAACAGTTTTTTTATCAACTTACCTCTTGGGTTTTCGGTAGATGTGAAAACGCAAACAACGTGACCGTGAATAATTACACCTGGATAGAATGGACCAGGGGTTGAAAGAACAATATTTATACTCATTTTGAAAAATCTGTAACAAATTACCAATGTAAGATTGAAAAAATATAGATTTCTTGAAAGGTTTTTCATAGTGATAAAAAATTAGAAAAAATAATTGAATTCAAAAGGTATTAAAAATAAACCACAAAAATATACACTACTATTAAATACCGTAATATAGTTTGACAATAATTACATTTAAAAAACAAAGACCGACTCCAAAAAAGGAAATTCATTAAAAGCAAAAAACAATTCCTGCAAAACTTAAATACTTTTTCTGAAGTCGGTGCCAAGTTATATAGCAAAGTTGCTAAAAACAAAATATTCATTCATTTTTGTCACTTTGTCACTTAATAATGGCTCCAATGCAGCAGTCGATACGTCGACATAATTCTCGTATTCGTCTGCTCACGCTTCGAGTTACCCAACTATTAAGATCTTAATGTCGAAGTAATGAATCGTGTTTATATCTTTTACCGTTTCCTAGATAGCAAGTATCCCTTCACATGTGAGGTAGCCTATATATATATATATATATATATATATATATATATATATATATATATATATATTATTGCTTATTGTTCTGTTTGTATTGAAAGTAGTATCGATATTGTGTCTATGGAGACTACTATCGGTGTTGAGGACTCCGAAGACGAGGATCCCTTTAGAACAACAAGGAGTGTACGAGATTCCATGTGCAGCCTGTCATAAAACCTATGTGAGGCAAACTAACAGAAGAATTCAAGCTAGACGTGATGAACACCAGTACGCTATAAGAAAGCAGGAAAAAACAACATCCATTGGGGAATACGCCATCACGACGTCACACCGAATAGACTTTGAGAACACCATAGTACTGGCAAACATAGAATACCTGAAATCAAGACTCGTAAGAGAGGCAATTTAAATAGCGAAGAGGCCTCACAGTCTAAACGCACGCAATGAAATCCAGAACTTATCGAATTGTTGGAAAATTCTATTAAATATCGTACTGGCCCGGACCCGTCCTATAACAACTTAACCGGATATAACCAATCAGCAAGCGGGAGGCGTGGCCACTGAGCGCCAAGGGCCAATCACACGCAGCCGTTCAAGACAAAATGTTTAATAAATATCATTTCAATACCAACGAATTTATCAAAAAAACAATTTAAGCTCTATATTCACTTGAAATAACATTTCACAGTGCACTTCGGCTAGCGCACGGTGAAACTTATATAGCTACTATGAGATATGATATAACACCCTTAAAGCGTGAGATAGAAGATAGTTAATGCAAACTATATGGAATAATTGCCTGATTCTCGTGCGCCGCACGGAGACACCGAGCTCTGCTGATATTGACCGGACCTATCAGAACGTTTCAATAATTCAAATTTTTGTTTACGTGATTTAATTAGTGGTTGCTTTGTTTTTGTCCTCGTAGTCTATGAAAGAATATTTAATATACAGAGTGTGTATGTGTGTGTGTTTACATAACTGTGAAAATGGGTATCAACTTTAACATTGACTATATTAAAAACAATAAATCGTTTCAAAACAAATTAGATATAAGATTGGCTGGTCCACCTAGGCAATATATTAATTGAAAACATGAGTGCAAAATGAAAAATAAAGTTTTTACACGAAGTTTTAAAAGTGAAATTTATAATAAAAAAGAAATGGTTGTGTGGATGTTATCGCACCAATACATTATTTTGTTTTCCTTGCATTATTTATGGTCGGGAATTAATTTGGACGGAAACTGGAGTGAAGGATTAAAACGTTTCTTAGAAATACGATGTCTTAGGACTGGTTAAATGCTCTTCCTGTTCTTAGTATTCAAAAAAATAGATTCAGTCAATAGCAGACTTTAATAAAAAGGTCATAGAACATTTCGCTTTCGAAAAAAGTCGACGAATATTTTAATTATTAAAAAATAAATGCAGTATTAGCAAAGCTATGATTTGTTTTGTTGCATCTTTGAATTCCAATATTTGACCAGTAAAGTGCACCAGCAGTTTCATAACCCACCAACCCGCACTGCTTGGTTCATAATGATTCTTTTGAACCTTAGTAGGCGGTTTTGTGTTTCACAAAACTTAAAAACCAATTAATATAAATATAGGGGAGAGGGGGGCAGTTTAGAACAGAGGCAGTTTTGAATTATTGGATTTATGAACGCATCATTTGTCTTTCCTAACCTCCAATACGTTTTTAATACTGCTAACACTGAACTACACGTCTGTCAGTTGCCAATTTACGTCAATGTCAGTGTCAAACAAAATTTATCGGTTCCTTTACGGAGGCGCAACCAAACATTTTTATTTTTTATTGTAAGCGGATTACTGAAAACGTAAGTTCTATTTTCGAGTTTTGATTATTTCATAGTGTTGTGTATATTATAGCAAGTGTATTACCAATATAAGTTAATTAAATATAAGTTTCTTGGTCGTCTAGATAATTTTGTTTCTGAAGGATGGTATTGGGGAAGATTTGAAAAAAATCTATGGGGCAGTTATGAATAAAATGTTCAAAAGTGCCCCCCGCTATTTTAACAATTGATGTTTATTTATTTTTTTAAATAATTGATAAATATAATTAAATAAATTCATTTTATATTCTTTGATTTTAGTAAATTTAAACTTGGTTAGGTACCAAAGTTACCAAAGTTTTGAAGTTGTTCGTTTTTTTGAATATTTACTGTTATGTTGGCCAATAAGGCGATTTGGATTGTTTATTTTATGTTTGATATTCCAAACTTACATAGTTTAACTCACGAAGTTTTACTTCGTGGTTTAACTACTTGTTTCTTTTTTAAATGTTTTCCTGAGACTATTTTAAATGGTATGTTTTTAAGATAATGTTAAGATTATAAAGATAATATAAAGACAAAGATTTTAATTGCAATATGTAACTAGATCATATATTAAAATAATACGTTAGGTACTTGCACTTGTTCAAGACTGCCCAGGCTGTTAATAGTTTTAAAGTTTATTTAAGCAATAGTGAGCGTATGAAGTTGGTGGCAATACACAATTATAAGATCTGTATGTTTTAAATAAACACACATTTGAACAAAAAAGGGTTTTTGAAAAATAATGATATTGTTACTTTAATAAGTAAAAAAGTAAATTTAATTTTTATTTTGAAGCACAAATAGCATATCTATTCATAAAAAAATAATATACCTTGATATGTAGCACAATACGACAAATATAATATTTTATTTAAAAGTGTTCAAAGGTGCCCCCCTCTCCCCTATAATAATAAACAACACTATAAAATACTAATTTAGAATCAAAGAATTTCCCAACATAAAAAAATATTATTTATTATTTTAACTTTTGTTGAACAATATGACACCGTTAAAAAATATTTGAGGCCGCTACTGTTTCCACGAAGTTGATGATATTCAGAATGCGTACTTTACGCAATCCCAGGCGATATTAATTCTGACCACATTTTATATACGAATACAGACAAAAAGATAAATGAATACTTCTATAATGTTAGATAATATAATTTGATTTAAATAAAATGTGTTACCTTTGGTAGTATGTAATTTAGTCCCTTATTATTTATAAAACTGGAAATATCAGTAAACACCACTTTAATTTGAAATGTTACCGATTGCCGGTTTAAAATAGAACAGTTTAACAACTTTGCATACAATACTCGTATATTTTAAATTTCAAGTTAGTCGATGTCTGCAATAAAAAAACTATGATAATGGTTACGTGTGTCCAGATCTTATATTGTGTATTGTACTGCAAATTTTAGGTGTGCACATAACCTTAGACAGCGTGGCTCGAAGCTCCAGTTTGGCGGTTTCTTCATCCAGAGTTTTATCAAGGGGATAATAAAACAGTGAAGCCCATGGAGGACTGTCAACTGGAATGTAGCAGAACGTGGTGTGGCATTGATAGAACAGTATAATCGTTGCTTAACCAAAGATGAAGAACAACTCCAATATTTGTTGCAAGTAGTCACAGAACACAGAAAACAATATCCGAATTGTAATAAATCTAATTTTGTGACACCGTAATATTTTAAAGTTAACAAAAGATTATTATAAGTAGTATATATTGTTGTTTATTATAAACAATTATTTGTTTAAAAAATTGTTGGTTACTTAGTGAAAAATAAAATGACTTTGTTATAGAAAAACCCAAAATTTATTTATAGAATTTTTTTTATCTTTATATTTACGTATTCGTGCTTTTTGTATGTTACGTATTGAATTAATGAAAAAAAAAACAGTTTTAGATTAACAGAATTAAAGTGATTTTAGATAAAACATAGCATAAAAATAACAAAAGATATTTTTTTAAAGTTATAATAGAAAAAATGTGAAAGTTTTTATTAGTGTTATTTTCAATCGCAAATATTTTTGAAGCGATTGCTCTGACGAGCTTTGACCTTCAGGTCTTTTTTGTAGAGCGTGAAATTTCCTATAAGATCTGAAGTTTTGGTACCGAGCAAATGAACCAGTTTAAAGTAATCAAAATTCAAAAATAAGAAAAATAATTTCCTGTGTTATTTAAATGAAAAAAAACAAATGAATAGAAGCAAACCTTAATATCAATATTAAGGGCTCTAATTAGTGCCAAAATTTTTGTTTTTTTATGTACTTTCAACTTTTCAACACCAAAAGAAAAAAAATTGTTTGCATTTTTGAAACACTCTAATCCAGATAGCTTACGGTTTTTGTTTTTTTTATTTTTTTCCTTACTATATATGCTTATTTAACAATTTTTTTATGTTTTTTGATCCGCTCTGTTTAACTATAGTTTTACTCCACTCTTATTTAAACCACCTTGTATACGCACCTACATATGTGTCACCCAATAAAACATTTTTTGAACCACCCTATATAGCTATAATTCTATTACACCTTATATTTCAACCATCCTATATATGCAACTGCTTAAGTACCATCCAGTACCACGTTTATTTGTACCCCTATATAACTCTAATTTTACTTCGCACCCTATTTTTCAACTGCTCACATTGCTTGATTCCTGAATTTCGTTGCGCACACCTAGAACCGTATAGAAAAGATCGCCGACGTAGCAATTTTTCTTTTTGATACACTAATGGAATATTTTGTGTCATTTCACTCGACTGTAAGCCCTATAAAAGAACTTTTTATCAAACAGAAACAGAATTTAAATGAATTGAAATGATAACCTTCTCCTTTTTTTTCATACTAATAATTACAAACAAGACTTGCTTATTTTAAACAAATTAATTACCCACCGATCTAGTATGTGTTAAGCAGTAATTACGTTTGATGACGTTTTAGACATGTAAGCAATGCACAATTTTGGTTCTGTTTAGCTCTAAGTTAATATACCCGATAGGAATGAAAATAATATATTTTTCTGGATTTGTGGCTTGTGTGTGGAACAGCTGTGAATGTGCCATTTATTTTACAGTTTTATGTTTTATTAATTATTTTCAACTTTTTAGTTCTATATCACATTTTTTGTTTTTCTTCTTGACAACACATTGGCGAGCTTTTCGTAACAATACTTGACTGCATCAAAGTTTGTATGGAAAACTAACTGCTTTATATGTTGTTCCTGGAGGACAGTTGTGGCATAGTTTTGGGAATTAACACCACAATTAACGAAAATACTGTATATCTTTCCAAACGTTTCAGGGTCTAAGTCAGTCCCGTTATCAATGGCAAAGAAATTATGAAAAAAGGCACAATTCTAAATTTTAATTTTAAATTTTAGAATTGTGCCGTTTTTCGTAGGGAAATATACAGTAATTTCACGAATTGGATGATATTTCTCAAAAAAATGCTTAAACATTAACTGCTTTATTTTTTTTTGAGCAAAATGAGCCCTTTAAAATTGTCTGTGTACGGCACTGAAATTCGCATTCCAAATGAAGACGCGACAAATAAATGTCGGCGACCTTATTTTTTATCGGAATAGGAATAAAATGATAGCAGACTGGGAAATCATACCAAATGAGATATGATTTCAATATTTTGTCGATTTTGTAAAATAGTTCATAAAACACAAAATCATTTGCAGCCAATCGTAATTTAAGAAATATGTTTGGTGTAAGTACTTACCGCACACAGGTTTAAAATATTAAAATAAATCAGAGTTGGAACTTCACGTACATCTGGAAATTCGCTTTCCACTTAATTATTATCGACAATAAGAAAGTGGCCATAAGTTTAATAGATAATGATAATCATTCGCGTTCACATTTTACAATTTACAATATGTATAGATAGATATTCCGCTACAACTTTTAGGACTACGGATAACCTTGGATAACGTATTGCGTGGCGCCGGCATGGCCAGCCGGAAATTTATTAGTGGGATAGTCAAGCAGTGCCGTGCGTGAAGCAGAATCGTTTTGAAGTCAATAAAAAGTAAAAAACAATACAGCTGGATATTTTAAACGAAAAGTATCATAAGGTCTGTAAAATTTGTTTGAAGTTGGTGCCAAGTCTGAGAACTGTACATATTTTACATAGGGACATAAACAGCTTTATAAATTAAACAATTTCTGTTATTAATTAATAAATTTATTTATACATTCTATTTAAACCAACCTATATAACAACTGTTTTACTCCGACCTATCACATGAGTTACCCGTTATAATTATTTTTTCTAGCTCTTTTTTCTAATCACCCTATATAACTAAAATTTCTGTCCACTCCACTCTATATTTTAACCATCCTGTATATACAACTGCTTATGGGCCACACAATAAAACATTTAGTTTCTAATATGGTGTTATAAATTTCATTTTACGCCGC
Organism: Octodonta nipae; assembly: GCA_034190945.1. Taxonomy (NCBI): domain Eukaryota; kingdom Metazoa; phylum Arthropoda; class Insecta; order Coleoptera; family Chrysomelidae; genus Octodonta; species Octodonta nipae. The sequence continues at coordinate 138,007,218 of CM067219.1, read as the reverse complement.
CAAATGGAAAAAAATAAGAAACCTTCTAAATTAATCGTTTCGTTAAAAACAACATAAACATAAACCGGCCGAAATAATAAATAATTTATATTTAAAAAGAACCGACTTCAACTGGCTTGGAAAAAACCTTTTATAAATCGTGTGCAATCAATAACTGTGTTCTGACGTATTTTTTTCATGTGATTTAAGGTACACTATTGCTTATTTTAGCGTATTCTTATCTCTCCCCCTCTCTCTAACATATTTTTGAACTTTTTTATTTGTTTTATTATTTGGACCACTTTCTGTAAGTGTAACTCTAATTCACCCTATATTGCATCAACCCTGAATATGATTCTGTGTATTGATCAGCCAGTTTAAATAATTTGTCTATTATTTTCTGAAAACCTTGTATAACTACAATTCAATTCTACACTATGTTGCAAACGCCCAATTATTAATCCTCTCCACCCTATTAACAGTTTCTCTTTTTCTATGGATTAAGTCACCCTGTATATCTTTAATTTTATTTCGACCAACATGTCAAGTATAAGCAACTACTTATGTTCCACACTATATAATTTTTTTAACACCCTGTATAACTATAATTCCACTCCACCTTATATTTCAATCATCATGTATATGGAACTGCATATGTAAGACCCAATATCACATTTATTTGTAAGATTTTTTGAACCCACCTGTGTAACTGTAATTTTACTTCGCAAAATATTTCAACTGAGGACATTGCTTGCTGCTTGAATTTCGTTCACCTTTTTTTTCGATACACTAATGGTGGTCTATTCCTCGATCTGTCTCGTGCATTTGACTGTTTAAATTACAATTTTCTTGAGCATAAGCTGCACCGATTAGGTTTTAGAGGTGATTTTTTATTATTCATTATGTCGTTCTTAAAGTTTGTGTCAAAATATATAGTACAACTTCAGAAATGCATGAGTTAAATATGGGTGTTCCACAGGGGTCTGTGTTGGGTCCACTCTCAATATGAACTTACATGACGTAAAAATTGTGCTTTTTGCTGACGATACGTCTATAGCGGTCTCAGCAAAGAACCCTAAGCAATTACAAGCATAAATGTGTCACATTGTTTTAAACATTGACAAGACTGTTGGCATAACATTTTATAATAGGAAATATACCCCATCACTTAGACTTAATATAGATCATATCCAAGTAGACACAAAATTGGAAACAAAATTTTTGGGTGTCTATGTAAACGACAACTTAAGATGGATCTCTCATATAAATCACGTTTGCAAACAACTAAACAATGCATACTTTGCAATAATCAATCTAAGATATACTTTACCAACAAACTATCTTATAAACTTTTATTATAGCCTAGCTTATTGCCATCTTTCATATAATATCATGCTTTGGGGTAGTTCTCCTTACGCTATCCGTGTATTTCTAGCACAAAAAAGACTATTACGTCTAATCTTTAACTTAAACTACACTGACCCATGTAGGCCTTCATTTATAAAATACTGTATTTTGTCAGTACCATCTATATTTATATTTAAATGTATTTTATTTGTAAAAAGCAATAGTAATAAGTTTGTTAGAAACTCCAGTGTCCATCATTACCCTACTAGGTGTAATGATGAATTCAGAGTAGAAAAACATAACAGCACATTGTATGAGAATTCACCCTACTTTTTTGCCACAAAATTGTTTAATCATTTACCTAATAAATTAAAAATACTAACTGGCAGGAAATTTAAAATTTACTTTAAAAAAATGTTGTTAGAAAAATGTTACTATTCTGTTACTGAGTATTTAGAAGATTCTATTATGTTCTAAATTTGTTTTTAAATATGTATGTGTAACTTGTGTAATGCTTATTGGTATGTACGTGCATATATGTGTATGTATATATATATATATATATATATATATATATATATATATATATATATTGTAATGGATTTAAACAGACATGAGATAATACAAAAGTTTTGCAATTTGAATAATTAAATGATTGGGGAAATGTAAATAAAATGCATACATATCTAATAAAAAGGAATTGCAGAAATCAATCAAAGTTAAAGTTAACCTAAAAATATACACTATGTAAAAAGAATGTTTCAAAAGCAAATTGTTGAAAGGATAAGAAGTGGCATATAAAGTTAGATAATCTATCATGCAGATTGTAGTATAATTTGGATACTTACATAAAAAATCCAGGCAGGGAGTCACATTTAGGTTAAACATCAAAAAGGTTAAATTCACTTATGAAAATCACAGTAGAGTTTGGAAAACAAGCTTAGATCACATATTAGGCCATGAGAACACTGAATATAACACTTTTAGATCAAAATTAAACTTTAAATACATAAATTTGTTAAAAACTTAGAGAATTGAAATGTCAGAATTGTAAAGACCGTTAAAAATTTGAAGTAATGACGGAACAATAAAGAGATTTATACCGTTAGAAAGAGCTTAGAGCATAGTTTATGAAAATTCAATAGTTCAAAAGATATTAAGTCTTAATTTCAGTAAAAACCATTTTTTTAAAGTACCTGTTAAATGACTGGTGACCAGCAGGTGACAAGTATCAAATCAAAATTTTGAAAACATGAATTAAGTGATTTAGATAAAATTTAGGAGAGTAAACGGTATTGAAATTCAAATTAAAATTTGTTTAGAATTTTGCATATGATTTAGAAGGAACATATTTGGAAATTAATAAAATAAATTAAAGCGGAAATGGAAATAGCAGGTGGCAAAATATATTACATAAATAGGAAATCTGACATTGAAAGGTCCTCTTTGTTTCCCGATCGTCGACCGGAGCAGTTAAAAATTTCGTTCCTGTAAAATTACGTTTCCATGACAACCAGATAAATGATCTGTGATATCATTGAAATAAGTGTTCCATGACAGTTCTGACAAGAAATTAAGTTTGAAGTTAAAATTTTTGAAATTTTGGATCAACAATTTGAAATTAAAAAAAAATAAATATTCCATAAAAGGAATTATTTGAAATCCATTGGATGGAGAGATAAAATCAATTTTTGTTGGAAGAATAGAAGTATTGGTACAGCAGAAAACAAATCAATTAAGCAACAGAATTTTTTTATAAAAAAAAAACAGAAATCAGGAAGTAGTATTCCAAAACCAAAATTAAGGAAAAGGGAATTCAAGCCAGGCAACTGTGAGTTTTTGAAACATTATTTAATAAACAGATTATTGAAATCTAAAATCAATCAGTGATAGAAATAAAGGTTTTTCTTTAAATTTAGTATAATGAATATTTGTGTTTAGAGGATTGAAATATTTTTGTAACAAATTGATAGAAATTTAATAATATTTAAGTACCCAGGAAATTTATTTTGTTGTAAAGGCAATATTATATCAGAATTGTATTGTGGACAATCATTATAAATAAATTGTAATTTGATTGAGAATTTGAAAATTATTTATTAGTCATTTAAAAAATCTTAAAAGAAAAATAAAGTAAGAAATATAATTTCAAAATTTTAAAAAGTGGTAGTGTAACGAAGAAGAAAGAGAGACTTATAAGATAAGTACAGAATTCATTTATTTATTTAATATCTGTAACTTGAACCCAAGCAAAAAGGACCCTGAGATAATCATAAAATTTGAAAATTCATATATTACAGTCAATTATAATATATATTTATGTATATATGTATGTGTATATATGTGTGTATATGTTTATATGTACATTACAATTATAATTAATTTTCTAATTGTCATGACGTGTATATCCATTTGTAATGACTGAAATACAAAATAAATAAATAAAATAAAATAAATACAATATTTTGTGCCATCACACTCGACTGCAATGAAAACCGTTACAAATATCCTGTACGACATACTTTCATGCTAGATATTTATGATGAAAATTTGACATCAACATTGACGTTTACCGTGTTTCTGCAAATACTTTTATGATTTTCGGAAAAACGGTATGTTTTACGTTATAGATAGTTATGCGGAATCAAGCTGGAACATCTCTTTGTAGAACACAATTTAAAATATTTAAATTGGTTAAGCCGTTTGAGAGAAACAGTGTAGATTTATTGAAATGCGCTGAAATGTAGTCCCTAAATTACTGTTTGTTTTGATTTCCTGGAAAACCGTAAATCTCACGTTATAGAAAAGTATATGGTACCTTTTTGTAATTCTCCTTAATACAATGCCGTTTAAAGAATCAAATTTGTCTAAGCCGTTTTTGAATAATCACTGAGTATACATAAAAAAAACATACCAACGAATTGATAACCTCCTCCTTTTTGGAAGTCGGTTAAAAAAGGCCACAATTAACTAAATTTTGATGGCTTCAGAAATAAGTATAAAGTAATAATCATGCAATAAGGGTATGTTCCAGGCTAATTATAAAAGACGTTTACATTCGTGCGATTGTATCGAAAGAAGAAGTCAGCTGTAGTATTAGCCACTATTTTGTAAACAGTCAATTATTTGTTTATTTTGGTTAAAAATGAAAACATTGAAAGTAATTGTGAATTGAACCCACGGAATTTATTGCAATATTTTGAACTATCCTGTATAACTATAACTCTACAACAACTTACATTTCAACCAATTTATATTATGCATATGAAACTCCTTATTGGCTACATATAATATTTATTTCAACCAACGTAAACTATAATATTAGCACGAAATGAAAACCGACACCCAGAATGAATGAGTGACTCAAATTAAATTAAGTTTTATCCATTAAAAATCGTAATTTTTTCAATAATAAAATTAATTAACTTTTATTCATAACCAGTTTCTATATTGCTAAAAGTAATGGTAGGTACTCCAGTATTAAGGAAAATTTATCTTTTTAAACAAACCTTTTATGATATAAATGATATGTAAGGATTCAGACCATGCAGTTTTTTGAAGAATTACTTTTTTTCAAAATATGTATTAATGAGAAATTTTTGCATAGGATTCATTCATTTGAAAAGTGGTTCATTAACACATACACATTTCGTACTGAGCCATTTAAATAATTGAGACTACAACCAGTGGCGTACCCAGCCTTGGATTTACTGAGGGCAAAACAGAAACAAAATTATTATAGACAGGCAAATTGGAAAAAAATTGTGCTAGATGAACGGACAACTCAGAACTTTTGGCACAGGGGTCAAGTCAGCAAATTTATGGAAGGCTTTTAATGCTCATGGCATGTTTTTCAGTTCCAGGGAAGGGGGCAGCTGCCTCCCCTTGCCCACCCTTGGTACACCCTGGACTAAAAAAGTTCTTATTTTTGTTTGCCTTTAAATAGTTTGCCAAAAAGTTAAAAACTTCATACGTATTAAAGGATGAAATTTTCAAAAAACTCTTTTGAATATTTAAAGAAACACATTATATAGAGTGTATAACATATTTATTTTATTTTTAAAGTACTTAGCAAATATTTATAAACAAGTTACAATTCCAGCTCTTGTAAAAGTATTCATTATTATTGTCAAATCAGATAATCTGTACCATACGGTGTCCCAGAATAAGTCAGCAATCTCCCAATTTTCGATTAGAACACAAAAACATAATCGCTATCAGATGGTGATTGTTGGTCATTAATAGAAGAACCCGTAAAATAATAAAGCACAAAGAGAATTAACTTATCTTACATCTTATATGACATTTATTTCAAATTGATATTACTGAAAACCCAAATTGCCCAAATAGTGTGACCGAAACAACATAATTTCATTCCATATGATAGATAGCCCAGTTTTTTTTGCATATTTGAGGTCTGGGCAATAGGAATGGTTGCCGAAAATTATTTATAAACAACTGAAAGTTGAAAATTGAATTTTTCGTAGTAGCCAATCCGGCGTGGCGCACGTCAGGGCGAGGAGAGCGGAAGAAATAGTCCTCCCAAGAATATGGGTCGTTCAGACAACAATTACAAAGATTTACAAAGAATAGCAACAAAACAAGACGAAATATTCTCCGAAATACAAAAATTGGATATATACATAATAGTTATAAGTAAAGCAAAAAAGATTTTTCAGAAAAGATTTGGCTCGAATGCGTTGGCAATTTTTTTTCAAGGATAATTAAAAGGTTTATGGAATATTTAAAGATCGAAAGTGAGGCTTTAGTTACAGCAAATTGCAATATTTAAATGAATATTTTAATGCTATAATTAATACTACAAATAGTCCAATAGATAGATTGCCTATACGCTTACCTGATCTCACAAACATGGACTCTATTATTATAAAAACTATTGTATTTGAAACTATACTTGATTGATTGATACTTAGAAAAAAGTGCTTTTGGTACATCTTAAAGCTTATAAGACTTGAACTATTGTCGAAAATTGTTTGATTTCTTTTACAACTGTTTTATTAGTGTCCTAGAAGGATTTAATAAGGTTCAAGGCTATCTAGGTGTGCATTTGAATTACACTGTAAAAATATTCAATAGATGTAGTGAACTTGTATTAAGAATTGCGTAATGAATCCAAAAATTATAAAAGATACAAGATGTTCCATTGAAATTTGGATTTTTGTGTCATTTCCGCTTAGACCGGAAGTGATGGGTAAGTTCAAATTATGTATAAATGAAAGTTGTTTGTTCCTGATGAGACATACCAAATTCTATTAATGTATCTCTAAAACACTAGAAGATATAACTTGTCTAATACATTTAACACCCTGTATAGGTAGGGGACCTTCTTGATGTACTATTGTCCAACCAAAATTATTTACATATTAAACTATATTTTTATTTTATACTAAAGACTTTTACAAACAATTTTTAATTTCTCGGCAAATTTTAATTATTTTTTTAAGTTACCTAAATGAAGAATAAATGATCATAAATGGGCCGCTTCCAAAAATCATCTGTATGCTAATCAAAAAATCATCTAGTATGCTAATCAAAAAGGTGAATTACAATTTTGACTAAAGACAGCACTTGTAGATTATTTTCAAAAACCAACCGAAGTTTGAAAACTATTTGTTGATCAAAATTCGAAATCTATATATAAATAGGCAAAGATAAAACAGTTAGGTACCATTTTCTCCACTGAATGGAGTTGGCCGTTACTTGGTGGAAATTAAGACCCATGATGAAACAATACACAGTATTATTGAATTCTACTTTATTTAGACACACTTGTGACAATTGTTCCGCTACATTGTAGCTTCTTCTTCTTCTTATCAGAAGAAGCTACAACGTTATTTCTGATACACATATACTTTGATAAACGAACCTCAATAATGTTATTTATGAAAACATTGAGGTGGTTCCACTGTTTATAAAAATTTTCCGTATTACATCGAGCTAGGGCTCAAGGCTCAAGTGTACCGCGTGCAATCTCTAGATCATCGTGTTTTATCACTACCACTTTTGTTTTGGGTAAATTAATGTGAATGTTATTGTTATAATTATTTGATTTGTAACTGTAAATTTATAAGAAAATATACATTTACATAAATAAGTTATAAAAATCTTTAGTTTAAAATGTGTAACAAATGTTGCCTTTAGTAAAACTTATTTTGTGTTTTTTCCCCAACATTCCGTAATATTTCTGTACTAATGCGCCTTCATTGCGTTATAAAAATCACCCGATTCTTCTGACATTGAAAAAATACAATCCTTACAAAAATTTTTACGTACCCTCTGCAACATTATTACAATTCGGTAAGCCATCTATAGACTGGACAGATGGAGCGGTCCCATCACCAGGACCACTAGCCGTGGAGTAAGGTGCACTTGGTGGATATGGAGGTACCGAAGCAACAGGTACTATGAACCCTACACTTGCGGAGTTATTTTGAGGTGGGAGTAGAGGTGTGTTGACTTCTGCTAGATAAGGTAAGATATTGAAAAAATACAATCCTTACAAAAATTTTTACGTACCATCAGCATCATTATTATAATTCGGTAAGCCATCTCTAGACGGTGCAGATGGCGCGGTCTGGCCACTAGGAGCACTAGCTGTTGGATAGGGTGCATTTGGTGGATATGGGGGTACCGGAGCAACAGATACTATGAACCCTACTCCTGTGGAGTTATTTTGTGGAGGAAGTAGAGATGTGTTGACTCCTGCTAGATAAGAGGGGACTTCTTCATTCGAATAAACTGGAGTAGGGTAAACTTGTGGCGCTGGAGAAAATGAATGATATAAAAATATATTTAAGTCACTTTGAGATGTTAGTGAGAAGAGTGATTACTTACAGGGTGTAACAATATTGTTAACTCCTTCTACATAAGGTGTGCTTATAACAGGCTGGTATCCTCTTATAGGAATATGACCCAAGTTAACAAGAGTTTTGATACGAATATTGACAATATAACAACCTGGTATCACTGCCTTAATCTGCAAACAAAGAACTTATGATGCTGTACATTTTGTAACTGTTCATGCAAGAAGTTGTTAGCAGAATTGGGAAACCGACTAACCATTCACTAGTCATCATCATTTCATCTGCTCGGGAGCATACTAATATTTCAATTTTATTTTATAGTTTTGTTGCTTTTTCAAGTCGTATTTCTCCATGGTTCCGGTAAAGTATTTTCATTTGATGGATTCACTGTTGTTTTTTATATACCGTTGCGAAATGATTCACTCCCAACTGACAGTGAGAATAAATTGGTTGGTTAAAAAGATTTTGCTGTATTTTCAAAAAGTCTCTATCCCCCTCGTATCTTTTAAATGGTTATATTTACACTGATGAAATTTGGTAGGTGTAAACAAACGGTTGTATTTAGTGTTGCCCAAATGCAAGAACAAGACGAGACTTAGCCAGTCTTGGTCTTGGTCTTGCGCCAATACACCTGGTCTTGGTCTTGCGCCAATACACCTGGTCTTGGTCTTGGTCTTGCGCTCCCAGTCTTGGTCTTGGTCTTGCAGCAAGAGTCTTGCAAGTCTTGCAATTACCTATTAGTCTATTACTGTTTATTAAAGTTTACTTTAAATCTTAGAAAAACTTATTAGAATTGGAACATTGTGAGCTTGAATTAACATAGCCATAGTAAAGATCAAGCAGATTAATAAATAACTGAAGATTTGATAAGAAATTCGAAAAATCAACTGACCTATATGTCGTTTTCCATGGAAGTAACTGTTTAATAAAATATATGTAAAGAATTAGTGCCAATCACTATTCTTTACATATAAGAGAATGTTTTGGCGTACATCTATACTAATATTATAAAGCTGAAGAGTTTGTTTGTATGTTTGATGACAAGTTTTAAAATAAATAAATAAATCCTGAACGTCACTATACCTCCAAAGTTACTATTCCTCGTGGACGAAGTCGCGGGCACTGCTAGTAAATACTTACTCTCATCATCTCTCTCAGAGATATTCGGGCTGGTAAGCAATACAAAACTCTTATCGCAGGCTTTTTATTTTATTAGTAGGTAAGTACCTACGCTTTTTATATTATTTTATTAGTTTTGTAGAATTTTTTTACACGTTTCAAGTATATTTAAAAGTGTCTACAATATTTATCAAACGGGTGATATTTGAACACTTTTTTGCTATTTTTTATAATATATAATAATAGTACCTAAGTAATTAGTTTAAAACCATATAATCAATATTATAATATATACTTACTAGAATAAATTATTATGACATCTACTACCTATCGTTACCATATTATCCTAATCATAATACTACTTGCGTGATCAGTATAATGTATTCATTTTCATTCTAAGCACTCTGAAACTTATTTATTCTTTGGAACACCTGTAGGTACTCTTAAAATTAGAAATTATTTTGCATGAGTATACCTACGCCCTGTGGCGGCAATCAAATAATGTCAAATGTTGTGATTTCGGCGCGGCGGCAACGATTGTTGTATATGATTTCAAAAGAAGCCGCCGGCGCGTGTATCATAACCATGTACTTCCGAAAAGCGGCAAATTTCTTTGAGAAGTAAGTACAAAACCTTTGATGCCGCATTATCAAAGTGCTGATGGTTAAAACATAACTATGCATGCACTCAGTTTGATTTTAATGGATATTTTTTTATTCGCTATGTAGGTATGTTTATGGTATTAGTCGTAATGCGCATAGGTCCAGTTTTTCATATTCTTTGATACAGTTTTTTGCGTCTCATAGAATTCCTAAGCGTACCTATACACCGAACTGTTACACCTAACTACTCCGTGAAATAGCGCTAAGTCCTAGCTGCAAGACGCAAGAGTCTTGCAGGCTATGTCTTGTTCTTGCTCAAGTCTTGCACGGTCAGTCTTGGTCTTGGTCTTGCTAAAAATACGCGGTCTTGTTCTTGGTCTTGGTCTTGGTCTTGCAAAAACGCAAGAACAAGACCAAGACTGCAAGACCAAGACTGAATTTGGGCAACACTAGTTGTATTCTTCTCTAGTACTGGTAAGATGACGTACCCTTCTTTAAAATGCGTTTTTTATGAATGGATGTAATCATTCTATTCCCTCAACTACCCAAACATTTTGGGAGGATGAAATATATTTCGACCAATTTGTACCCTTTTTTGCTTGCCTTCGGTATTAATTTTATTCATGCAGGTGTTTTTCGATCCGTCAGTCCTATACGCCAAAGTAACTAAAAAAGCGCGACGAAGCATGAGACCTTTGGTTTCGGATCGCTTCCTAGTAGGAAATTTCGATAACTCCCAGGCCAAAATATTCAAAGGGCAATAAAAAGTAATAAAACGTAAATCTGCAAATGCCGAAAGAAAGAAAGCTTACCACATAGTTCAGTTACTGGAGGTTTTTAAGTGATATAACACCTAACAACAGTTAAAATTTGTATGTTGACATGCCCTTAAATTTGCTCTTTTCACTGGTAGATTGAATCCTTATAATTTTCATCGTTGGTGGTCGTCTTCTCGGACGACGGACGTGTGTAGGTGTGAGTTAAAAAATGGTGCTCGCTATATGTTTTTTATGTCAGCGGAAGGTTTTAAAGTATCCCCGAATTCCTGGCGTCTTGCGGATGACGGACGTGTGTACCGGCAGCCTAACAGATGGCATACAGTAATATATGACGACAGGCCAATGTGGCCACTAATTTTAAATAGGACCTTATGGAAAGTTATAGCTCATTTGAAAGGTATTGACAATACCTACTCAGCCATATTAATTGCATTTGGGTTTAGACCAATTTTGAAGAATTAATTAAATAAATGCTAAAATAGTTATTTCAGATTTACACTGTACTGAATTAAACAAATTGTTCCAAGTCTTCAACACGTGCTCCTTACTGACATAAGGGAATCCTATTAATAAATTCTTGTTCGAACGTTTCAGCTAAAACTGTCCTGTATTCTTCAATTATTCGTTGTTAAAAAACGTTAATATTGTCGGGTTTCATAACGTAAACCTTCGATTTCACGTACTCCCACAGAAAAAAAATCTGATGGTGTTAGGTCCGGTGACCGAGCTGACCATTCTATGGGGCCTCGCTAGCCAATCAATCTTTCACGGTACTCTGCATCTATGAGATGAAATTTGCTTTTACTATATATTTTGCCTTACAGATACATAGATGGAATTTTAACTGTAGAGAAAGTAGGGTTTACTATCATCAGTGCAATTATGTCAAATATTTTGTAATAACTTACTACTGGTCGACTAGATCGTTTGGCATCTTTAACACTACCTGTTGTTGCAAATTTGTGAATTAGTTAGGTCATCGGTTACCATTTCTAGGAAAATAATTTTTTTGGCATGGTCAAAAAAATATGTCATCCATAGGATTGACTGATTTTTTTCAAAAACTACCGGGGCTACAGTATTTATTTTTAGAACATGAATTGGGTATGAGAAGATCTATCGCTTCAGTTAATAAGAATGTTCCAGCTATAAAATTAGAAACCATTTAACGAAATTGAGCCTATAGTAGCTCATTTTGTAGGTTTCTCATTTCTCTTCAAGATTGTCCATAGTAGCAAAAACGGTTTTATCGGTGGATTTTGAGTAAACGACAAAAAACAGAATTGTTACCGATTTTTCGCTTTTTTTTTATAAGAAACAAAAACGCATCGATAAAAAATGTTGAATATTTACGTCAATTAGTCAAGTTTTATCATTAGAAAGGTCGGTTTTGTTCTACTATTAATTTTGTCACGAAAAGGTCTTTTTCTCAGTAAATGACCTGAGCTACAAAGGGTTTAGTCTAATCGTTCTTGCTTAGATCTGGTCTCTACACTTTATTCCAAGAAATATTTGTTTTCTATAAGCATCCATGATATTATATTTCTTCCAAATATCTCTCATTGATTGTTTATCATCTCGCCCTGCTTTTTTTCAAGCATTTGTCCAAATGTATGTTATCGCTAATACACTGAAATTTGTTATAACAACACCTTGATTCATAATTTGGTTTAATGCAGTGGTTTTAAGCCATACAGTAAGTTTTTTGCTGATGATACTATAGGTATGTCCCAACTTGATGCATGCATCTAAGGTTGCCAACCATACTCTATAATAACGTATCTTACTTTATTTTTGGTAATTATACTTTATACTTTTATATACAAATAAACTATGCAAAAATACTTTATTTTCAACCTTTACTGTGATGCGTAAAACAAAATACTCATTATGGGTACTTAACGATTTATAATTACTGAACGAAATGTTAGATGTCAGTTGTGACATTTGTCACAGATGTCACTCCCTATAGACGAAATTGTACAAAAATAGTCCGTTAGTTTTGTTTATAATTGAAGAATGCATTTTAAAGTAAATATTAATGCTTAAAATGACGAGTAATTCTGATAGCGACACACCAGTAACTCCTAAAAAAGCTAAAATAACTAAAGTTTTACAAAAGTATAAACCTGAGTGGGAAAAACAATACAACTGGATAACAAGTGATCTTCAAAATAAAAGTAATGCAAAATGTATTACCTGCGGCGTGAATTTTACAATCAGTTCAGCTGGCATTGGACAGGTATGAAAATTTATTAATGTGTACAAATATTGTTAAAATTACGTTGCTTCTCCTTTCGTATAGTTATTTTATTTACATTTTTTAACTTACCTAACCTAATTCATTAGGTTTTTTTACATCTTGACAAAAAAAGTCAACAGTTTGTATATGGTAGGACTTTGTATTGAAAAGTTTTAAAAAGAGTTATAGTTGCATGCATATTTGAAATTTAGTTTGCATTGATAATTTATACATTATTTTTTAAGCATGATCATGGGAAATTAGTTTCAATGTTTCAAATTCTATGAGTTATTTTAAAAATAATCTTGTTACTTGTTATTATAATAATATAAAAAAAATATATTTTTCATACTAATTGTCAGAATTCTGAAATGTTTATATTCTCATTCACATAATTGTTTTTGGATAAAATTATATTAATAGATATTTTAATATTTGTCATTCAATTGAAGAATAGGAAATTCTTGATTCAGTATTTGAAAATGGTGATGGTTTAATATGGTGGTGGTTCCAGTTTTTGTTTCTTTCTTCCTATAGATTAAGCAACATCAAAATACTCAGAAGCATAAGATGAAAACTGAAATGAAGAAAACATCTGGTGTATTACAAAATTTCCTTACATCAAATACTAAATCAAGTTGTCAAGGATCTAGTGATGATGAGAATATTACAGCAGCGGAATTAGCATTGACTTTTCACACTGTGAAGCATAATTTATCTTATAATAGCATGGATTGCCTAAATAAATTAAACAAAATTATATTTATAGATTCCAAAATAGCTAGTAAAATACGCTTGGCAAGAACTAAAATAGAAGCTTTAGTGACAGAAGTGTTAGGTCCATATTCAGTGGAAAGTGTAATAAATGATTTACATGATGATGTATTTTTCTGTCTCCAGACAGATGCATCAAATAAAAAGAATATTAAGTTATTTCCTCTCGTAGTGCAATATATTTCAATAAATGAAGGGATCCAAAATAAACTGATAGATTTTTATGAAAATTCAAATGAGTGTGCTGATGGCATGTTAGAAGCTATGAAGAAGTTTATGGATTCCCACAACCTGTCATTCAATCAAGTATCAGGTCTCAGTGCAGACAATTGCAATGCTAATTTTGGCATTCATCACTCATTGTACACAAATATTAAAAAAGAAGTACCAAACCTAATAAAAGGCAACTGTCATGCACACATTATCCATAATACAGTGAAACATGCTATGGGCTACTTGATTTGTGACATAGAAAATATTGTTTTAAAAATATACAGTCATTTTTCGGTATCTGCTTGTAGAAGAGATGATTAAAAAAAATTTGTTACTATGGTTGATGGCGAATTTCACGAAATCAAACGTCATATTGGTACGCGTTGGTTATCACTATTTCCAGCCATTGACACCCTTTTACTTAATTGGGCACCAATATGTAATTATTTTATAAGTTTAGGTGATAATTGTGCAATAATTATACAAGAATTATTAAAACTAAGTGATCAACAGGATATGGAAGTTGTGGAAATTTATCTACACTTTACAAGCCACATGCTTAATATATTTAATAAAACGATAAAACGTCTGGAAGGAAATGATGTAACTATACTAGATGTCTATAATATTATGGATAATTTAAGAAACGAATTAGAACAAAGAAAAACTGATAAGTACTTTGGTTATGAATCAAAAATGAGATTACAAAAAATTCAAAAGTCATCATCACCCGAAACATTCAATACAGTTATCAATAATTTTGCACTTTTTATTGATATGAGCTTAAATTATATGATAAAATGGTTAGATTTTAGCGAAGATAACTGGCTTTCAATACTTCCTAACATGTCTTTGAAAAATGAGGTAAAATTTGAACATTTTGAAATGGTTATTACAAAGGCCAAATTACAAGACAGATTAAATATTAAGATGGACGATGTATATTCCGAATCTCTAAGACTTAAAGAGATCCAAAGAAAATTCACTAATGATAATAAAGAATTTTCAGTGAAAAGTACGGTAGAAAAATGGCAATATATACTTAAAAATGCATCTGATAGCTTACCAAATATAAAAAAAATTATTTCTTACCTACTCTCCATTCCCGCCACTTCAGCTTTCACTGAAAGAGTTTTTTCAGTAATGAA
Organism: Octodonta nipae; assembly: GCA_034190945.1. Taxonomy (NCBI): domain Eukaryota; kingdom Metazoa; phylum Arthropoda; class Insecta; order Coleoptera; family Chrysomelidae; genus Octodonta; species Octodonta nipae. Next base: position 137,992,191 of record CM067219.1, on the reverse strand, counting down.
TCTAAAGTGGCGAGAAGAGAGAAATAGAGCATCAATAAATTTAATTAAAAACGAATTGTTTATTTATTTAAATTTAAATGTTGATTGTCAAACAAGTTTTGCAACATTTAAAGATAACAAAAAATTGTTAGCATGTGCTAAAAGCACACAAAAATACGTTTTTAAAGCAATAAAAACATAAAATTTGAAAAATACTTTTTTTTCTTCCTAATACTTTATTTTTTTCCTATCCAAACCAGTTTATACGTTTTTTTGTCAAAAAAAGTTGGCAACCCTACATGCAGCGTACATTAATCGTGAAGCACATGCGCAATATTAACAAAGCGTCCCCTTTTTAATATTGGGCATGCGCTCCACGATTGATGTACGGTGTATGTATCAAGTTGCGACACACGACGCACTTTGTTTTCTTTATTCTATAGAATTGTCCTTATTGTTGAAATTTGCAAGTTGAATGCAACATCAGTTTGAAATTATAATAAATCACTATATCAATCACTATATATTCAATTAAAATTTACAATATCGACAACAAATGTTGGACATAATAAAAATACATTTGTGTACCACTTCGGAGAAGAAGCAGTGCGAATAACTTATGTCTGTTCTTTGGAATTAGGGGTAGGCCAATGCTCCACGCTTGCAATTTTCTGGGAATCCCGCTATTTCAATAAAAACCGCGCTAAACGGGTCAGCATTAAGCAGGCTCTTACTGTATTTTCTAATAACTATATTTTAGCTTAGAGAATCGAAAAGATCCCTGCAATTTGTAAACTCACAGTTTTTTATGTTTCAAAACGGATGGGTACCCATAATTCACTCCTGCATGCAACAAAAACCTCCTAAGGCTTCTATGGGTCGATATTTAATTCCTGTTTTAATATCTAATTATCTCAACCAGATGTTTGATATTTTTTCGGGATTTCGGCCTTTTGAGGATAGTACTACCAACGGCGGGACCCAACAAGAAACGATAAATCATCTTCTGTTCAAAAGCATGTAAAGTCTTCTAGTAACAATTTCAGAATAGTTTACCTTCAATATATACCATAATTCAAATAATTGACAATTAACAAAATTTGGCAACTCTAAGTTTACTGGAATTTCCAATTCAAAATTATAAGATCTTTGGCCGTGAGCTCCAACTCCAGTGTCGGTGATGTGGAGGATGGTGTCTGAGGTATCCCGGTGGTCACGATTAGGGTGAGTACATATCTCTCTAACTAACTGAAACATTTCTTGTAATTTAAAACCAATAATGGAAAATTATTTGACAAAATATTACCTTTTGAAGTTTTACATCGACTTTTGCCACAGGGTCATTAGACATGTTATTTATGTCAACTTTTAATTTGATTTTTTCTCCGAGAATAAAGGCCTCTTTTTCCAAATTTACTTCCATAGTAATAGGGTCATCGGTCCAACACCCACAGCACAATGTTTGTCGCTCCGAATATTGTGTAGGGTTCTAAAAATGACATGTCTTATAAATTAGTAAATTAATTAATTGTTAGTTTATGTAGAATTTTATTTGTTGCTTGAAAAAGTCATACAGTACTTCTGAAAAATGTAGTATATTACTCAGTCTAAAGGAAAATAATTTGGTCAAGTGCGAGTTGGACTCTCATACTAAGGGTTCCGTACCACCTTCAAGATTCGCTGTATTTAGTTTTCTAATTTGGCTCCCAAAAATTAACATTAGAGTTTTATTTTACTAATAAACTTTCAGGGAAGCCTTTTATAATCTATTGTCTGAATTTTGAGGCTCTATAGATTGGAAGATAAAGGGCAAAATAGGTCAAGTTTTAAATTATAAATTATTAAATCTATTATTGAAATTATTTAAAAATACAAATAAATTATAATTCAAAATTTAAATAGTGTAGTTTCTAAAGTGGGAATTAAGTCGATGTTTAATATTTTTGTTCTTATCTTTTAAACAAATGATTTAAAAATATTATATATTTGTAATTGACATAATGGGCCTTTTATCTGATATGATGCGTTTGAAAATTGAATTTTTATTTTCTGGTTAATTGTATAATTTGTCCCTAAAATTACTAGGGGGGTTTTCTAATAAATGTTCTTATAAATTTCAAGTGAGCCCCAGTACCCTTAATTATTTTCAAAATTTTAGGCTTTATGGTTTCTGAAATATAGCCAGAATTTTTTATATCTCTATGTTAATATTAAAAATATGAAAAATATGTATTTGTATTCCCATTCCCATTTCCCATTTGATGTATTGCATGATGCGTTAAAATATATTTTTTTATTTTCCGTTTAATTCTTTAATTTGTCCCCCAATATTAACATTAGGGACTTCTTCGTATTTTTCCCGCAAAGAAAAAAATTTAGGTCTTATAGTTTGGGGAATAGGTAATTGTTTAAATATTTTTTTAAATATATTTTAAAATATTTATTTAATATATATATATATATATATATATATATATATATATATATATATATTAGTATTCGTCATAATGAGCCCTTTGATTTGATATATTACTTGATCCGTAAAAAACAATTATAATTTTTCATTTTCTATTTAATTCTATAATTTGCCCCCCAAAATGAATATTAGGGGGTTCTCCTTATTTTTCCAGTAAATTTCAGGTGATATAATTGTATTTGTTTTCAAAATATTACAGCTTATGGTTCCGGAGTTAAGGGGGGGAAGGGTATTTTTTTATATATTTTTGTTAATATCTTTTAATTTATTTATTTTACAAATATGAAAAAAATATATTTGTTTTCGTCGTAATGAGCCCTTTCATTTGATATATAACATGATGGGTTAGAAACAATTTTAATTTTATATTTTCCATTTAATTTTGTAATTTGCCCCCCAAAATTAAAAGTAGACGTTTCTCCTTATTTTTCCAGTAAACTTCAGGTCAGACCCTATACCTCAATTTTTTTTTAAAACTTTACGTTTTATAGTTTTGGAGATAAGGGGGGGGGTAAATTTTGTTATATTTTCGTTAATATCTTTTTAATTATTTTTTTTAAATATGAAAAAAATATACTTGCGTTCCTCAGAATGGGACCTTTCATTTGATATATTACATGATGCCTTTGAAAATTTTTTTATTTTTAAATTTTTATTTAATTCTCTAATTCGCCCCCCAAAATTAATATTAATGGTTTCTCCTTATTTTTCCTGTAAAGTTCGGGCAACATTCTATATTTCCTATTTTTTTTTAAATTTTAGGCTCAGTAGTTTCGGGGATCGGGGGGGGAACTGTCGATTTTTTTAGTTTTCACCCCAGAAGTACCCCTAAAATCAAAATTTTTTCTTTTACGATATGTACTTCTCATCGGGTCACCAAACTATACATTGATACCAAATTTCAACCTCTTCCGTCCAGTAGTTTAGGAAAAATTCCTGTGATCTGACACAGGCAGAAATCCGGAGTGATATTATAAGGGTATCCGTATATTGTATATACGGAACCCTAAAAATGAAATTCAAGATCGACATCTAAGACTTATGGCCTTTAGAGACCGATTTTCGACAGCTCGAAATTTGGGTGATGAGTAGTTGGGAGAGTTTTAAGTGTCCGAACGGTTTACCGCCGTATAAGGTCTTTTGGACTGCAACATAATCGACCCCATCTTGTACTACCTCTGACCGCTGAGCATCGACGACAACGACTACAATGGTACAGAGAACGACAACATTGGAATGTGGAATGGCATCAGGTCGTCTTCTCTGAAGAATTTGCATTGTGTTTGGGTGGACATGATGAGCGAAGAAGGATCGGACGACGTCGAGAAGACAGACTTCAACCTCAATTTGATGTTGAGCGACATTTACACCGAACAGTAGGCGTTATGGTATCCAGGGTTGCCAGATTGTGGATTTCCCTCCCATTTTGGGGAAAATAATATTTTTGGGGGTAAATTTGGGGATTAATATATTGGGGGAAAATTTTTGGCTGAAATAAAAAATGATGGGGAAATCTTGGGAGAATCAAATTTTTTGCTATAGAGTTAGTGAAGTGCAACTGAAGGGACCTCGGCGTCCATATGTAAACATAGTAATTCAGTGGAGTGATTTTTTATGATTCACATGAATTTAAACGTTAATCAAAGTCAATATTTTGGAAGGCTTATAACACTTGAAAACAAATTTTATCTATTTAAAGATATAAAATTTATATCTTTTTTAATCGTAAAGCAAATAATATATCAACATAATAGTCACAAAAGGCACATATTGTTATATTTTGATATTAAAATTATTTTAGATTTTTTATTTTTGTAATCATTAGGCTAAGGCCAGACTGGCGGGATTTCACGCCGTGTTTTGGCTGGAAAAACACAAACACAATAGGCCGTATTATTTAAAATCGGCGAGGCCAGACGCGGCGTGAATTTCCACCCAATAGTACAGTGTCGGGCGCATCTTCAAAGTCAGCCGCCGAACGATAGGATCGATTCCATTTTTCTGCGTTATTTCACGCTTATGAGTGATCACACTGGTAGAAAAGAAGGCGGTATTTATTTCGTTATGGAGCTTGAAAAACTGCCGGTGTGGCTTACTATGTGAGAACTCGAAAAAAAAAACGTAGAAAACCCAGCGTGAAATCCCGCCAGTCTGGCCTTAGCCTAATACCGATGTTCGCCATTCGAATCATTTGGAATAGTCCGATAGTAGGGAATACAGATTCATCCGTAGCTGGCGCTCACAAGTAACACCCTGAACTTAGGCGACAGGTGGGACCGAACACTAGTGCGGGCGGAGGGAGTCAAAAACGCCGCTGGACTATGACTGCGCGGCGTTCACACAAAAGACGAATAGACAAGAAAATTAAAAAATCGTGTAACTCAGAATTCGCGTATGTCGAGGTAGCGTAAGTCGGAGTATTACTGTATACAATAATTGATTAACTATATTAAAAGCAAAGCAATCTATTGAAGTATGTTTGGAACTTACCAGCACGATGCTGTCCAACATACCATTAAGGTCCACCGGTGAATGGACAACGAATTCTGTCTCAGATTCATAGTCTATAGCCCACGGTCGATCCACAGTGACCTTTACGTAATATCTAATATGACCGTACGCCCCTCTGAAACTACTTGGAAGATTATTTGGTAAAGTAAATTGAAACGGGTACTCATGCCGTCCTGCATTAATAGTACCTGAAAAAAATGCAGTAAACATCGCAAAGAGGTACAATCCTCAAAACTTACAGTTTCCCTGAATAGTTTGATTGATTGCACAAAACTTGTTGTCTCCACTGAATCTTCTGTTCCCGTCGCTTACTGTTTTTACCCAAGTCGTATGTTCTCGGCCTCTTAATTTCAAAGTAATTCCTGAAAATTTGGTTTTCAACCACTTATTTTGAACATATGCTTGAAAATTATGGGAACAGAGTGACAAAACGGTCACTTATTGTAGTCTCTGTTCTACATCCGAAACAAAATTTGATGTAAAAGCATAAATAGTTCCAATAAATCATTTTGCAAATTCCACATTGTGGACGTCAGTTAAGTGTTCTATAAAAATTCGTCTTGGTGTCCCCTGTTTATTTATATATGTGCCCAGAAATTAATCTAAATATAAATATAGATGTAGGTGCAGATGTAGACATAGATATAGATAAAGTTATAGATGTAGATCAAGATATAAATACAGGTATAGATATCACCCGCGTAGTTAATAACTAATCCCTGCCAGGATTGATGGTAAAATTACGACGTTTTGGCAGAATCACATCTGCTCTCTTCAGGTCGGTTTGCATAATTCTCGTAGTTTTGTTTTTACGCTTCTAGTTACTCGAATACCAAGATGTTCAGTTTCAGTTTCATGTCTTTGTCAGAGTTAAATTTTTACAAATTTCTTACTCCTAGTCCATATTTTTATACTTATTTCCCTAATTTGTTTTCCATGTTTCATATACTTTTCCCTACGCTGTTACAATATTTTCCCTACGCGATTCCTTAAGATATTTTATTCACTAAGATAATTCATTCCCTCTTCTGTCTGCAGTAGCGCCATCCTGGGTCTCTTCGTCCTGTGTTTCTTTCGTCGTAGTTTGTGGCCTCTCGTAGTAATGGGTTCCTGTGGTTTTCCATTCTTGCTATCTCCTTCTTAGTCCTCCTTATTATTTCCTCTTTTCTAGTGCGTATCCCTAGATCTCTTCTTAGCTGCTCGTTTCTCATGTACCATGGTGCGTCCGTCATTCTTCTCAGGGCGTTGTGCTGAATCCTTTCTAATTTCTTGTTGTGTGTGTCCGCTGCTTGTCCCCATATGCTTGCTCCGTACATCATCAATGGTTTTACTGCTGCTTCGTAGATCGTCTTCTTTATCCTCATGAGTAGCCTGCTCCTCCGTCCTATTAATGCGTTTATCATGCTGATGCGCTGTTTGGCTCTCTTCGCTGTTTCCTCTATGTGTTTCCTCCATGTTAGCTTCCTGTCGATGTGGATCCCTAGGTACTTTACGTTTTCCTGCCAGTTGATGGGTGTTCCTCCTACAGTTAGTCTCCTGGTTGGCTTGTCCTTTTTTCTCCTTCCTATTGCTATTGCTTGTGTCTTTTCTGTGTTGATCCTGATCTTCCATTTCTTGGCCCATTTTTCCATTTCATCGATGTCCTGTTGTAAGTAGATTGTTGCCTGGTCTGCCCTTGCTGATGTTGCCGCTTTTGCTGTGTCGTCTGCGTATACGTAAGTCCTTGAGTGTCTCGTCCCTTTTGGTATGTCGCTGGTGTAGATGTTGTATAATGCCGATGATAGTGCTGTGGTACTCCTGCTCTGATGCGTCTCTCCGACTAAGATGTTCAGAAGGGCGCGCGTGTTTTACAGTCGCGGCTTGGCGCATATCGGTTGGCAGCATGAACGGCTGCTTGTGATTGGCCCTTGGCGATTCTATGTGCAGACTGTCAGAAAACCTATGTGGGGCAAACTAACTAAATAGGACATTAATTGCGGAACACGTCACCACGACGTCACACAGAATAGACTTTGAGAACACCAGAGTACTGGCAAATATAGAACACTCGAAACCAAAACTCGTAAGAGAGGCAATTGAAATCGCAAAGAGGCCTCACAGTCTAAACGTACGCAATGAAATCAGGAACTTATGCAGTTGTTGGAAAATTCTATTAAACACCGTACCAGTCCGTCCCCGCCCTATAACAACTCAACCGAAAATAACCAATCAGCAAGAGGGAGGCATGGCCATTGAGCGCCAAGGGCCAATCATACGCAGCCGTTCACGGTGCCAACCGATAGGCGCCGAACCGCGACTATATAACAGCCCGCGTGGTTCTGAAAATCTTAGTATTCGAGTAACTAGAAGCGTAAGCAGAAGGCCACGTCGTCAATTTACCATAGATCTCGGCAGGGATCTATAAACTACGCGGATGAATTCCCGGAAATCACCCAACACATTTAGTGTTCGCGAAAACTTAATAACAAATATATATATATATATATATATATATATATATATATTTAAGTTTTCGCAGGCACTAAATGTTTTAGGTGGTTTCCGGGAATTAATCCGCGTAGTTGATACCTGATCCCTGCCGTGATCGATGGTAAAATGACGACGTTTCGGCCCGTTTTCTGCCCTCTTCAGGTCGGTTCGCATAATTCTCGTAGCCTTCTGCTTTCGCTTGTAGTTACTCGAATACTAAGATTTTCAGAAGCGCTCGCGCTGTTATATAGTCGCGGCTCGGCGCCAATTGGTTGGCATCGTGAACGGCTGCGTGCGATTGGCCCTGGGCGCTCAGTGGACACGACTCCCGCCTGCTGATTTGTTATTTCCGGTTGAGTTGTTATTGGACGGGTGCGGGCCGGTACGGTGTTTAATAGAATTTACAGAACTTATCGAATTGTTGGAAAATTCTATATAGCATTATATATATATATATTATTTCGTTACGGCTACAAATTTATATATTAATAAGTAATTAATTAAACGGATCAAGCTCTCTATTTGTAACTTTTGATATAGATATAATTTATTTTTTTATTTCAAACATTTGTCATATCCACCTACCTCTTATATCTTCTTCCGAACTGAAATCACACACAAGGTGTCCGGCGATAACTGCTCCTGAAGAAAACGGCCCAGTGTTTGAAAGAACGACATTTACAGTCATCTTAAAAATCTGTAACAAACCAAATTAAACAACATAAGCAAAATAAATTGTCGACTATCGATATGACGTCGGCCAATCAGCACTTGGGCTCCCATAGAGCATAACATCTTCCCTCTCACTTTCACGGACTTATACTAGCCAAAATCATCCGTCCTTGAACCTACGTTTTCTAAATACCTGAATTAAACATATAAGTTTAAGTTAAAGTTCTAGGCAAAAGTCATGAATCATATACTTAATTCCTTTTTTCGAAAAAAAAACGTCGAAACATGCCAAGCGATTATTTATTTTCGCATCTGTTGACGTATGTCGTAAAAGAGAACAAAGTATGACGTCATCGACTTTCTATTCAATTTCCTGTGCGACATTAGTACAAGACATTATTCTACAAATAACAACGTTTTTAATCAGGGATTGACTTAAAATAATATATGTATGTATTTTACAAAAGTTGTTTGTAATTTCTCAACACATTCACTGCATTTTCAATTATTTAGATAGTCACAGTTTTCGCATCTGATCAATTGGGGTCAAATCTGGACATCTTGTTGGCCACTCTATCCCATCAAAGGTCGTGTCCACAAACATTCTTGCACACCATAATGCGGTGCCCCATCTTGTTCGTAAATTAATTATGGTCATTATAGAACCAATTAAAAAAAGTTAGAAAACTCATCAATATTCCGATACATTATGTTTATTTTCAAAACACTTACACATCGAACCATCGATGTTTTTAACCGACTTCGTCTATAGCTATGTTTTTTTGTGTTTGTTCTCCGATTACTCAGAAACGGCCTGAGAAATTTCGACCATTTTACCGGATCCTATTTGGGGGGATAGCGAAGTGGTCCCATATTTTTTTCATTAAAATAGCTTTTACCGAAAAAAGGGAAAAACTATTTTTACCTATTCTCATATATACTATGTCTTGGTGGAGGAGCCGGTATTATTAAAATTTGAAAAATTTTGTTCGGAACGTGGGACGAATTGAAAAGAGATTGGATTAGTTCCGTGATATCTCAAAGAGGTCAGAAATTTTTGTCAAATAACATAGTTGTATCGTTTCTTATAGAATGGGGAAAAATTTTTACCTATTTTCTTATATTCTATGTCTTGGTGGAGTCGCGGGTTTTATAAGCTTTGATTGAGTTACTGGTTTTAACTATTCAGAACTTGGGTTAAATTGTAAATAAGATGAATTAATCAAAATAAGTGTCAGTTAATATGTATATACAGTGTGTATTCATAAATCAAACAATTTCTTTTTATTATTCATAATTTTAAGAGAAAAAAGTTATTCTTCACAAACAGATTTTTTACATAGTCTAAAACATAAAGAGTAATCATTCCATGTCAAATTTTTATTAACGAGGTTTGTCTTCAAAGAGGACTTTTAATAACAAATTTAACTATCTTCATTTCTGTTAAGATGTAAAATTGTTATCAAATAGAAGTAATCTAATACTATAATACGAACATGGTTTGTTTATATACATATAAGTATGTATATATGTAATTGAGTTCTGGAAAAACGGCTATAACGATTTCCATGAAATTTTCCCATTTAGAAGTTTCAATGGATAGAAATCGATTGGAGAGGGTCTAATATTTGAAAAAAATCGTTTTGTAGAAAAATTAAATAATTAAAAAGATTATTGACAGTTTGCGACAATCAAGATAGCTGCTTTGTAATTCAAAGGCGTTCAATGCAGGGTGATTGGGTAACCCACGTAAGAGTGAGATTCGTCTAGTAAAAATTCTTTCAATACAAGGTGATTTGAGAGTAAAACTGCCCTTGTAATCATTTTTTCAATACAAATTGTATTTGTGTTTTCCGAAAATGTAACTATTTAATGCCTCCCTCATATTTACCTAGCATTATATTTTTACACCTGGAGATTTCAAGTTTTCAAAGTGTTAAAATTGCCAAGCCAGACGATTTTTGGATGAGTAAAATCTTAAAAGTTTGCATATTAATTAATATAAATTCGTAGTGAAAATTATAATTCTATAGGGTAGTTATTAATATGTTAGGTGATCCGTAAGATTTGCTATGCAGGATGATCCGTAAGATTTGCTATGCAGGATGGTTAAAATATAGCATCCAATGTATTTATAGTATACAGGATGGTCAAAAAAAATCAAGAAAAAAAATTATATAAGGTAGCTAATAGCAGTTGGAAATTAATGATAGCTGACATACAGGGCGGAGTACAAATAATGTTATGAAGGATGGTTAAAAAAATAGTTAATAGAATGCTCCAGCTTTAGGATAACTCATTAGCAATTACATTTACATGACGGTTGCAATATAGGAAGTACTGGAATTATCATTATGCATGGTGATTCAAAAAAATATGGCAATAGGTGGTCATTAGCAAAGGCATATACAGGGTTGTTAAAACATATTGTGGTGTGAAATTATAGTTATACAGTGTGACTTAAAATGTGTTAGCACAAAAATATTATATCTGAGGGCCTATAAAAAGTTTTATATACACGGTGGACCAAAATTATAATTATACAATATAGGACGAAGTAGAATTATAGTTACATAGGGTGGTTAAAAGATTTTAGAAACATAAGAGTGTGTAGAGTGACATATACAGGATGATTAGAATATGGAATTGAGTAGAATAGTAGTTATACAAGGTGATGCAGTTGCATATATAGGGTGGTGGAAATATAGCGAGGGAATAGAATTGTAGTAACACCATGTATTAAAAAATTTTAAGAAAATAAGATGGTATTAGATTGATGATGAAACCTTGAATTTACGAGTGAAGCTTGGTCACGCAGGTAATTTAAAAATGCATATACCTAGGCTATTGCACCAAAAATTGTATAATAAGTATTTCTTTCACTTTTCCCAACTATATACTAGATTTCAAAAAATAAATCAATTTTGTATAAAGGTGAGTTTTGTTTTTTTATAACATCTCAACTTGTAATCAAGCCAAGTTTACTAGAAGTAAAAACTGCATCCAATTGTCACGTATTATTAAAAATTGTAGTAAATTGAAAGTTGACGGGAAATAAATCCTAATAAATGTCAGTTAATCAACTTCAAGGAAGAGGTCCTCAGTTGATTTCTATATACAGTGTGTCTTCGTAAGTTGAATTCAAACAGAAAACTTCGTAACAAAAGTATTTAGAGAAAAAAATGTTCTTCATAAAAAAACTGCATGGTCAAGAAAATATACTGTAATCATTATATGTTACTTTTATAACTTTATAGGAAGTTTGTCAGCAAATATGACTTTTGCTTAAAAGTAAAATGATTTTTTATGATATATAACAATCTTATAAAACAGGGGTAATAAGAATTATATTAAAGAAACACCTAATTATGCCATATCACTAAAAACTATATAATTGATCTTCATGTCACTTTTCCAAATTGTGTAATAGGTTTAATAAAAAATATAAATTTTGTTTAAGTTAAATAACTTTATTCTTAATAACAACTCAAATTACTATCAGCCAAAGTAATTATAACTAAAAACAACGTCCTACTATTATGTTATATGAATTAAAACTGTATAACGATTTATTATAAAATTTCCCGGAGGAGAGACTATTAAACGAATGTCAGTATAATTAACAAACATAAAGAATGATGATACTCTAATCGTCTACAATATAGCGGATCCACTTAAGTTAGAATCGTATAAAAAAATTTCAAAATACCTACATATACATGTCTACCCAACAAGGTATTCTATTGGTCAATCTAATACATGACAGTAAAATACCTTATGTTAGACGATATGGAAGGAGTTAATTAGATTTGAAAACTGCATAAAATTAAGCCATTGCATCACTGAAAATTGTAAAATAAATACATTTTTTAAAAAACAAAAACCGACTTCAAAAGAAAATTAACTAAAAAGCTTGAAATAATATTTTGCTACAATTAAATACTTTTTATGATGTCGGTGCCAATTTGAACAGCTAAGTTGCGTGAGTTGTATTCATCAATGTACCTCACAAAATATTTTCACTTTCGCTTGGCAATGACTTCATCAAAGTATTTAATTGTAGCAAAATATTATTTCATGCTTTTTAGTTAATTTTCTTTTCAAGTCGGTTTTTGTTTTTTTAAAAATGTATTTATTCTTTATGATGTTTGCCTCCCTAGTCCCGCGTATCTGGAAGTTTGCAGAAAGACCGCTACTGAGAGAGTTCACCTCTACAGTATGTGAACGCCACCAAAGTTAGCATTCGATAAGAATACGCGTTGAAATAAATGTCGAACATCTCATTTGGTTTTAGAGGAAAGTGCGCAAAACAATGTAAATGAATAACAATACATTAAATGGTATAATTTAAATTAAATTAAATGCAAGTTGATTTTTGCAGTAGGTAAGTACTCCACAGTTTACGAAACAACCGATATCAATAGAAGAAAATGCGAACTGCACTTACCGCAGGCAGTCTTAAATTAGAACAGACTTACATCTTAACCTACAACTGGAATTCACTTTCATCTTAATGTTGCGAATAAAAAATTACAACTTTTGGGTCTGCCTACTCTGCATATATCCTTGGATGACGTTGCGTCGCGCCGGCTTGACTACTGCTAAATATATTAATGGATAGTCGAACAGTGGAGCGGATAAAGAAGGGAGGCTCGAATTAAGTGAGTGGTGTTAGTTACTAATTAAACGAAGACACTCTTTATTTTCATAGATGATAAATTCACTGTTAGTCTGAACGTGTTCGTCGTGGTGCTGTCGTATACTTTACATTAATTCCGTTGTCATATCGAAATGGCAAAGCTTAAACCCGCCTGGGATGTTCCATACGAGGTGGTCAAGAGGATCTTGATCTACCGTATCCGTCGAAACCCCAGGGCTAAGTTGAAGGTGGTTCATTTAGATCGACTCGCCCCCTACCATGGAGAGGATGTTTCAGATCGGGACGATGAGAATTAAAGGGAGGGCAGTATTATAAAATGTATATACGCCGTTCATGACTAAAGCAACGTAAAGCATTATTCATCCCAATTAAACATCAATCGCTGGGGTAGTAAAAATAATTTGGTCAAGTGCGAGTTGGACTCGCATACTTAGGGTTCCATACCACCTTCAAGATTCTAATATTCCAGTTTCAAACAGAGAATGAGTTCATTATTTTATATTTACCCTTATATCTATTAAAGGAAGCGTTTTAAATTTATAAAAAATATACACTTTGATTTTCCACACATAGACTTTTTATTTTATCTGCTTCAGGATTCGCTTGATTTTTATCAGAACATTAGAGTTTTATTTTACTAATAAACTTTCAGAGAAGTCTTTTATAATCCACTGCCTGAGTTTTGAGGCTCTGTAGATTGGAAGATAAATGGCAAAATAGGTCAAGTTTTAAATTATAAATTATTAAATCTGTTATTCAAATTATTAAAAAATACAAATAAAATATATTTTTCAAAAATTAAATAGTGTAGTTTCTAAAGTGGGAATTAAGTCGATGTTTAATATTTTTGTTAATATCTTTTAAACAAATGATTTAAAAATATGATATATTTGTAATTCACATAGCCTTTCATCTAATATATTACAAGATGCTTTTGAACATAGAATCTTTATTTTCCATTTAATTGTATAATTTGTTCCTAAAATGACTATGGAAAAAATATTTTTGTTTTCGTCATAATGAGCCCTTTCATTTGATATATAATATGATGGGTTAGAAACAATTTTAATTTTATATTTTCCATTTAATTCTGTAATTTGCTTCCCAAAATTAAAAGTAGAGCTTTCTCCTTATTTTTCCAGTAAACTTCAGTTCAGAGCTTATACCTCTAATTTTTTCAAAACTTTACGTTTTATAGTTTCGTAGATAAGGGGGGGGGAAGGAATGGGTAAATTTTGGTATATTTTCGTTAATAACTTTATATATAAATATATTTTTTTAAATATGAAAAAAATATATTTGTGTTCCTCAGAATGAGACCTTTCATTTGATATATTACATGATGCGTTTTAATTTTTTTTTATTTAATTCTATAATTTGCCCCCCAAAATTAATAGTAATGGTTTCTCCTTATTTTCCCTGGTAAAGTTTAGGCAACGTTGTATATTTCCTATTTTTTTCAAAATTTTAGGCTCAGTAGTTTCGGAAATCAGGGGTGGGGAACGGTCGATTTTTTTAATTTTTCCCCCCAGAAGTACCCCTAACATCAAAAATTTTTCTTTTACAATATGTACTCCTGATCGGGTCACCAAACTATACATTGATACCAAATTTCATCCTCTTCCGTCCAGTAGTTTTGGGAAAAAATTACTGTAATATGACAGAGACAGAAATCCGGAGTGGTATTATAAGGGTATCCGTATATTGTATATACGGCACCCTAAAAAAGCACTGAAATTACCGAATGGGGCAAAAACTGTTTATATAAGGCGATATTAATTTCAGTATTTAGTTAGAACAGTTTAGCTAGTTGAGTTTATATTTGTGTGAATTGTTATTTGAAATCGGTTGTTGTAAATATTTGATTTTTTAAGTGTAAATTTATGTCTAGTGGCCATGATTCTTATTTTATTATTCTAGGGGACAAAAACAGTTTAAAAAAGTACAAATAATAAGTTTTCCCCAATAATTCAAGTCTTATGGCCTTTTAAGTTTATCAAAATTACTCTGGAGTTTCTGATTAGAAAAGCTTACGTTTTAAAGTAATATAGGCATGCAAATTAGGTTAATTCTTTAAAATACTAGAGACTTGATTTGCCATTTTGTGAACAATTAGTTCTATTCGTTTTAGGGGACAGGAGAATGATTTTTTTTTAGAGAAGGTCAGTTTATATTCTTCCCTCAAATGAAGAGTTAAATTATTTTAGGGGGCTGCTGGGATATTTTGTTAGAAAAATGTAATAGCTGCAGAATTTATCACATTAGTATTTGTGTTCCTGGCAATAAAAAAATTATGAATTCGAATCCTGTCAGTTGTTTGGCCAAAAATTCAAACTTAAGGTAGGGTCATTCTAACTTTGAATGCATTGGTTTACAAATTCATTTCACTTTTTAGGTAGAAGGCGTGTTACTCAGACCTAATCCAAAACTTGAATTGAAAAATGAAATTAAATTGGGGCATATTCTTCCAGAGTCTCTAGGTAATTTTTGTTCCAGCACTAATGTAAAAACATAGTTTTGCACCCTAACAGCAAACAAACCTTTATTTTAAACACTCAACGCACGTTTCAACAACTCTAAGTTGTCATCTTCAAGGAGTAAACCCAAACTAAATCGAAATTACAATTTTCTCTAATTTATACCTACCACTAAACTATTAAGTACCTGAATTCTAAATAACAGATTTCAAAAATAAGGCAGATTTTATATAATGCAATAATATGTAAATTAAGTTAATTACCTACCTACTTTTAGGCTACATTATTAATGACATTTTTAATATTTATTTTATGGATTCTTAGAAAGTAAACTATACAATGGACTGTATGGAATCGGACCCTTACCTGAATTCATTAGTTTATTATTTTTATAAAGCATTATGCTTTGCTAAGAGTCCAATTCCCTATAATTATTTACTTGTTTAACTAATTTTAAAGAAGATAAATCTACAGAGTGGTTGTGTTCTGTAGATTTATCTTTTTGAATAATCACTGAGTATACATAAAAAAATTGATAACCTCCTCCTTCTTGGAAGTCGGTTAAAAAAGGCCAAAATTAGCTAAATTTTGATGGCTTCAGAAATAAGTAGAAAGTAATAATCATGAAATTAGGGTATGTTCCAGGCTAATTATAAAAGACGTTTATATTCGTGCGATTCTATCGAAAGAAGAAGTCAGCTGTAGTATTAGCCACTATTGTGTAAACAGTCAATTATTTGTTTATTTTGGTTAAAAATGAAGACATTGAAAGTAATTGTGAATTGAACCCACGGAATTTATTGCAATATTTTGAACTATCCTGTATAACTATAATTCTACAACAACTTACATTTCAACCAATTTATATTATGCATATGAAACTCCTTATTGGCTACATATAATATTTATTTCAACCAACGTAAACTATAATATTAGCACGAAATGAAAACTGATACCCAGAATGAATGAGTGCCTCAAATTAAGTTTAATTTTACTCATTAAAAATCGTAATTTTTTTCAATAAAAAACTTAATTAACTAGTTTCTATATTGACAAAAGGTAGGTACTCTTGTATTAAAGAAAATTCATCTTTTTAAACAAACCTCTTATGATAAAAATGATATGTAATGATGCATGCAGTTTTTTTAAAGAATTACTTATTTTCAAAATATGTATTAATTAGAAATTTTTGCATAGGATTCATTCATTTAAAAAGTTGTCTAGTTAACATATACTTCCAATCTATTTTCAATTAATTTCATTCCAAGTGCCCAGAAGAAAGTCACTTCTATGGGCTGAAACCTCAAAACGAGTATTTTTAATTTAATAGTCTAAGAACTCTGATTGTCTTCTAAACGATGTGGCATATTCTTGATTACTTTTATGTTTTTTGGGGCAATAACACAACAACTAAACTAAACTAAACTAAACGTTTCTATTCTCACTTCGTTGACTACGTTCGTGATTATTTAATATTTAATATTTTTTCTTAGATTTCGTACTGAGCCATTTAAATAATTGAGATTACAACCAGTGGCGTACCCAGCTTTGGATTTAGTAAGGAGCAGAACAGAACAGAAGAAACAAATTTGTTTTAGATAGAGGCAAATTGGAAAAAATTGTGCTAGAGAAAGGGACAACTCAGAACTTTTTTGGCACAGGGGGGGGGGCAAGTCAGCAAATTAATGGAAAGCTTTTAAGGTTCATAGCATGTTTTTCAGTTCCAGGAGGGGAGCAACTGGCTCCCCTTGCCCCCCCTTGGTACGCCCTGGACTAAAACAGTTCTTATGTTTGTTTGCCTTTAAATAGTTTGCCAAAACGTTAATAACTTCATACGTATTAAGACATGAAATTTTCAAACTACTGTTTTGAATATTTAAAGAAACTGAAATAAACCACAATAGGAACAGAAACACATTATATAGGAGGTATAACATATTTATTTTCTTTTTAAAGTACTCAGCAAAAATTTATAAACAAGTTACAAATTATTCATTATTATTGTCAAATCAGATAATCTTTACCATATGGTGTCTCAGAATAAGTCAGCAATCTTCCAATTTTCGATTAGAACACAAAAATATAATCTTCTTATAACTTTGTTCTAGAAAAATATAGCCCTCAAAGTGAGCCCCTAAGTATAATTTTAAATAACTTTTAAGATACGTAGTATCTTAATATATAAAAAATCCGTGTCACTGTGTATGTTCCCAATAAACTCAAAAATGAGTCAACCTATATTCATGAAAGTTGGCATATATATGTAATTTGGTCCAACTTAGATGATAGGATAGTTATTACTTAAATTAATGGTCTTAATAATTAATAATAAACTGATCATCAACGTTGGTTGTTGTTATTAATCGTACGTTCCATAAGTCAGGAACAGATGGCGCCTTGACCAAAAATATTGTACATCGACTGGCGCTTCATTGAACATTAACTGTGATTCATTACGATTAAAGATATTTAGAGTATATATACTATTGAATAAATGTTATAAAAATGTTATGTTAATTTGTGTTAAATTTGTCTTTCAAATCTGTCTTAAATCACTCAGCCACAGCAACGCGTTCCCGGGTCTGCTAGTAATTTAATATAATATCCAATATGATGGCTATTAAATAAATATCCTTAAAATAAATTCCCAATTAAACATTTGGCATATTAAGTATGCCAGCGTCTACTGACACGAAATAGAAAGAATTAATTATTCACAGTCAGCTAAGGCTAAGCGCAAATTGACACGCGTATAGCGCGTGTGACATGACACAGCACGGCGCGAACTTTTATAACGTATAGTATTGAATGGAACAGCTCAAATTGCCAACAAAGTGTCGCGAGGCACGACACGCGTCTACTGTCGGTCGCGTCGCGCTGTAGTTGAGACACAGTTTCTCGTGTCGCGCGTGTCAAGTGTTTTGAAAATTGATAAGATAAGACGTTAATAGAGGCGGTAGCATATCAAAAAGGGTGCTATAATATAAAAGATACTAATTATATGAATACAAAATTAAAATATCAAATTTATTCGTTCGTGAATTAGGAACTGCCTCTCAATATGCGGATTACCACGCGACGTGTGTGATGCGATCGGGTCGCGCCACTCGTGTCATGTCACCTCACACTGCCCAAGGCTAGGCGCAAATTGAGACGCGTATAGCGCGTTTGACATGACACAGCACAGCGCGAACTTTTGTAACGTATAGTATTGAATGGAACAGTGCAAATTGGCAACAAAGTGCTGCGAGGCGTCTACTGGCTGTCGCGTCGCGCTGTACTTGAGACACAGTTTCTCGTGTCACGCGTGTAAACAAATTGTTAAGCGTTTTGAAAAATGGTAAGATGAGACCTTAACGGAGGCGGTAAAATATCATATAGGGTACTATGATACAAAAGATAGTAATTATATAAAGACAAAATTGAAATATCAAATTTATTAGTTCGTAAATCATACATTTTCTGACGCAATTGGCTACGAACTGCGTCTCAATATGCAGATCACCACGCGACGTGTGTGAAAGGTTCGGGTCGCGCCATTCGTGTCATGTCACCTCGCACGCGCTATACGCGTCTCAATTTGCGCCTTGCCTAAAGGTATTTCAATAATTTCATTAACTTAGTCGATGTGAATCGAAGTTAATAATAAGGAAAAGAAAATATAAATGTATATTCAAACGATGTTAGAATCTAGTGTTGTAAAATATGTCTTCAAATATATTCCATTGCATATTTAACTAGGTCCGATATTAACTTATCTGTAAATAATATAAAATTCGATCAATACCCAAAAAAATTAACTGTTCCATTACTGGTCTACTTCTGCATTAACATTACTTTCTTTTGTTGGGACAATAAATCCAAGCATAGTACACAAAAGATTGCGTGATCAATGTTAAAAAATTTCGATTAAAACCATACACTGTGACGTATCTTGGACTCGCCCACCAGTTGTTGTGACTCTTTGTCTGTTGACAGTTGAAGAGTTTTTCAGGTTTTGTTCCTTCCGGTCAATGTGATATTTGTAACAACTTAATTAGAAAATTTTACGGTGCAAATATAACAGCCACTTTACAATAAAAAACTTTACATATTGCGTTCTTAAGCGGCCATACATGTTTGCAAAGAATATGAGAGAAGTTGATCTTTAGTAAGTCAGGCAAAACAATATTTCAATTACCTCGAAGTTTCCTTGGACATCCATCGTCTTGAAGTGGTTGATCTCACAACGTTTCAATAGCTTTGTATCTACTATCGTCATCAGGTGAATGATGTGAGATCAACCACTTCAAGACGATGGAAGTCCAAGGAAACTTCGAGGAACGAGTTACATTGTCTACCACCTTGAGACAATATGTCAATTAGTTTCCATTGAAATATGTATGAACTTCCTATTGTTTCATTATTCGTACAGCTTCGCTATAAGATGGTGGTGGTGGGTCACTAACAGAAGAACCTGTAATAAGAATAAAGCACAAAAAAAATTAACTTATCTTACATCTTATATGACATTTATTTGAAATTGATATTACTGAAAACCCAAATTGCTCAAATAGTGTGACCGAAACAACATAATTTCATTCAATATGATAGAGAGTCCAGTTTTTTTTGCATATTTGAGGTCTAGGCAATAGGAATGGCTGCGGAAAATTATTTATAAACAATTCAAAATTGAAAATTGACATTTTCGTAGTAGCCAATTCGGCGTGGCGCACGTCAGAGCCGAGGAGAGCGGAAGAAATAGTCCTCCCAAGAATACTTTCAGCAAATTGGAACAATTCCGCATAATGCTATGAATGATAGGCAATATTTAAATGAACATTTTAATGCAATAGTTAATGCTACAAATAGTCTGATAGATAGCTTAAACGCTAACCTGATCTTACAAACATGAACTCTATTATTTATGGCTTCATAAAAAGCATTGGAATTGAAACCACACTTCATGTACTTATAAAAATAAAAAAGTAAATAAGACTTGAACTATTGTCAAAAATTGTTTGAATTGTTTACAACTGTTTTAGTCTCCTAGAAGGATTTAATAAGGATGAAGGCCATCTAGATGTAGATTTGAATTACACTGTAAAAATATCCAACAGACGTAGTGAACTTGTTTTGTATTTTTCTGTCATTTCCGCTTAAACCGGAAATTACGTATAAATGAAGGTGTTTTTTATGTTTTCTTGGGAATAACACCACAATTGAAATAAAAAGCTGTGTATTGAATGAAAAATCCAAACGTTTCAAAGTCGATTCTGACTTCGTTGTCAATGGCCTTTCAAGATGGAAGAATTTGTTTAACCATAATAAATAATCTTTAGAATTTTTTGTGCTCCCTGTATATATAAAAACAACATTTTTTTTATGTCAACTTAAATGTCATAAATCAAACTTTCTTTTTGCAATTTACATTTTCAATACCGTTGACAACGAAATCAGAATTGTTTGTTTTTTTTCTTTCGTTCAATATACAGCTTTTTATTTCAATTGTGGTGTTATTCCCAAGAAAACATAAAAATAATCAAGAATATGTCACAAATAATATTTCGAAGACATTAAATGAAGGTGGTTTGGTGCTTATTACCAATAACGAATTCTGGAAATGTTGCTCTAAAATGGTACAAGATATAACTTGTCTAATAAATTTATTGACACCCTACATACGTAGGGGACCTTCTTGATGTACTACTGTCAAACATATCTCATACTAAAGAATTTACAAACTATTTTTAATTTCCCGGCAAATTTTAATTATTTTTTTTAAGTTAACGGAATGCAGAATAAATGATCATAAATGGCCCCTTCCAAAAATCATCTACTATGCTAATCAAAAAGGAGAATTACAATTTTGACTAACGACAGCAGTTGTAGATTATTTTCAAAATCCAACCTAAGTTTGAAGATCCATACTATTTGTTGATCAAAATTAGAAATTATTTATGAAAAGATTGAGGTGGTTCCACTGTTTATAAAAAAATTCTGTATTATATCGAGGTAGGGTTCAAGGGTGCTATCTCTAGATCATCGTGTAGTATCGCTTCGTGGGTAAATTAATGTGAATGTTATTGTTATAATTATTTGATTTGTAACTGTAAATTTATAAGAAAGTAGGTACAATAAGTCACAAAAATAAATAAAACTCAAAATCTTTACTTTAAAAGGTGTAACAAATGTTACCTTTAGTATAACTTATTTTATATTTTTCCCCAACATTCCGTAATATTTCTTCACCACATACGACACAATCCAATGGGGTAAGTTCCGGTGAACTAGCTGGCCATTCCGTTACAACAATCAACCACAGGTTTTGACGTCGAAAAAATACAATCCTTAAATATTTTTTACTCACCTTCTCCAATATTATTATAATTCGGTAAGCCATCTATAGACGGTGCAGATGGTGCAGTCTCATCACTAGGAGCACTAGCCGTTGGGTAAAGTGCACTTGGTGGATATGGGGGTACAGAAGCAACAGGTACTATGAACCCTACACCTGTAGAGTTATTTAGAGGAGGAAGTAGAGATGTGTTGCCATTCGAATAAACTGGAGGAGGGTAAACTTGTGGCGCTGGAGAACATGAATGATATAAAAATATATTTAAGTCACTTTGAGATGTTACTGAGAAGACTGATTACTTACACGGTGTAACAATATTGTTAACTTCTTCTACATTAGGCTGGTATCCTCTTATAGGAATATGACCCAAGTTAACAACAGTTTTGATACGAATGTTGGTATGACAACCTGGTATCACTGCCTTAATCTGCAAAAAAGAACATATAATGCTGCGCATTTTGTAACTATTCATGCAAGAAGTTGTTAGCAGAATTAGGAAACCGACTAGCCTAGTCATCATCATTTCCCCTACTCGGGACCATACTAATATTCCAATTTTATTCTAAAGTTGGTAGACAATGTAACTCGTTCCTCGAAGTTTCCTAGGACTTTCATCGTCTTGAAGTGGTTGATCTCACAACGTTTCAATAGCTGTGTATCTGCTATCGTCATCAGGTAAATGATCGGAAATTCAGATTATCCCTCGTATTTATATTATACCCTTAACCGGTCATGCGTCGCCGGTCATGGTCATTGGGCCTTATCTGGTCCAATCAGCGTCCTCGTACCTGGAGCTCTCCAAATATTTTTAATTTGGACGCTGGGTTCGCTAATTATATTTTCGTTCGAGATTATATATGCTGTCTCTATGAATTTTCTTTTGTACCAGTGCTATTCCTTGTGAATTGCTCTGGCCTGGTCCCAATTGATATTATGGCGTTCGGTCCATGCGTGATTAGCTAGCCCAGGCTTCGTTGCTTCCACCCTTTGAGTAGCTGTGCGGTGCTCCTTAATCCTGGTGTCCAGCGGTCACTTTGTCTCTCCAATGTAAAGATTTCCACATTCACACGGTATGCTATATATAAAGTTCTTTGGTATTGCTGGTGCGTCGGGCCTCGTTCTTGTTATCATGCTCCTCAAGGTGTTGTTGCTTTTGAAGATCATTCTGATTCCATAGCTGTGTGCAATTCTTCTAAGTTTCTCCGACAAGCCTTTAGTATACGGTAATATTAGAGTTGCTACCGTGATGTCCTCTTCCTGCCTAGGTGGTTTGTCCAGCTCTTCAAACGCCTTGGTAATGATCGTTTCTGGATATCCAAAAGATCTTCCCTAAGTTTCACTAGTTCTTTGAGGGCTTCTGGTGTTCTGCAGATATTTTTGGCTCTATGGATTAGTGTTTTGATGATGCCAGTTTTCGTTGCTGTAGACTGTTGTTTGGATTCCGGTCCTAGTCCTTTGACACTTTACATCAAGGAATGGTAGGCATCCACTCTCTTCCATCTCCATGGTGAATCTAATGAATGGTTGGGATTGGTTCAGCTGCCCCAGGAATGCCTGTAGTTCTGCCTCTCCATGTTGCCAAATATTAAAGGTGTCATCGACATACCTCAAACATAGCTTAGGCTGCTTCTCGTAACTCCTCACTGCATGTTCTTCGAATGATTCGATTCCAATTTTATTTTATAGTTTTCTTGCTTTTTTAAGACGTATTTTCATTTGATGGATTCACTGTTGTTTTTTATACACCGTTGCGAAATGATTCACACCCAACTGACGGTGAGAATTCAATGTTGAATTGGTTAGTTAGAATTATTTTGCTGTATTTTCAAAAAGTCTCTATTCCCCTTGTATCTTTTGAATGGTTATATTTACACTAATGATATTTGGTGGGTGTAAATAAACGGTTGTATACTTTTCTATTACTGGTAACAGATGACATACAGTAATAGATGACGACAGGCCAATGTGGCCACTAATTCTAAATACGACCTTATCGCAAGTGATATCTCATTTGAAAGGTATTGTCAATACCTACTCAGCCATATTAATTTTGTTTAGACCAATTTTGAAGGATTAATTAAATAAATGCTAAAATAGTTATTTCAGATTTACACTTTACTTAATTAAACAAATTGTTCCAACAAGTCTTCAAAACGTGCTACTTACTGACATAAAGGAATCCTATTAGTAAATTCTTGTTGTAGTTGTTCGAACGTGTCAGCTAAAACTGCCCTGTATTATTCAACAATTCGTTGTTAAAAAACGTTATGATTGTCGGGTTTCATAACGTAAACCTTCGATTTCAAGTACTCCCACAGAAAAAAATCTGTTGGTGTTAGGTCCGGTGACCGAGCTGACCATTCTATGGAACCTCCCAAGCCAATCAATCTTTCACGATATTCTGCATCTTGTGATGAAATTTGCTTTTACTAACACCCTATATACTTTGACTTACAGATACATAGATGCAATTTTAACTGTAGAGTAAGTAGGGTTTACTATCATTTGTGCAATTATGTCAAATATTTTGTCATAACTTACTATTGGTCGACTAGATCGTTTGGCATCTTTAACACTACCTCTTGTTGCAAACTTGTGAATTAGTTAGGTCATCGGTTAACATTTGTAAAGAAGTTTACAACCGTTTATTTTCATTCTCCAAGTTTCTTCATTGTAAGCATAAAACTGTATTGTTACCCTTTGTTGAAGCAATAAATAAATGGTTAAACATATTTTTCATTTGAATAATTAAATTACAGCGTAAACGTATCAAAGAAGATTGTTATATGAAAGAGCGTTAAACAAGATTAATATGTTTTTTATAACGATACAGCAGCAACAAATACTTATTCCTTAAAAATATGAAAACATTATAAATGAATATATGAAAATAAATAAAATTCTATGCCACCCTTTATGTTTCAGATCTTCTGCATTTCCAATTTGCTGTTTATTTGTCAAGAATCTAATGACTTTTGCAATTTTATATTACCATCTGTAAGAAGTTGTTGATAAGTGCATAAACCATCCGCGACACTGGATCTTAGAAATGCGGTTGAAAGTTTTTTTCACTAATTCCCCTATTTGTTTAGTATACAGATAGCTCAGGTCATTTAAGAAATTACGTGACAAAATTAATAGTAGAATAAAAACGACATCAACGTGTTCTTATGATAAAACTTGACTAATTTCTTTACAAAAAAAACAGCGAAAATCGGTAACAATTTAGTTTTTTACCTTTTACACAAAATCCACCGATAAAACCGTGTTTGCTACTATGGGCAATGTTGAAGAGAAATGAAAAACCTACAAAATGAGCTACTATACGCTCAACTTCGTTAATTGGTTTCTTAGATAATGGAACCTTTACCCGGAATTCCAAAAAAAATAGATAATCGCTCACATATTTTTTTATTTTATAGCTGAAACATTCTTACTAACTGAAGCGATAGATCTTCTCATACCCAATTTAAGTTCTAAAAATAAAGAGTGTAGCCCCAGTAGTTTTTGCAAAATTTCAGTCAATCCTATGGAAGACAGATTTTTTTGAACGGCCATATTACCTCACCGGATGACCCTATCATTATGAATAAACCACCGTCGAAAAGTTGAAGAGTTGATCTAGAAACCCCTCATCTCACTTTTTCAAAATTTAGAGTATACATACATATAAGTATTGAAAATATTTGGCCATTCCGTAAAAAAATATTTGGACGAGTCCATTCGAAACATGCTAAGGGGTGGTACTATATTCTTATAATAAATAATCTTAAAGCAAGTTTTAATTTTAAGCAGACACATATTTATATTTCTTGCATAATATGGATTTATGTAATAAATTTGGCAAAATGGAATACCTACACTCCAAACAGATGATAATGACGGAGGAATCATAATATTACGCTAAATGCGAGGGCTATTGCAAGCGATTTTTCTATTTGTAAATGTTTCAATAAAAGATTAACAAATACCTACCTATATATCTAAAGAAATTTGGCTTGTCACTAATTAGTATTTATTAATAAAAATTAACAGCTATTATCAATTTGTATCAGCTTTTCATTTTTATATAATAATAAAATATGAAATGTACTGAAAATGTAAACAATAGAACCTACTATTATTTAGTTATGTTTTAAAAAATCAGTGAATAGAGAAAGCAAATTTTCGTTTTTTATTTAAATTTAAAATAAGCATAATAAAAATGATTGCTTCATCATTATCATCAGTGTCTGTCTAAATGGAGTTTAGGTATTCCATTTTGTTAAATTTATTACATAAACCCATATTATGCAAGAAATATAAATATGTGTCTCCGGAAAAATTAAATTTGCATTAAGATTATTAGTTATAAGGATATAGTACCACCCCTTAGCAATTTTTCGAATGGACTCGTCCAAATAATTTTTTAGGAATGGCCAAATTTTTTCAATACTTATATGTATTTATACTTTAAATTTTGGAAAAGTGAGATGAGGTGTCTTCTACTTTCCAACAGTGGTTTATTCATAATGATAGGGTCATCCGGTTAGGTAATATGGCCGTTCAAAAAAATATCTCCTTCATAGGATTGACTGAAATTTTGCAAAACTACCGGGATTACAGTATTTATTTTTAGAACATGAATTGGGTATGAGAATATCTATCGGTTCAGTTAATAAGAATGTTTCAGCTATAAAATAAAAAAATATGCAAGTGATTATTTATTTTTTTGGAATTTCGGATAAAGGTTCCATTATCTAAGAAACCATTTAAAGAAACTGAGCGTATAGTAGTTCATTTTATAGGTTTCTCATTTCTCTTCAACATTGGCCACAGTAGCAAACACAGTTTTATCGGTGGATTTTGTGTAAACGCTAAAAAATAAAATTGTTACCGATTTTTCGCTGTTTTTTTTTTTGAAAAGAAAAAAACGCATCGATAAAAAATGTTGAATTTTATATCACTTAGTCAAGTTTTATCATTAGAACACGTTGATGTCGGTTTTATTCTACCATTAATTTTGTCACGAAAAGGTCTGTTTCTCCGTAAATGACATTGAGCTACAGAGGCTTTAGTCTAATCATCCTTGCTTAGATCTGGTCACATGTTACTCTACAGCTTATTTCAAGAAATATTTGTTTTCTATAATCATCCATGATATTATATTTCTTCCAAATATCTCTTATTGATTGTTTATAATCTCAAGCATTTGTCCAAATGTACGTTACCGTTAATACACTTTGAAATTTGATATAACACCTTTTTTCATAAATTGGATTAATGCAGTGGTTTTAAGCCATACAGTAAGTTGTTTTTGCATTTTTTCAATTGTATTATTTCTGGATCAGATAATTCTAGTTCGAGAGTTTTTTGTGGTTGTAATTTGCTGATGATACTGCAGGTATGTCCCAACTTGATGCATACACCGTACATGAATTGTGGAGCAAATGCGCAATATTAACAAAGCGTCCCCGTTTTAATATTGCGCATGCGCTCCAAGATTCGTGTACGGTGTATGTATCGAGTTGGGACACACGACACACCATGTTTCGTTAGAATTGTCCTTATTGGTGAAATTGACAAGTTCAATGCAACATCAGTTTGAAATTTACGTCCAACTCTATCTAATCTTCTAGGCACTTGCATTTTAGTTTTCAACCAAATGCTTTTTCTAATCGTTGTATTTGTGTGGTTTCTATCCTCACCCATATTAAAAACTATAAATTATAGTAAAATACTATATCAATCGTTAAATTTAATTAATATTTACAATATCGACAACAAATGTTTGAAATAGTAAAAATATATTTGTGTAACACTACGGAGAAGAAGCAGTGTGAGTAATTTATGTGTGTTCTTTGGAATTCGGGGAAGCCCAATGCTCCACCCTTGCAATTTTCTGGGAATCCCGCTATTCCAATAAAAACCGCGCTAAGCGGGCTCTTACTGTATTTTCTAGTAACTATATTTTAGCTTAGCGAATCGAAACGAAACCTGCAATTTGTAAACGCACACTTTTTTATGTTTCAAAACAGATGGGTACCCATAATTCATTCCTGCATGCAACAAAAACCTTCTAAGGCTTCTATGGATCGATATTTAATTCCTGTTTTAATATTTAATTATGCCAACCAGATGTTTTATATTTATTCGGGATTTCGGCCTTTTAATGATAGTACTACCGACGAAGGGACCCAGCAAGAAACGATAAATCATCTTGCGTTCAAAAGCATGTAAAGTCTTCTAGTAACAATTTGAAAATGGTTTACCTTCAATATACAAAATAGTTCAAATAATTGACAATTGACAAAATTTGGCAGCTCTAAGTTTATTGGAATTTCCAATTCAAAATTATAAGATCTTTGGCCGTGAGCTCCAACTCCAGTGTCGCTGATGTGGAGGATGGTGTCTGAGGTATCCCGGCGGTCACGATGAGGGTGAGTACATATCTCTCTAACTAACTGAAACATTTCTTGTAATTTAAAACCAATAATGGAAAATTATTTGACATTATATTACCTTCTCAAGTTTTACATCGACTCTTGCCACAGGCTGATTAGACATGTTAGTTATGTCAACTTTTAATTTGATTTTTTCTCCCAGAATAAAGGCCTCTTTTTCCAAATTTACTTCCATAGTAATAGGGTCATCGGCCCAACACCCACAGCACAAAGTTTTTCGCTCCGAATATTGTGTAGGGTTCTAAAAATTACATGTCTTATAAATTATTTGTTAGTTTATGTTAAATTTTATTTATTGCTTAAAAAAACATATAGTACTTCTGAAAAATGTAGTATATTACTCAGTCTAAAGGAAAAAATGAAACAAGGAGTTCCTAACAGTTTTATCCTGGGAGTTACGGGACAACAGAAATTTCACGGAACGGCTCTAAATTCGGAACCTCTGTGTACTAGTTTCCCCGAAAATCCTAGATGTTGGTCTGACATGTCGCGTCTGCAAATTTACTGGTATGTATTAAATACATAAATAAGTGTGCGAGAGGACATTCTACTGTAGGAAAGGGCAACTGATGAAGGTTCCCGACCAGAAACAATATATCATATATATATATATATATATATATATATATATATATTGTCTTGCGTACAAAATAATGACACCTCGAAGAGAATATTCAATATCTGTGACAGTTGACGTAATCAGAAAATTTCATCGTGACATTCTAACCTGGCAGTTACGGGAGAACAGCAATTACACGGAACAGCTTCAGATTCGGAACCTCTGGGCGCTAGTTTCACCAAAAATCCTAGATGTCGGTCTTACATCTCACGTCACCATATCTAACCCAGTTCCCGAATCTACACTGAGCAGTTCTTAGGCAACACCCAGCAGTTGAGGTTCTTCGGAAACCTAATTCTTTAGGACCGCAATAATTGGCACAAGTCGTGATAAAAATGTATCATTGCTGAGATTGGAACGTTACTATATGGATTAATATACCGATATACATAGTATGTATCATTTGAAACATGCAGATCATCCTCTCAATTCGAGCAAAGGTCGAGTGTGCCTACACTATTCAGATCCATTCTGAGTGATTTTTCAAAGCTACACAGTTTCGCCCGATGAAATTATTTCAATTTAAAAATTAGACAGATAAATTATATTCACTGACAAAGAAATCGCAACACCCAGAAGGAGATATTTCATTTTAATATTGTTTTGGTGAAACATAGATGTTATAGTAAGGAGTATTTTTTCATAAATTAATATCGTAGTCGTTTATTGCATTTTTGTTAATTTACAAAAAAAAACTGTTTGATGGGTTCCAAAATTGATGTTTAGAAATGTTAAAATGCCTAGAGTATGAGTACGCCGAATGTATTACCAGCTAAGTGAATTTGAAAGGAGGAATCGCCAACCGCACGAACAAAAATCCAACTACTGTTATGAGATGTTGTCAAGCGTGGTTTCATACTTCCCAAAATCGGAGAAGAGTAGACACCGGACGTTGAAGGGGCTCAAATGAAATTCAAGGTCGACATCTAAGACTTAAGGCCTTTAGAGATCAATGTTCGGCAACTCGAAATTTGGGTGATGAGTAGTTGGGAGAATATAGGCCATCTTGTAAGTGTCCGAACGGTTTACCGCCGTATAAGGTCTTTTGGACTGCAGCATAATCGACCCCATCTTGTACTACCTCTGACCGCTGAGAATCGACGGCAACGAGTACAGTGCAGAGAACGACAACATTGGAATGTGAAATGGCATCAGGTCGTCTTCTCTGAAGAATTCCCATTGTGCTGGGTGGACATAATAAGCGAAGAAGGGTCAGACGACGTCGAGGAGAAAGACCTCAATTTGATGTTGAGCGACATGTACACCGAACGCCTACGTTATGTATGGTATCCAGGGTTGCCAGATTGTAGATTTCCCCCATTTTGGGGAAAAATAATATTTTTGGGGGTAAATTTGGGGA
Organism: Octodonta nipae; assembly: GCA_034190945.1. NCBI lineage: Eukaryota > Metazoa > Arthropoda > Insecta > Coleoptera > Chrysomelidae > Octodonta > Octodonta nipae. The sequence goes on along the minus strand of CM067219.1, from coordinate 137,962,188 downwards.
TCAATATACTGGGGTTAAATTGTTGGGTAAAATAAAAAATGATGGGGAGAATGCTGTAGAGTTAGTGAAGTGGATTGAAGGAACCTCGGCGTCCATATTGCAAAATAGTCCGTGGGTTCAATTTAAAATTATAAAACTAATATTCACTTTCACTTTTCTAGAAACTTTTATTTACATCGAATATGCAACAGCTGATTCAAATATCACAACAATTTTACATATAAGCTCTTCGATCCACCAACTGAACTCGCGATCGTGGCCTGCTTCCTTTATAATCACTCCTACAGGTGCCGAGTCTTTTCGAGAACCATTTTATATCTCAAAGCGATTGTTGTCGTACTGAAATGAAACAGGGTCGACTTTTGGTAAATTTCGTAACACTATGTAAATATAGTAATTCAGTGGAGTGAATTTTTATGATTCAAATGAAGTTAAACTTTGAGAGGTTAATCAAAATCAATATTTTGGAAGACTTATAACACTGGAAAACATATTATATCTATTTAAAGATATAAAATTTATAGTTTTTTAATCGTAAAGCAAATAATTTATCAACATTATAGTCACAAAAGGCACATATTTGTTATATTTTGATATTAAAATTATTTTAGATTTTTTATTGTAAGCATTAGGCTAAGGCCAGACTGGCGGGATTTCACGCCGTGTTTTGGCTGGAAAAAACGCAAACACAATTAGCCGTACTATTTCAAATCGGGGAGGCCAGACGGGGCGTGAATTTTCACCCAACAGTACAGTGTCGGGCGCATCTTCAAGGTCAGCCGCCGAAAGATAGGATCGGTTCCATTTTTTGCGTTAGTTCAGGCTGTGTTGAGTGGCCACACTGGTAGAAAAGAACGCGGTATTCATTTCGTCATGGAGCTCGACCAAAGAGAAGGCACGTGAATGACTGCAAGCGGCGTGTATGACCACGGTAGACATGGATTTCAAGCGCGTGAAAAACTGCCGGTGTGGCCTACTATGTAAGAACTCGAAAAAAACGAAGAAAACCCAGCGTGAAATCCCGCCAGTCTGGCCTTAGCCTAATACCGAAGTTCGCGATTCAAATCATTTGGAATAGTCCGATGGTAAGGAATACAGATTTCATCCGCACCTGGCGCTCACCAGTAATACCCTGAACTTTGGCGATAGGTGGGACCGAACACTAGTGCCCGCGGGGGGAGTCAAAAACAAACGCAAATAGACGAATAGACAAGAAAATTAAAAAATCGTGTAACTCAGAATTCGCGTATGTCCAGGTACCGTAAGTCATAGTATTACTGTATACAATAATTGATTAACTATGTTAAAAGCAAAGCTATCTATTAAAATATTTTTGGAACTTACCAGCACGATGCTGTCCAACATACCATTAAGGTCCACCGGTGAATGGACAACGAATTCTGTCTCAGATTCATAGTCTATAGCCCACGGTCGATCCACAGTAGCCTTTAAGTAATATCTAATATGGCCGTACGCCCCTTTGTAACTACTTGGAAGATTATTTGGTAAAGTGAATTGCAACGGGTACTCATGCCGTCCTGCATTAATAGTACCTGAAAAAAATGCAGTTAACATCGCAAAGAGGTAAAAGCCTCAAAACTTACAGTTTCCCTGAATAGTTTGATCGATTGCACAAAAATTGTTGTCTCCACTGAATCTTACTCTTCTTTTTTCTTTACCACGCTTTACTGTTTTTACCCAAGTCGTATGTTCTAGGCCTCTTAATTTCAAAGTAATTCCTGAAAAGTTGGTTTTCAACCAGTTATTTTGAACACATGCTTGAAAATTATGGGAACAAAGTGATAACACAGTTACTTATTGTAGTCTCTGTTCTACATACGAAACAAAATCATTTTGCAAATTGCACATTGTGGACGTCAGTTAAGTGTACTAAAAAAATTCGTCTTAGTGTCCCCTGTTTATTTATATATGTCCCCAGAAATTAATCCTGATAATTGATGGTAAAATTACGACGTTTTGGCAGAATCACATCTGCCCTCTTCAGGTCGGTTCGCATAATTCTCGTAGTCTTCTGTTTACGCTTCTAGTTACTCGAATACTAAGATTTTCAGAAGGGCGCGCGCTGTTATATAGTTGCGACTCGGCGCCTATCGGTTGGCAACGTGAATGTCTGCGTGTGATTGGCCCTTGGCGATTCTGTGTGCAGACCTATGTGGGGCAAACTAACAGAAGAATTCAAGTTAGGCGTGATGAACATCAGAACGCCATAAGAAAGGAAGACAAAAGAACATTCATTGCGGAACACGCCACCACGACGTCACACCGAATAGACTTTGAGAACACCAGACTACTGGCAAATATAGAACACCCGAAACCGAGACTCGTAAGACAGACAAATGAAACCGCAAAGAGGCCTCACAGTCTAAACGCACACAATAAAATCCGGAACTTATCGACTTGTTGGAAAATTCTATTAAACACCGTACCAGCCCAGCCCCGCCCTATAACAACTCAACCGAAAATAACCAATGAGCCTGGCCACTGAGCCCCAAGGGCCAATCATATGCAGCCGTACACGGTGCCAACCGATAGGCACCGAACCGCGACTATATAACAGCGCGCGTGTTTCTGAAAAAAATACTATTCCAGTAACTAGAAGCGTAAGCAGAAGGCTACGAGAATTCTGCGAACCGACCTGAAGAGGGCAGATGTGATTCTGCCGAAACGTCGTCATTTTACCATTGATCCCGGCAGGGATTCTGTTACGGCTACAAATTTATATATTAAAAAATAATTAGTTGAACGGATCAATCTCTCCATTTGAAACTTTTGATATAGATATAATTTATTTTCTTATTTCAAACATTTGTCGTATCCACCTACCTCTTATCTCTTCTTCCGAACTAAAAATACACTCTATGTGTCCGGCAATAACTGCTCCTGAACAAAACGGCCCGGTGTTTGAAAGAACAACATTTACACTCATCTTAAAATATCTGTAACAAACCAAATTAAACAACGTAAGTAAAAGAAATTGTCGACTGTATCAATATGACGTCGGCCAAGCAGTATTTGCGCTCCCATAGAGCATAACATCTTCCCTCTCACTTTCACGGACTTATACGAGCCAAAATCACCCGTCCTTGAACCCACGTTTTCTAAATGCCTTAATCAAACATATAAGTGTTAAGATAAAGTTCTAGACTAAGCTCATGAATCATATAGTTAATTCCTTTTTTCGAAAACAAAAACCTGGAAACATGCCAAGCGATTATATATTTTCGCATCTGTTGACGTCTAAAAAAGAACAAAGTATGTTTGTCAAAGTGATGACGTCATCGACTTTATATTCAGTTTCCTTTGTGCCATTAGTAGAAGACATTTTTCTACAAATAACAACGCTTTAAATCAGGGGTTGACTAAAAATAATATATGTATGTATTTTACAAAAGTTCAATTATTTAGATAGTCACAGTTTTCGCTTCTTATCAATTGGGGTCAAATCTGGACATCTTGTGGGCCACTCTATCCCATGAAAGGTCGTGTCCACAAACCTTCTTGCACACCATAATGTGGTGCCCCATATTGTTCGTAAAATAATTATGTTCATTATAGAACTAAGTAAAAAAAGTCAGAAAACACATAAATATTCCGATACATTGATTTTTTCAAGTACGATGTTTTGGACATCGATGTTTATTTTCAAAACATTGACACATCGAACCATCGATGTTTTCGTCCCTAGTCCCGCGTATCTGGAGGCGAGTTTGCAGAAAGACCACTACTGAGAGAGGAGATAGTTCACCTTTAAAGTCTGTGAACACCACTGGTGTTATTAGCATTCGATAAGAATACGCGTTGAAATAAATGTCGAACATCTCATTTGGTTTTAGAGGAAAGTGCGTATAAAAATGTAAATGAATAACAATACATTAAATGGTATAATTTAAATTAACTTAAATGCAAGTTGATTTTTGCAGTAGGTAGGTACTCCACAGTTTACGAAACAACCGATATCAATAGAAGAAAATGCGAACTGTACTTACCGCAGGCAGTCTTAAATTAGAACAGACTTACATCTTAACCTACAACTGGAATTCACTTTCATCTTAATGTTGCGAATAAAAAATTACAACTTTTGGGTCTGCATACACTGCATATAACCTTGGATAACGTTGCGCAGCGCCGGCTTGACTACTGCTAAATATTTTAATGGATAGTCGAACAGTGGAGCGTGTAAAGGAGGGAGTGTCGAATTGAGTGAGTAGTGTTAGTTACTAATTAAACGAAGACACTCTTTATTTTCATAGGTGGTAAATTCACTGTTAGTCTGAACGTCGTCGTCGTGGTGCCGTGGTATACTTTTAATTCTGTAATTTGCCCCCCAAAATGAAAAGTAGAGGTTTCTCCGTATTGTTCCAGTAAACTTCAGGTCAGAACCTATAAAATTTTTTTTTTCAAAACTTTACGTTTTATAGTTTCGGAGATAGGGGAGGGGGGAATGGGTAAATTTTGGTATATTTTCTTTAATATCTTTTTAATTATTATTTTTTAAATATGAAAAAAATATATTTGTGTTCCTCAGAATGAGACCTTTCATTTGATATATTACATGATGAGTTTGAATTTTTTTTATTTTTAAATTTTTATTTAATTCTTCAATTTGCCCCCCAAAATTAATATTAATGGATTCTCCTTATATTTCCTGTAAAGTTAGGGCAACATTCTATATTTTCTATTTTTTTCAAAATTTTAGGTTCAGTAGTTTCGGTGATCAGGGGGGGAACGGTCGATTTTTTTAGTTTTTCCCGCCAGAAGTACCCCTAAAATCAAAATTTCTTCTTTTGCGATATGCGCTCCTGATCAGGTCACCAAATACCTTCATACCAAATTTCAACCTCTTCCGTCCAGTAGTTTAGGAGAAAATTGCTGTGATGTGACAAAGGCAGAAATCCTGAGTGATATTATAAGCGTATCCGTATACTGTATATACGGAACCCTAAAAAACTTGACGACGACGCAAACAGAAAATTGGAAACTTCATTAGAACAAAATGCTGGGATTATATGGTAATTAGATGTTACCTGTATTTATTTATTTACTATAATTTAGTGATTTTCTATAAATAGAGTCTCTTAATATATAATTAAAAACTAAAATTATAAACTGGTTCCTGATTCTTACCCAGCAAACTAAGTTTTATGGGTATTATTATAATTAATTAATTAGTCGAAAAATACAGCTGTTAATTTTTTTCTGTAAGCATTTATATTACCACACGTATTTTGGGTTTTCTTGATTATTAAGAACTACACACCATAGTGGTATGAGAGTTTTTTCTTTGATTTGGTGTGTACTACTTCCACTAACATTATATACCCTCTAATTACAAATTACATTGTCATCCAGTTTTCAGTTATGTTTTTATAAGGAAATAACATCATAATTGAGAAAAGAAGGCTGTTTGTTGTGGTGCTCCCAGGAGCGACTTTGTTGTAAGATAGTGAATTTGCCAAAAATGCGATCAAAAAATTCTGTTTATTCCGTGATTGCATTAACTTCATAAGGGAAACCCCAGTAAAACTTTATGAACTGTCCCGATATATGGTTGTTCCAAAGATTAATAATTAATTTCATCCTAAATTATTGGCAACCATATACGATTGAATTAAAACAATACAATCACCCTAATTTAATGGAATTAAGACAGACTCTTTTAAATTTAGATCCGAATTCTTCTTTGTGTAGAATTGTTGAATTGTCAAATTGTATTTTATACCTTTGGCCCCAAGCATATTCATAACTCTTAAAATTCTCCAATTGACGTAGCTTAGTGTAATTTATCTGTTCATTTACATAGGGAACTGAATATCTTGTTAAAATAAGAATCATCAGTATTTTTATTCACAGATTTTCATAATAAAATTAAATTGAACTTAATGTAGTTGAATTCAGTGTTTGAAATTTTCTTTTATAACATCATTGTAAGAAGGAGGTGGTACTGTAATATTTGGAGCTGAAGGTGCGTATCCAAATTCATGTACTTGTGCTGGTTGTGATGACCCAGCCCTGTTAAAATTAGATTCATGTGAAACCTGATAATGGAACTGATCTGGATGGATTGATGTACCCCCTGAGATGTAGTTTAATGGAGATTGAGAAGTGCCTAAAAATATGAAATTTAAATGTAATTATACCATACTATTGTGGAAAAAATGAAAACATTACAGTGATTTATTTTGTTTCTGTCTACAGTACCTTTATTAATATAAAATACAAAATATTTCAAATACTTCAAATACTTAAGGATATAAATCAGATCCTGTTATCAATGATATTAGAAATTTAAAACAAATGAATAACAAAATTAAAAATGAAAAAATGCGACAGGAAACCTGGGAGGAAACCTACCAGGGAATTGAAAATACCAGGTTATCAATTTAGGAATATATTTGAGTATTATTATTATGACTTAACCATACAACGTATGGCATCACACTCCCTCTAAAGAACGCTGTAAGTGCCTTTAGGCTAAAATTCACTAAACCCAGATATCCTAGATATCAAATCAAATCAAATCAAAAGGGTTTAGCTCTGTGGGAGCCCTTGCCAGGTTTTCAGGCTCGTGGTTGCAGTCGTGGCGGCATTTTCCCATGAATTTCCTGACCGTCCGGGCTGTCCCTAACAGGACCTCATGTGATATGCTGGATAGATTAAGATGTTTGGCAACCGTACCTGCATCTCTCGTTGTTAATAATTATCATTAACGATGTACTTTAGGTAGTTCTTAGTTGGAATTACTTGATCTTGGATTGCCAATATAAAGCCTAACGTTTCAGAAAACATATGACCAGAGATCAACCAGTAATTCGACGCTGCGCTGTCAACATAATCTTTGTTGACGTCATTTATATGTCTTACATGAAGGGGCTTCTCTTTCCTTTTCAGCAGTTTCTGATCTGTGGTCTGGTGGTGTAATTGGACTTGCTGTTGTGTCAGTCGCAGTGGTGTTGAGTCATCAACCTGGCACATGACTCTGTGTAAATCTGTGAGTAAATTCTGCGAGTTTCTGGAAATGACTACGCAAACTAGAAATTTATTGATCTAGTAGTTTGATAGATCTGTCAATCCTCTTTCTCCTTCATACCGTGGCAAAGTTGTACGTTCGACAGAACTCTTTGGATGATGATTTTGAGCTTTTGTTAGTAAAACTCGAACTTTTCGTTGTAATTGTTCAATGTCAGTCTTGCACCAGTTAACTATACCGAAAGAGTAACTGAGCACTGAACACGCATAGGTGTTAATAGCCTGGAACAGATTTTTACTGTTTAGTTTAGTTTTCAACGGTCGTCTTACCCTTCTATAAAACTCTGCTGTTAGGTCCTTTTGCATAGTCTAGTGATCAATACGTTGAGCCTGCTTTATTCCAAGGTATTTATAAGTATGACCTCCCCCATAGATTCAATTGAGGTGCCATCTCCCATTTTGAAGTGCCCCTGCTGTATTTTGCCTTTAACTATATTAATAATTCGGCATTTGTCTACGCCAAATTTCATATGGATGTCACTAGAGAACACTTCTACTATTTTAAGCATATCATGCCGTTGTTGTTTTGTAGCTGCCATCAACTTTATGTCGTCCATGTATAACAGATTGTTTATCTTTAATGCTTCTATGAGACTGAACCCAAAATTAGTCGAGTTCAGTTTGTTTCCCTCTGATCATGGCAAGGCAGAACCACAGCGGACTAAGAGAGTCTCCCTGGAATATACCCCTTCTGATTGGAATGGCGTCAGTTTTTATCGAACAGTTGGCTTCCTTCAGTGAGATTTTGGTTTGCCAGGTGGACATGCCATGTTCTAAAAAGTTAGTAATACAATTATTCACTTTATAGAGTTTCAGTACCTTGGTGAGCCAATCATGTGGAACTGAATCAAAGGCCATTTTGATTACAGACAACGGAATCAATTATTGTTGTTCTTTGCAGCCCATCGAATTTATGGTGCATCCCTTTTGTTGTTGAGTAATTATGTTGTTTTCTTTGTAATTTGTTGTTGTTTAGAGTATTATTATTATGTTTATGTTCTGAGGAACTCGTCGAGCTACATGCTTCACTTTCCATCGTGACACACAAAGTAAGATAACAAATGTAACGTGAGTATAGTCTGTTTCTAAGACAGCATGTGAGATTTCGCCGATGTGAAAACTCATGAGCACACTTGACGTGACGACAGTCTGTTTCTACCTTTATCTTGTTGACCTACTTCCATGTGCAATAGCAATTTAAAAAAATGACTACAATATTAACTGATAAAAAAGAGTTTAATGAAAAAGCAATCACCAAACTTTAACCAAATTTTGGTCATTTACTCGTTACTATAGCATCTATGTTTTCGCAAAACAATATTAAATTTAACCATCTCCGTCTGGGTGTAAGTAAGAACATCTCCATTTTTTGAAGTATACCCCAAGTAAATGGAAAGTTGTAATTCACGGCATTAAGATATTTGAACTTCGAAGCCATAATTGGAGTCTACCATGATCTACACCAAGCTACGTTTAGTTAATATTGGTAAAATTTGTAGGTGCAGCCTTACCTAAAGACGCTGGACCAATATGCCCCAACTGAATAGCCTGTTTAATTTTTAAATTTCTGTGAGGACCAGGAATAATTGCTTCAACCTGAAATTTTTAAAATGTTAATTCTACAGTTTGATTTGTAGTTAATAATTAAATCTATCGTTTTTATCAAAATTAAATTTTAATATAAGATAACTTACATAAAAGTGTTTAATATTTATTAGGAACTTTGCATTATAGATTTCACACAAAATTCATAAATCGGAAACAAAAATCCTCGAACAATGCCGAAACGTATTTATTTTATAATTTGAAAGTCAAATTAAAATTTGGAATTGATGACAGAAAATTTTAGGCTTTCAAATGAAAATTTTAAATGATAATTACATGAAAAATAATAAATGTGGTTTGATAAAATTCGACTTTACAGAAAGAGAAGAACAAAAGATGGCAAGCTACTTCAACTAATGTGCATTTTGATCATTTGCTTATCTTAGGTATGATACTGTGAATCACTTATCAGCCATTGTACTAGGTATTTACACTTTTATTAAGGTGGTTTGGTAGTTTATTAAAATCATCAATAGCATTATATAAAGCCCTTTTTGTTCTCTCCTTCTTATCTTATGGCGTTCTCGTGTTCATGAGGTCTGATTTGAGTTCTTCTGTTAGTTCGCCTCATATAGGGTATTGTGGCAAGCTGCACATGAAGTCTCATACAGTCCTTGTTGTTCTACGGCGATTTTAGTCTTCGGATTCCTAAACACCGTGCTAATTTTTCTGACTATATTGAAAATAGTTTCAATATTGTGCTTTCAAAGAATTCTTCACAGTACTATTTTTGGTGCCCTTGACAGACGGTAAATAAGCCTTATTTACTGATGTCATCCTCTGTTGGTTTCTGTTTGGACTTTAGTACTCTTCGTATAATCGGTTTGTAAATATGTTGTAAGTAAATAAATTAATAAATAATTGCTTTATTGTCCAACAGTCTCCCATTTACAGGACAATTTACAAATACAGCATTGCGGTACTAACTATTTGATTCAGGGTACATGTAAAAATATCACAATAATTGCATATATTATTAAAATTATTGCACATAACATAAACTGGCGATTTCAACAAAATGTTTGTTCTGGCCTTTGCTCTAGGTGTTTCATTGAGTGAAACGTAGGTACATTAAAATTAATTAATTAATTAAAATTAAAATAATTTAACAATTCCGAAAAGTCTACCATATTATTTAGTAATTCAAACAAGAATACAACAGATGCACAATTTCTCCTTAATTACAAAGAAGGCAGTTGAAAACGCTTACATAACTCATCATTAGGTATATTCCTTTCTGGATATAATCACTTTTGAGAACCAAATATTTCAGGAATTTTCTATGGACCTTTTCGAGACATTTGCTGTAAATATATAATATACCAAAAATATAATATTTTCAATGCGTAAATATTAGTAAAGTCTCGGCAGTTTTTCAATATAAATCCGTAAGACTTTAATGCTTCAGATGTTTTTACAGATATGTGCTCTACAAAGGTTAATTTATCGTCAAAGATAACTCCCAAATCCTTGATACCAGTATGTCTGTCCAACAGTGTACCTTGACTTGAATAAGGAAATTTGATGGCTGACGTTTTTCGGGTATATGTCACTACTTTGCATTTTTTCTCAGTTAGATATTAGATTTTTAGATTATATGACAATCATTTACACCTTCTATTGTAGAAAAGATCTTGAAGTCATCAGCGAAGCATAACTTTTCTGTCGATATTGTATTACATAAATCGTTAATAAACAAAAGAAATAGCAGATGTCTTAAATTCGACCCTTGAGGAACTCCTGATTTAGCTAAGTATGAGTCCGATCTGAAGCCATTATAAGTCATGTAAATGTATCTGTCTGATAAGTAAGACTTGAGGAAATTTACTGCTTGGATAGAAAATCCAAATCCTGATAGCTTGTTTAATTCTATGAGCAATTCTGTCAAATGCCTTACTGAAATCTGTATAGATCACGTCGACATGTGTGTTGGTGTCCAGTGCTTCTGAAATATATTGCGTAATTGCTACCAGGTTGGTTGTTGTAGACCTTTTATCAATAAATCCGTGCTGATATGGAGATAGTTGATTGCGTACTAGTTTTGATGTTATACCAGCTTTGTGATATAGTTACTCAAGTCTTGACGACGACATGTAGTTGGTGTAGGTGGTAATGAGACTTAGCATGAAGGTGTCTGTTGGAGTGAGTTACTTTTTTGTATGCTGCATGACCAAAGGTTTCTTTCCTCTTTTGTCTTTTTTCCATTTTTTCCATTAAAGTGTCCATGGGGCTAAATCAGAAAGGTATAATCCACATATTGTAGCCATAAACTGGGTTTACGACGTTACCTGAAAATCACATATGCTGCTCTGTGGCCAGTCTTGGAATGTGAATTTGGCATTAGAGGTACCATTATTATATTTAAATGATCACGCTAGCCGAAATAGCCAAATGATAGTCTGAAGACGTTGTTTGTTATATACTTACCTTAAGGACAGTTTGCAGACGAAACAAGGTGCAACTTGCGAAGTTCTTTAAATCGATGTCGGGCGGTATACGAACTATGATATTGTAAATTCTGCTTCCATGTGCACCGACACCAGTGTCCACTTGTGACGCCAGAATCATCTTGGAATATCTGCTACTTGGCCTTGGGTATTTTACGCTTTCTTCGATTATCTAAAGTGAACATTTACTCGTAAAGGTAAACAAAACATAAGAAACAATTTTTAAAAAGCAGCAGTTAAATTTACCATATTATCTGCACATGTGCTTGATTTTATTCCTTAGATAATACATACTTTGATCATGTTTACTGGTAAATCTACAACCACAGATAAGATCAGTTGCTAAAGTACCATCTGTACTTCGGAGTACTTCGGAGGACAGTCGGCCTATAAACTTAATAGTTGTGGATAAAAAAAATAACTAAAAATTGTAATATAGGACCAGTTACAATTTTACTCTTAGAGCAATCAGTAGCTCTTTGCGGTACAATTTGATGTACAACAACAGAATAATCAAACCCAGAAGCGAAACTCTCTATTGCTGCCTGGCACAAAGCCATTAATTTGACGGTAGTTTCAATGAACCATAGAATTATGAAGTATTATAATATTATTTCCAAGTTAAAAATGTACCCTATCCTCAGAGTAAAAGCAACAAAAATAATCCTATTATTCACAAAGAATCTGTTAAACATTACTTACATATACAATATTTAACTTAACAGTCACAGGATCGCCTTATTAGCAATAAATATTATATGATTTATTTATTATTCACAATCAGGAGTCGCTCAAGGCTCCCATCTTGGTCTCCTTCTATTCATACTTTTTATAAATGATTTAAATCTAGAGATCAAAAATTCTCAAATTTCTTTATTTGCTGACGATGCGAAACTATATAAAACATTAAGTCAATCCAAGACAGAATTTCCCTACAAAGTGATCTGGACTCGCTTCTAAATTGGTGTTCTTTTAACGGTTTTACTTGTAACCCAGCTTTGTCATGACTTTTGGTAAAGAGTCCACTAATATGTTTACGTATAATTTAAATGGAGCTAATCTTGGGAAGGTAGACGTAATTAAGGATCTCGGGGTATATATCGACTCCAATTTAAAATTTCAATTCCACTTGGATTATGTCGAATCAAAAGCCACTAAACAAGTCAACTTCATCAAGAGATTTTCAAGTAAATTCACTAGGTTTGAAACTTTCAGAATTTTGGTACTACGCGTTTGTATATCCTATTCTATCTTACTGTTCAGTCATTTGGAGACCCCATTGGGATTACCAAATTAAATCACTTGAAAGACCTCGTAGATCCTTTCTTCGTTATTCTTCTTTCAAATGTGGCCAGCATATGCATTTTACAAACCACAACTACTCTAACATTGCACAAACACTTACAATTCCTGATCTGTACTCATCATTGACAAGAAGTGATATTGTTTTTGGTTTTAAAATCATTAACAACAAAATAGATTGTATTGACTTGTTGGGTAGGTTAAATTTTCACGTTCCTAAGCGACATCTACGACACACTTCTTATTTTTATGAGTCTGAATATCACTGGTTATCGCCGATGGATAGAATATCGGAACTTATGAATAATAACTGTTCGTGGCTTAATTTGTATAATTGTAATATGTTGCTAATGTTAGTATTAAATCAAAAGTTATATTTAATTATTCTTAATCATTTAAGTTTGTTTTATTTTAGTTTGTTATTAGATTTTTGTAGCGTTTCTTTGTATTCTTATACTTTATTGTATAATTTTATGTAATGTAAATGGGGTTTTACCGCGTAAATTATAAATAAATAAATACATCAATAAACAATTGCATCAAAACGTGGTATACAAGTAAGGTCAGCATGTCATTTTTTTTTAAATTAAATTATACTTTAAAATATTGTGAGTTGGAACTATTACATCCGCACCATCTGAAGTTGAACTTTTGGCATATCACAGATATATGAACACACAACTTTATTTTCAAACTACTTCTGATTATTATTTTTTATTCAAATGCCTACATTTTTCAAATATGTTGTTCCTCTTTTAATACAAATTCGTCCTTATAGTTAATTTAAATTTATCGCCCGGTTATCGTTACTGTCAAAGTAATGGCCGATTTCTGTACAAGGTCACGAACTCAGACAAACCACCACAAAACTCACCACAAAACATCAAAAGTTCCCAAAGCTTCTGGTTTTGACTATTCTTTGATACTACTATGAGACAGCGGAGCAATTGGTATGTAAACTGCTGTGCTGGACAGGGCACTAGATCTTTTAACTGTCGAAACAATAGACACTCTATGACAAGAATAGGCTGCGCTACATTAAACAAAATGGTAATTTCTTCAGGTACCAGAGGATAGTGTTCTGGGGCTCCGGGAATTATTTTATTTGCTATGTATACAACTGACCTGCATCTATTACTGAAGAATATTTCGTCGAAACAACAAACATGTGCAAAAAATTGTACTTACTATGCAGTTGAATATAGAAAAAATCAAAAATATGGTAATAAGAACAAATATAAATAGTTTAAACATATCTGGACCAAAATTGGAGATTTGTATAAATGGTATTAGTAATCATTTACCCTCAAGTGCTTTTTTTTAATTTTGTAGAAGAAATCGAAAATTAAGGACAATGGTCCAATGGCGAATAAAAAAGACTAAACCGTAGGAACTTCTAAACCAAGGATCAACCTAGTAAAATAATGTGAATACACTAACGTAAAAGATAATTACAATCGCACCAGTTGAACATAAAAATGCTGTCAAAAACTCATAACACCAGCAATCACAGTCCTCGACGCGGGCTAATGAACACAAAAAAAATTAAACATCCCTCAGTCTACCATGATAAGTGAAACTAACTCTAAGGAAGTAATTAATACTAACCATTTTATTATTTATTATTTTATACGACTTACATTTTTCACCTGCACGTTTAATCCATCAATAGACTGATTGGACATGTTCGTTAGTTCTACTTTTACTTTTATATCTTCACCAATTACAAAAGCCTCTCTTTCAATATAAACATTCATTATGACAGGTCCATCTGAACAGCAGCAGCAGCATATTGTTTTGTCATCTTGCAAACTCACTGGAAACTGAAATCTTGTCTATTTCACATACCTATATAATGTTGTTATTATCTAATTATTCGAGGAAATTTGGTACAATTGTAAAAAAATTCTATGTGTGGTTGGCAGATTTTCTTACATCAAACAAAGCCTGAAAAGTACTGATTTTTGTTTCTTAATTAATTATAGGAATGTTTAATGTTACAAAATCCTTATTTTGGCGGCTATTGTGTAATTTTCCTAAACAGAATTTTGCTGTTAACAAGCTAAAGAGAGAGGAATCGAGAACAATGCGAAGACAACACCAACTTTATGAATCCTTTAACTTTCATAGAAAAAATAAAAGAAATAACAGGGACCAACAGAAGATTTCTTCTCGATTTTCTTTGGTAACAGAACGGCTTCAATGTTGTGTAAAACACAACCCTGGGCAATTGTTACACCAGACAACAATTTATTCAATTCCTCATCGTTTCTGATGGGGAGTAGTAAATGTCTAGGAATCATAAGGTCTTCTTGTTATCACTTACAGCATTATCGGCCAACTCCAAAACTTCAGCAGCCAAATATTCCATAATAGCTGCTAACTATACAGGTGCATTTCCTCGGTGGATGCGTCCTACCGGAAACTCTTGATCAAGATTGTATCTTCTTTTCCACCTTTTCCACAGGCATAGATATTGCATGTCTACTGATAGAACACCAGATATCGAGACAATGAGATAATAACGACAACTACACTGCTTCGAGTGTGCTATTCGATTCAATATAGACCCATACTAGATAGTGAGAACTGAGAGTAACCTGGAGGAACTACACGACGACATTGTTTTGGGACCAACCTACTGATATACTCACGAATAACTTGGGACATAAGGATGGGCCTGAAATCCTTGACTCTGAAGTCAGATATGCAATAAAATGAATCAAGAATGGTAAAAGTTCAGGTCATGATCACATACATGCAGAAGTGTTAAAGCAACTTGACATTGAAGAACTGGCATATCTTTTCAGTGTGATATATGAATCAGGGAAAATTCCAAGGGACTGGCTAAAGTGTACGTTTGTTACCATCTCAAAGGAAACAAACAATAAAACCTGTGAAGATTGGTGATCCACGCGCTTAAGGGTTTCCTTCGAGTTATTCATTCATGAATATACAGGGTGAGTTTTTTTGATGATCAGTATGGGGATCTCGGAAACTAACGGAGATAGAGCAATGGTTAAATTGGGAAAGATTTGCAGTTTTACTCGCCCAATTTAATGACACTTTCGGATTTTTGTAAAAAGTCTTGGCTTACTAGATATTTAAAAAAACGAAATTATGTCGATTTAGTCAAATCCCTCTAGCTTTTTGTTCTTGATTTTATAAAAAAAGTGTAAATATGAAAATTGAAGGGAATTGTATCCCGAATATGATTGTCATGTCCTCGTTTGCGTGACAGCTCTCGTTTTCGAGATATGACACAAACTTATCTTTTTTGAGTGGAAACCATAGTTGGCTATGACCTCAAAAAATCGGACATTTTTAGAGCTTTTCAACGATATAATACTCGACATAGTTATTCGTAAAAAAAACGGAGTTATGGATGCTTTTCTCTCTTATTGTCACTTTTAACCTAAGTAGCCATGAAAAAGATTGTTTTCACTTTGACGTTTCCTCATTTGAGAGTTGATATTGACAAGTTTTCGTGATAAAATGGAATATTCTAACGAAGAAAAACTGAATATGGTAGAATGTTATATCATATGCCATAAAAATTCAATTCCTGCAGTTGAGGAATACTTTCATAGATATTTTAATCGTCGTTAACATTTAAGAAGCTTTACGATAGTTTACGCAGATATGGATATTTTACTAAACCACCAAAGGAACGTAATCAAACGAAGCAGCATAAATAAATGTTTTGGCAATGGTGAATCAAAATCCATCTACATCAACTCGTGAGATTGCGGCAGAAGCTGGCACATCTCAATGAACTGTGATTAAGGTACTGAAAACGCACAAGTTCCACCCGTACAAACTTTTAGTTTCTCAAACTTTGCATGCTGGTGACGAACATCGACGTATTTTGCTTTGTACAATCCACAGTTTGCATTAAAGGTGTTATGGTCAGATGAAACTAGATTTTCTAACTGCGGTATGTTCAATAGACACAATGAGCATAGCTGGGCTAAAGAAAACCATTTCCATGTAGAACAAAGACGATCCCAGATAAAATTTTGTTTTAATGTTTGGTGTGTTATCATAGGGTCTACTATTCTGGGGCCTTTTATCTAAGACGAATCACTTACTGGGGAGCGCTACTTACATTTCTTGCCATACACTTTTTAAGTGATGTTGCATAATTTGAATTTGAGCACTCGTTTAGAAATTGAGTGGTTCCAACATGATGGAGCACCTGCTCATAACTCGTTATTAGTAAGACAACAAACACTTAGATAATATCTAAACAAAAACTCTTGGATAGGAAGAAATGGCCCACGCGAATGGCCACCCCGGTCTCCCGATGTGGCAATTATAGACTTCTATTTATGGGGTGCGCTAAAAAACAAAGTATACAAAAGAAAGTATGAGACAGTTGGTGACCTAACGGAGGCGGTATTACAAGCAATTGAAGAATTGATAGGCGATCTGTGAGGAAAGCGGTAATGTCAATCTTAAAAAGATGCAATTTTTGTCTAAATAACAATGGTGGACTTTTGGAACATAAAATATATGTACTTTAAGTTCTTAAGTTTTTAGTAAGTACCGACTTGTTTAGTTTGTTCATTTTATCTGATACACCTAATAAAAAAATCGTTGAATGTTTTTTGGCTAACTTCATGGCTAACTACGTTAAAAGTGAAAATAAGAGAGAAAAGCATCCATAACTCCGTTATTTTTATGAATAACTTTATCGAGTATTATATCGTTGAAAAGCTCTAAAAATGCCCGATTTTTTGAGATCATAGCTAACTATGGTTTCCATTCAAAAAAAGATAAGTTTGTGGCATATTTCGAAAACGAGAGCTGTCACGCAAACGAGGACATGACAATCATATTCGGGATACAATTCCCTTCAATTTTGAAATTTACACTTTTTTAAAAAACTCAAAAACAAAGGAGCTAGAGGGATTTGACTAAATCGACAGAGTTTCGTTTTTTCAAAATATCTAGTAAGCCATGACTTTTTACAAAAATCCGAATGTGTCATTAAATTGGGCCAGTAAAACTGCAAATCTTTCCCAATTTAACCATTGCTCTATCTCCGCTAGTTTCCGAGATCCCCATACTGATCATCAAAAAAAACTTACCCTGTATAAATGTTGTTTAGTATCATGGATTTACAACAGCTACATCTATTCAATACATAAATCCTGATTTAATTTAATTTTAATTTTTTGTTAAAAGAAGCGCTTCATTATTATAATTTGAGAGTAGTATCGAAATAATTTTGCACTTACTAGTGATATGGGTAACTCGTTCAAATTTACAAGAGATATCACTTCTAAGGGTATTTCAGCTGTCGAATCGAAACCCATCGATACAGCTACCCGAGCCTTTAGAGCGTATATTATAAAACCGTTAGCGCTTTGATAGGAACTTGGACTATTTTTGGGTAGTAGAAATCTAAATGGAAATTCATATGTTCCGAAATTTTGAGTACCTAAAAACAGAAATTGCAACATACATTATTTGTTAACCTAAAAATAGTTAAAACATAATTAGTATGTCCCTATTATTAACAACTATTTAAAAAATATATAATAATATAAGACGTTTTAAGTGGTATAAATAGGAAATAATATCTCCTAATTCCATACAAACCTACAACAATCTGACACCAGAGCTTGTACTTCTGGAGGTAGCCTACAATGCACACATATCGCGTCAAGGCCAGAAAGAGAGGACAAGAGGATATTTCACTTGATTGTGACCTGCACCCAATGACCTATGTGCAGTATGTACTCTTCATTGGCTGCACCTCCCAATCGAGTGAAATAGTCTCTTGCTGGCTCTATTGTCCTCTCTTTTTACTCTTCGCACGATATGTGCATTGCAGGCTGCCTCCAGAAGTAATGCTCGAAGTCCTACACAGATTCCTAACCTCAAATAGATTGTCATGAAAGTCCAATGCTCTGTCAAAAACTATACAAACTGTTATATGTAGGTATCTCATTTGAAGCATGATGCAATTCGAATGCTTTCTAAATTTTCAATTAAAATATTGAACATTATATAATCCCATAACAAATCTTCCATATAGAATACCATTGTGGATAAGCAGCTAAAACTTGACTAAACGCGTCTAAAAGTTTTCTTAAAAATGGGGATTATCATTAGTTAGTAGAGCATAATCAGAAATCTGTTCTCAATAACTTATTGCAAGTTCTCGTTTATTAAAATATTGTTTTCATAAATTATTGTAAGTAGTTTGATAATGGCGAGCAATAAATTGCTTTTAACCAGTTCTAAAGCAGAACATGTTAAAACTGATAAAGAAGATAACTAAATTCATTCGTTGTTGAGATTTTTGGATCGATATGAAATTAATGTATCAAACATGTCGATAAATTTAGGGAACTCACTCACCAGAGTAGCACTTGAGATTAAGATTCAGCAAAATAGCTTTAACATTAAATGAAGAAATTTTTATTGAGTAATTCAACTCGACTGTAGTATAAAGATTCAATTTTATTGAAAAATTTCTTTGCAATAATTTCTTCAGCATTTAAATCAATATCATCTCTAATCACAACTGTATTCTTTTCTAAATGTATTTTTGATGATTAATACACAATTCCTGGAAAGTCCGTATATTCCAAATACTCTAAACGTTTCAGGGTCTTAATCACATCCTGTTTTCAATGGCAATAACCAAAAACTAACACAACTGAATAATGAAACTAAAAATTAAATAGTCGCAATGACAAAATAAGCACACACAATTTGGCATTAAATGCTTGACAATAAAATTGATGCATCTAAGAATTTATTGCTAATTTGACATATACATGACACCACTAAAAAATGCTAAAGATCATGTAAATAACAAAAACACTTTCAAATTCAAGGAATTTATCTTCAGAATTTGATTTGGCGCTCCTAGGTACGACTTTGTTATAAGATGTGCATCGCCAGAATCTCATTTAACTCATAAGGAAAAACCTTATGAACTATCTAGATTTACGATTGTTCAAAAGGCCCTTGTCATTTTTAATTTCATCCTGGATTAGTGATAACCAGGAAGTACTAGGGATATAATCGCTTTTATTTAAAAAAATTAATGCAGACTCTTTTAGTCCCCGTTTGGTATTGTATTCTTCTTTTTATAGTAAGGTTGAATTTTGAAATTATATGTTATTACAAAGGTTCTAAGTATATTCACAATTTTTTTACTTTTGGAATTGTCGTTTCTTTATTATTAATGTGTGTGTTCATTTATTTGAACATTTATGGCTCTAGAGGTTTCTCCATTATTGTCAAGGTATCTGATTCTGATTCTGATTCTGATCTGAAACGTCACTCTCCTTATTGTCGATGGATTCGACATATGTAAATAAATGAATGTAGGAGTGTAAACAAACCCTTAATGTGAAATAATTAACAAAGAAGTATATTCAGTCGATTGCAATCTCATGTAACTAATTTCCATTAAATAATGATAAATTTTCAATTCTTCTCACTTTCGGGATATAAATTGAGTGTTCCTATTAAAATAAATAAATGTTACTTTAAAATATCTTTCAATGTCATGGTTTAGCTCATGATTGTTTACCTCTTTACCTGTGGGGAACTTTTCTAGGAAACAGTTTTCGTGTTAAGGCTATTCTAGTACTTTTTGGACATCTGATTCGTATGAAATACATAAATAATTCCAGATTTCATTCAGTTGACAGAAGCGCGACTGATGAAGATTCTGATCTAAAAATAATATACTGTCTTGTTTATAGCGAGGTGTAGAACTCGGAAGACGATATCATAAAAAACTGAATTATTATCAATTTTTTTTTAAGTTTAAGTTATTAAACAATGTCAATTAATCATAACTTGTTTGTAGAAGAAATATTTCCTAAATTAGCTAGATTATATCAGATATTTGAATCGGATCAGATAACTGTGATATCAACAAGTCTGTACCAATAAAGAATAATAATTAGAGATAGATTTTTTTGTTTCGTATGTTAACTATAGCGAATATAAACAAGTATTTAACAACATATTCCTGAAGAAGAAATAAAGCGATTTGAACATCTGTCTTTGAATTAAAATTAAGAATGTTTTTCCAAAGTTTTTACACACACCATTTCCGGCTAAAGTTTCTAGGTACTCCAGAAATATATTATCTCCTGTATAGTGAATTGTAGACCGTTTTTTATTTGAGGTCTCCACTTTGCTCCAAGCAGTATGTTCTCTACCCTCAAGTTTGACCATTATTCCTAAAAATGTACAGATATAATAGAAATTAATTTCTAATTACCAAATGTAACATAATTACCTCCTATGCTTTTGCTAGTTTTAAAAAGGCATACAACTTTTCCCTCAACCGTCTGCCCAGGCCAGTAAGCACTAGTATTGTACAGTACTATTTGCACATTTACATCTTTTCCAAACATTTTTAATACTGTTTAATAGAAGAAGTGTTCCTGAATTGATAATTACGTATTTTATACTGATTAACTTATCTCTCAATCGTGATCGCTGATATGAATATCTAAAAAACAACTCAAAACAATTAACGAGTAAGAGGTAGAAATAACACACAGCGCGTAGCAGAAATGCGTTATTATAGAAGATATCAGAAGATAGACAGAACAATACCAGAATCATTTTTTGAAAGCATAATTTTTTGACTGTGGTGCTGCAGTTTTATAAATAAATGCTATTTTTAGGGTTCCGTATATACAATATACAGATACCCTTATAATATCACTCAGGATTTCTGCCTCTGTCACATCACAGCAATTTTCTCCTAAACTACTGGACGGAAGAGGTTGAAATTTGCTACCAATGTATAGTTTGGTGACCCGATCAGGAGTACATATCGTAAAAGAAAAAATTTTGATTTTAGGGGTACTTCTGGGGGGAAAAACTAAAAAAATCGACCGTTCCTCCCCACCCTGATCTCCGAAACTACTGAGTCTAAAATTTTGAAAAAAATAGGAAATATAGAGCGTTGCCCGAACTTTAGAGAAAAATTAAGGAGAAACCATTAATGTTAGTTTTGGGGGGCAAATTACAGAATTAAATAAAAATTTAAAAATAAAAAATTTTCAAACGCATCATGTGATATATCAAATGAAAGGTCTCATTCTGAGGAACACAAATATATTTTTTTCATAATTAAAAAAAATATATTTAAAAAGATATTAACGAAAATATACCAAAATTTACCCATTCCCCCCTCTTATCTCCGAAACCATAAAACGTAAAGTTTTGAAAAAAATAGAATTATAGGTTCTGACCTGAAGTTTACTAGAAAAATAAGGAGAAACCTCTACTTTTAATTTTGGCGGGCCAATTACAGAATTAAATGCAAAATATAAAATTAAAATTGTTTCTAACCCATCATGTTATATATCAAATGAAAGAACTCATTACGATGAAAAGAAATATATTTTTTTCATATTTTTAAAATAAATAAATTAAAAGATATTAACAAAAATATAAAAAATTTACCCATTCCCCCCCTTATCTCCGAAAACATAAGCTGGAAAATTTAAAAAAAAATGGAGGTATAACCCCTCACCTGAACTTTACTGGAAAATTAAGGAGAAACCCCTAATATTTATTTTGGGGGGGCAAATTATAGAATTAATTGGAAAATTAAAATTAAAATTCTTTCTAACCCATCATGTTATATATCAAATGAAAGGGCTCATTATGACGAAAACAAATATATTTTTTTTATATTTTTAACATAAATTAATTAAAAGATATTAACAAAAATATAAAAAAATTTACACATCCCCACCCCCTATCTTCGAAACCATTAGCTGGAAAATTTTGAAAAAACAATGGAGGTATAGCCCCTCACCTGAAATTTACTGGAAAAATAAGGAAAAACCCCTAATATTTTTTGGGGGGCAAATTATAGAATAAAATGGAAAATATAAAATTAAAATTGTTTCTAACCCAGCATGTTATATATCAAATAAAAGGGCTCATGATGAAGAAAACAAATATATTTTTTCCATATTTATAAAATAAATTATTTAAAAGATATTAACAAAAATATAAAAAAATTTTACCCATTCCCCCCTTATCTCCGAAACAATAAGCTGAAAAATTTTGAAAAACTGGAAGTATAGCCCCTCACCTGAACTTTACTGGAAAAATAAGAAGAAACCCCTAATATTCATTTTGGGGGGCAAATTATAGAATTAAATGGAAAATAAAAAATTATAATTGTTTCTAACGGGTCATGTAATATATCAAATCCCAGGGCTCATTATGACGAATAGGTACAAATATATTTTTTTAATTTTTTTAAAATGAATATTTTAAAATATATTAAAAAATGCCCATTCTCCCCGTTATTCCCCAAACTCTAAGAGCTCTTTTTTTTTGTTTATAGGAAAAATATGAAAAAAAATACCTAATTCTATTATTTGGAAAATAAATTACTAGAAAACCCCCATAGTAATTTTAGGGACAAATTATACAATTAAATGGAAAATAAAGATTCAATTTTCAAACGCATCATGTAATATATCAGATAAAAGGCTCATTATGTGAATTCCAAATATATAATATTTTTAAATCATTTGTATAAAAGATATTAAAAATATTAAACATCGACCTAATTCCCACTTTAGAAACTACACTATTTAAAATTTGAAAAATATATTTTATTTAAATTTTTAAATAATTTGAATAACAGATTTAATAATTTATAATTTAAACTTTGACCTATTTTGCCGTTTTTCTTCCAATCTACAGAGCCTCAAAACTCAGACAGTAGATTATAAAAGGCATTTCTGAAAGTTTATTAGTAAAATAAAATTCTAATGTTACTTTTTGGGGGCCAAATTAGAAAATTAAATACATATGTATTGTGATAAAAATCAAGCGAATCCTAAAGAATCTATGTGTGGAAAATCAAAGTGTATATTTTTTATAAATTTAAGAGGCTTCGTAAATATAAGAAAATGCACTCCCTCCCTGCTTGTCTGAAACTGGAATATTCGAATCTTGAAGGTGGTACGGAACCCTAAGTATGCGAGTCCAACTCACACTTGACCAAATTATTTACATTTACAACAATTGAATTTAGTCTGAGCCAGGACTTGAGCATACGATTTTATTTTGAGATCTAATAATACCATTTATGTTTTCTGATTGTCATTATTAGTGATGTGGTCGACCTAAGAGACAAGGCGCATTCTTCTGAGATCTTTTTTTTTCATTGATCGATGTATAGTTATCCACATATAGTTCTTACAAATTTAAGTAGGAAGTAAGTACTATGGAAGAAAAAGAAAATTTATTGATAAATGAATAAACATACTTTATCGACTCCCCTTTTGGATCGCCCTAACTAAATTTCTGTGTTATGGTGTCAATCCAAACGCTGGGTTGTATGAAAGTTGAGGTTTTATAAGTGTTAACCTTATAATGAGTAGTAATAGTACTTTTACCAATATTAAAAATTTATATGATGGAGGCGAAATTTTTTAAATGACTGGTCTGTTGTACGACACAATTCAAGGCATTGGTATAATCGATGAAGCAGAAGTACATACTTTTTCGTGGCATGTTTGTATCAGTACAGCAGTTTTAGCCAAAAAAAATTAGAAACTGGTTAAATCCAGATTTACGCATTTCACGAAAACTACAATCAGCTAATGGAATAACAGGTTGTTGAATTAATGATGCAGTTTACCAAACCAGTATTATTGGATCTTCCTAGAGCTTTTGACGAGAAGAATCATCCGCAGTTGTTGGACTTCAGTAATACAAGCAATTGCGTTAAAATCTGTGGAAGTTATATAGCTGACAGAGAATAAGTATACATGATATTGTAGCTATAAATTAGTACTATTTTTTCTATTTTTCTATGTACTTCGGTTAAAACTTCTCTTGATGTGTAACACTATACCGTGCCGCACAATTTTATCAACACCTTCACATGTGTCAAGGGTGCTGACCCGATCTCAATAACACTGTATGACACACTTTGTGCTCTGCCGAGCCTCAGATCGAGTGTAAGCCTTAACGAAACATAAAATTACACAAGCTCGCTCTGGCTCGGCACTGTTTAAATTAGTAATATATTTTATTTAGTAACAAATAATGTACCTAATCATAAATTTAAAAATTAAACATTGTAAAAAATCTTGTTTATGTATACTCATAGGGTGTGTCTGGTACGATGAATAAAAGTGAGTTGTATGAATCGCCAATAATCAACACAGCTAGTTTACGTGTCGGTAAGCGGCACAGACACCGATACGTGCTTGTGTGGAATAAAGTGTGCTGCAACGCTGCTACCCACTAAATGGTACTGTGCTCTGTGGTAGCCGAAAGGAAAACTCAAGACTGAGTACCAAAAAAGTGATGGTGCACTTTTTTGGTACTCGCTCGGCATTGTTTAACTCAAACTGTGTGCTCTCTTTTCACATTAACAATTTTATTCAAAAATGTTTTTACCTTGAATTTGTAATCTAATCCTTTGCATTTAATTAAGTATATCCAATAACATTAAATTTAATCGACACGTGTTCTATAAAATTAATGATTCCTTGAATGTTAGGCTTAAGACAACCCATGATTAGAGTATTGCTTAAATTTTGTTGCCTATTTAAGGTATGTCGTAAAAGTAGGGTTTTCGTAATTCGGATTATCATTTATTGTAGATGTTTTTGTTAACTTATTCTGTACCGGGAAAGACAAATGAGAGTAATAAAATAAGTTACAAAAATCGTCAACTGTCAACTCTTCTATTATGCTATATGGCACAATTGCGCCATAACACTGTACTGACATACTGAGATGTGCGTGTGTTGAGGTGTCAGCACTCCAAAATCTGAAGTATTACCCATCACTATTCTCTTCTCAGTCCGGCACAAGGAACCGCTGCCACTACAGAACAATAGAGACCTGTCAGAGAAATCAAGAAGCAATCCGAACGACAGGCGTTACGATCTGGACGAGTCGGTTGAGAAGCTGGAATGTCGGTTAGAAAAGGAAGGATGTCACGTGCGGCAAGTCGAGAAACTTCTAGTATCCCTGAATTAGTTATATAAAGACTGTTTTCGATTGTAGTATAGTAGTACCATTGAGAACGTAAATGTTTGTTTCTGAATTGTAAGATTAGAGGTTTTAGAAAACAAATAAAATAAAGTGACATTTTATAGTGTAATTAAATTGAACCCAAGTCCGTAACGATATTTTAAAAATATTAATTTACTCCTTAGTAGAAACACGATATCGTTATAGTAAAGTGATGGTGGTACCGGCAGCAAAAACTCATCCTCTGTTTCGTTAATGTTATTTACAAATATTAGCTGTCTAATGGGCATATGACATGTCGTATCTAAAAAGATCTTGTAATTATAATTTACATTTCAATATCGTACAAATTTCTAAACTAAGTATTTATTAAAGTTCAACATGATCTTATTTAACATAAATTGTAAAAAAATGGTAAACGAAGTATCCACTTAGAATTGATTTATTTATTGTTATAGACTTGACTGTAAACTGCACGAAGTCGATTAGTATAACAATTGTAATGAATTATTTATTTAAAGAACTGTAATTCCGTCACTAGTTCACTAGTTAGCTGAACCATAGTTTGGAACTGATAGTGATGGAGTATATTCGTGTATAAGTGTTGATTCTGGCAAGATTCTCCAATTTGAATTGGATGGCTGGTCATCTGAAGTATTTGCAGGTGCAGAACGATCTGAAATATAGAATTTTTTTCATTTCATTCTACAGATCACTCTCGAAAGATATAAATACTATTTCTATGACCATTTTAGTTTTAAAATTATTTCATCAGATGTTCCAAAATAAAGTTTTTAATTAATCATCATTAGATAACGTTTTACTAATTATTAAATAATATTATGGGCGTACAAAGTCTCTGGTTTACGGAGGGACAAATCAGAAAAATAATGTACTAGATAGGGGCAAAGCAGTTTTTTTTAGCTAAGGGAGGGGTGGGGAGGGGGGCAAGTGAGCAAATTTATGGGAAGTATTGAAGGCTCACGGTAGGTTTTTAGTGTCCAAGAGGGGGCAGCTGGCCCTCCCTCGGTACTCCCATGAAAATAGGAGATTATGAATTTATGTCTTAAACAAATTATGCCATCTGAATGCATTCCATCACATTCACAAGACTCAGGACTGAGATGGGTGTCCTTTCACGAACTGTACCACAGAAGTTGGATTATCAACATACACTTTACATTAGACACTTCTCTAAGGCTTAAATCGAGTCTGCATGCAAGTCTATTTATATCACCATGTCTAGAAATCAATTTGTGAAAGAAAATACTACGAACTCGCAATGTAAAGGCACCGGATGTGTGTTATGTGACACCATCGTACTAAAACAACTGCTCTACATAAAGTTCCAAATTAAGCGTAACAACGCCATCACATGTGTTTTTCAGAAGGCATTCCTCGCAACCTATACACTGATTGGCAGATGTGACAACTTACGGATTTGCTGTACTCCATTAGCGAATATTCTGTTTATTCACATGCCATTTGACGTGGAAATGAGTCTCGCCAGAAAAGAAGATGGTATTAAATGATAATAAATACATTTAAAAAAAACAAAAACCGACTTCAAAAGAAAATTAACCAAAAAGCATGAAATAATATTTTGCTACAATTAAATACTTTTGATTTTGATGAGTTGAACTTTGCAACTTGGCTGTTCAAATTGGCACCGACTTCATAAAAAGTATTTAATTGTAGCAAAATATTATTTCATGCTTTTTAGTTAATTTTCTTTTGAAGTCGGTTTTTGTTTTTTTAAAAATGTATTTATTTTACAATTTTCAGTGATGCAATGGCTGTAATTGCTAATGACTTATCCTACAGTTGTAACATTCTATTAACACTTTTTTAACCATCCTTCATAACAATATTTGTACTCCGCCCTGTATGTCAGCTACCATTAATTTCAAACTGCTGTGGGCTACCTTATATAATTATTTCTTGTTTTTTACTAACCATCCTGTAAGCTATAATTACATTCGACGCTATATTTTAACCATCTTGCATAGCAAATCTTATGAAGACGAATCTCACTCTTACGTAGGTTACCAAATCACCCTGTATTGAACACCTTTAAATTACAAATGAGCTATCTTGATTGTTGCAAACTGTCAATAACTATTTTAATTATTTAATATCTCTGCAAAACGATTTTCCCAAATATGAGACCCTAACTAATCGATTTGTATCCATTGAAACTTCTAAATAGGAATATTTCTTCGAAACGCCTTTTTTCCAGAACTCAATTACATATATATATATATATATATCATAATCGGAGGCGGGCATAGGAGGGAGACTCGGGAGATAGCATAAATTCGTTAGCGGCGCGCACATTTGCGACAACGCAATCGGAGCTCACTTCCACTTCAGACGCCAGACGTAGCCGACGATCTCGGATACGAAGTAGTCCGGAAAGGTCCGAACCTGCAACCACCCTTCGTGTATATTTTGTTATTATTGTAATGGTGTTTGTTCTTTAAAAAATATATTTTTAAATTATTTCTGCACTATTAACATGCCGTGAATTAATTCTGTAAATTAGCATATTGACATAAGACATAAACAAGAGTAGGTATTATTTGTATTGGTCATGGTATGCAAATAAAATGTATACCAATCTTTATTTAAAAATTAGTGTTCAGTATGTTATTACATATTGTGTTGCAAAAACATATTTCTTTATACTTTATAGAGAACCGACTTCTGTGACATATATAAGAGTTTACCAGTTTCATGCTTTTGGAAGGCTGATCATGTACTAAATTTACCTAAATATGTTATTATACCTAGATTTCTTGTGCTAGTACATTAATAATAGTCATTCTGAGGTTCCGCCCACGATTAGTAGCCAACAAAAATGAATTTAGCATGTTTTAGTTTTTTTTTTTTTTAAGAAATGACGACAGCAATATTGAGAGTAAAACAGATATTTCAGTTGTTATATGTAAATAGCAGTACCAATAGCAACTGTTATTTAAAAATAGCAGACTTGCCCATCTCTAATCCTTGTCATGATGACTTTTGTTTCCTGGGTTTATATTTCTCCAGGATTGAATTAGTCTCCTTAAACGCAGTGACTGGATTCAAAAATAATGTTTTTGTTGAGACACCTTTTTTATAGAAATACACCACACTCTTCATTTTACATTTGTACAAAATTAATTGCCATCAGATATACACATTACCTAGACTTTCAGGAAGAACATGTCCCAATTTTATGACATTTGTCACCTTCAAATTTTAGTGAAATCCTGGTATGATTGCTTCTACCTAAAACGAGCAATATTAGTATTTGAAACATTTTATATAGGTTGGGTAGTCACCTTGAGTATAGTTTCTTGGCGAAATAATGTACAAATTTCAAAATTCATGAGGCCCATGTACGAAGGAACGCAAATACTGGTATTATACATTCTGCTTGCGTGTGCCTCAACACCTGTTTCAGATTTTGAGGCCAAGACTACTTCGGAATTCTTGCTGTCTGATCTTGGGTATCTTGCTGTTTCTTGGATCAACTAAAAATTATTTTATAAAAAAAAATTGTTTGGGGACCTTAAGAAGTGGTTGTTGCCACTCTAAAATGTTTGTTAATACCCAAAAATGTTGAGCCGTTTCCTTATCCCGAAAAGTCAATGTAGATATTGAAGACTGTTACATTGGAAATTAAACATTGAGAGGTGTAAGAAAGTTAAAGATCTGGGGGTACTCTTTCAAGATAACTTCAAATTGAATACCCATTTCCGCTACCTAATAAACAAAGCATACAAAGTTCTTGGATTTGTCATAGGTAATAGCCAAGATTTGAGTGTAAAAACAACCACAAAACTTTATACATTTATGGTGATGCTTCATCTCGAATATACCTCCAATATTTGGTCACCAAATTGTTACACCACAGCAATGAAATTAAAAAAGTTCAAAAACGTTTGCTACGCTACCTCTGCATCAAAAGGAATGGCATATATCTCTTGATGGTATATTATAGATCAATGTTGGCAATCGTCCATCTGTGTTCTTTGAGTATTAGGAGAAAGACCCCTTGCTGTTATCTCTATATATAACATTCTAAATAGCAGGAAATATCCCGGTTGTGGATTGATCAATAGCGTTAAGTTTAGAGTCCCCAAAATTAGCTTAAGACTGCTCTCATCTAATCTCTTCTACATTAACAATGGAAGCTCTTAGCCCTTCACTTATATACTTAGTGTCTGCAATGATATGCTGTCCAATAACATAGTTCCTGACCTATTTAGCATCACATTTGGTGGGCTTAGGGGTATCAGGAAGCAAACCCTTCATGATATTGGCATACTTTTGTGCTGTTTAACCCTTCACATGTAATTACCTAATTGGTGTTTGTAAAAAGAATAAATAAATAAATAAACTTAAGTATTTGTTTTATAAATAGTACTGAATATTACTCACATGTAAAACCTCCACTTTCAATCCTGCAATTGCTGCGTTCGACATGTTGGTTACTTCTATCTTTAGTTTGATGTCTTCGCCAATCATAAAGGCCTCGCGTTCCATGTGAACATTCATTGAGATATTTCCTCCTGCACACCACCAGCAGCATATTGTTTTTTCGCCTTGCAAATTGGCTGGAAACTGTATAAGTTTCTCTGTTAGATTATGTAAATTGATTACTGTTTCAGTCTTCACTTAATGAAAATTAATTTTTAAGATTACTTAAAAACACCAAACACTTGGTTAAATTTTCACTATTCATTTGTTTTTATTTGGCATATGACTTCTTCAGAAATTGTAAATACAATGAATGCTAAAATTATATTTGCTTGCTCACATTTTTTATTAAGGATTCGGAAAGAGCGGAAAATTTCATGTCCGAATATGACTTTGACAATGACCTTGAACTTGACCTTCAAGGTCATTCCAAGATCAAAGTTTTATTGAAAAATCAACCAATTATAGCTAAATTAGGTGTACGGAGGTTTTCGACATAGCTGATTCCGAATCTGAAATCAGTTTTTCAAAATTCAATCGAAGATGACGGACCAATTTTTTTGAAAAAAGTCAACCAATTGATGCACAACCAATTAACGGTAATCGATGTTTTTAATCCTGATCCGGAAGATGATTCAAAGAGGGTATTCCAAATTAAAAACAAATTTGACGTTGAACTTGGCCACTACTTGTTTTGAAAATTTTCAAAAACTGATTTCATATTCGTAATTATCGACGTCGAAACCCCCCGTATAGCAAATTGGGAGTAGGTTGGTTAATTTTTTTCAAACTGATAATTTTCAAAATCTGATAACGACTCTGAAATCAGATTTTCGCAATCCTACAGGCCGGACCAGTTTTTCAGACAAAAACTGATTTCAGATTCGAAATCAGCGACGTCGAAAACACCTAATTTCGCTATAATAGGTTGATTTATCAAACAAGCTTTGATCTTGGAATGACCTTGAAGGTCAAGTTCAAGGTCATGGTTAAAGTCATATTGGGACCTGAAATTTTCCGCTCTTTCCAAATCAGTAATGAAAAATGGGGCTTCGTATTTAAAAAAATTGTGTATGGCGTCATAAAGACCACATTAATGACGTCATGAAAATATATTTATGTCATTTAGCTGAACGTCCTTTTGGATTATTTCTTTTGTGTAAGCAAAAAAATGGTGCAAATGACTTTCTTTTTACTTAATGACAAAGTTCACCCCTATTTTTGACAAGTTTACCCCTGTCCGCCAGCTCGATGGTAACGCTCTAGGCAGACGCGTCTTGTGAATTTGCTTAAATGCATCACAATCTTGTATGCAGCCAATTTTGGAACGTTTACTCGTTGATGAACATGACCAAACCCACCACTTTCACCCCCTTGGTTATCACTTCCACTGGCGCCTGCCTACAAACGTGATTTAGTTCAGAAACTGAACTTAATACGATGCATTCTGTCCATTTTCTCGATGACGAGCAAATACCGGCTCTATCTCTTAGACTATTACTACACAACTACTTCCACCAACTACACCCCCAACAAAAAAATCACACTCGAAACAAAAACAGATAAAACACTAAAGTTCCTAGACCTAACATTTAAAAGACAAGACAACAAACACACATTTATCATAAACCATCACACTCTGACCTTACCATCAACAAAAGTTCACACTACCCCATACAACATAAACTTGCTGCATATCACTGTATGTTACACAGACTCGTGACAATACCACTCAACAAAACCTACTTTGATAATGAACTTGAATGAATCAATTTATTGACAACTTATTAAATAGAAAATTCAAGAAAATTGTTATAAAAGAAGTATATCCCACTAAACCCAATCCCAAACCTTAATTATACCACACTCTCACATTCAATGGAAGCCCCTCACAAAAAATCTCCCAATTTCTACAGAACAGGAACATACATGCAGCCTTCTGAACAAACAACAATTTATCTAGACATATAAAAAATAATGAAGATAAGACAGAGAAAAATTCTAAGTCGGGTGTCTATAGGTTGAAGTGTGGGAGTTGCCCCAATTTCTATATTGGACACACTAAAAGATCTTTCAATTCAAGATGTCGCGAACACACTAACGCTTTTGAAAATCAATCAATTTACATTTGCGGACCACTTATTAAAAGAAAACCATATACCTCAAAATAAATTTGAAATTTTACATCTACAAAACAAAAGTAAAAAACTGTATCTTCTTGAATCCCTGGAAATTAACAAAAACAAAAATTCTCCGAATCTCTTAAGTGATCAAATATTTCGTCAAACTTAATCTTAACATTCATTTCTAAATAATATTATATTATCCATAACTGTTGTAAGCAAGGTTTCATACATGTATTATTTATCTCCCCACAATTGAAACGAGTATTTTATTATCCTACCTTTAATTTCTTTGTTAGAAATATAATTCTAGCTTTCATTCTATTTGCAATTTCTGAAGAAGCCAAACATATGTCTAATAAAAATAAATAAGTAGTGAAAATTCAACCAAGTATTTGGTGTTTTAAGTAACCTTAAGATTGTGTATAGTTTATTTAGAAAAGACAAGACACAAGGATGAACAGTTGGCCAGCATTAAAGAGGACACTCCCCAATGCTATGAAAAAAGAAGAAAATAGAGAAAAGTGGAAAGCATGATGAAAATGGTGACGGTAAGTAACATGAAGCATTATGAACTTTGTTCGAATTACAAAAAGCCTTACAAAATGTGCTCTGCAAAACAGGATTAATCTACAAAAAACACAAAAATTAAACTAACAGCCAACACGTTAAATTTTGTCTGCTATTCATAGATGTTAGTTAACTTGAAACCATCTTCAACTTACCAATGATATGGGTACCTCATTTAAATCTATAAGAGGTATCACGTGCAAAGTTTTTTCAACCTTAGCATCGAAAGCCATTGGTACATCTACTGTAGCTTTTAAGGAATATTTTATATTTCCATTAGCACTTTGATATGAACTTGGTAGGTTCTTGGGAAGTAAAAATTTAAAGGTAAATTCATAAGTTCCGGCATTCTGCGTACCTAAAAAAGAAATATTGGAAAATAGTATATTAGATGTTCATAGAAAACTTTATTATTGCTAATTGGGAAGGAGATTCATTCTCGAAAATAAAACTAACGATTCATTCACCTCAGAAACCCAAGATTTTCTGTATACGTCGTTCATATGTTTTTGTAAATGCCAGTGATGGTTTATAATTTTTTTAAACCCGGTAAACAATAATAAATGCAAGCCCAGATGAAGCTTTGAATATAATAAAGCGAAACGTTGGCAAGCATTTAACAAACCGTTTATTTTGATTGTCCTATTCCGACTATATTTTTGGCTTAAAACTAATGAAATGACTTTTGAAATTGTGATCGGTTAGTTATAAATTACTGAGGATAGTTGTTCCAGAAGTCGGCAATTTTAGAATATGAACTGACATCCTGATAGTAATAATAATAATAATTTCATCTACACAGACATATGTCAGGCTGATGACTCAACACCTATTCGACTGACAGAACAACAAGTTCAAGTATACCACCAGACAACTGATCAGAAACTGCTCAAATGGAAAGAGAAGCCGCTTCATGGAAGACATATAAATGACGTCAACCAAGATTATGTCGACAGTTCAGCGTCGAACTACTGGTTGATCTCTGGTCATATGTTTCCTGAAACGGAAGGCTTTATATTGGCAATCCAAGATTGCAACTAAGAACTATCTAAAGTACATCATCAAAAACCCTTCTATCAACAACAACAGATGCAGACATGGTTGCCAAACATCTGAATATATCCAGCATATCACAGGAGGTTGCCAAGCGTTAGCTGCAACTGAATACTGCACCAGGAACTAGCGCTGAAACTTGAGCTATCACAGTCGGTAAGAACACCCTACTATATATACAAACCAGAATCTATTTTAGAAAATAACAACTACAAACTGTACTGGGACCGGACGATATTGATCGATCGGACTGTTGCTCACAATAGACCAGATATAGTTTTGGTAGATAAAGTCTCTAGAAAAACAACCTTAATTGACATAGCAATCCCTAACAACAATAATATAAATATTAAGCAGGCTGAAAAAATATGTTTCAGGGGGGTACTATATTAACCTAAATATAATTTTAAATTTGGTATTCTTGGACCATTTCATTAAAAATAATAGTTCTCATGTTTAAACACATAGAAGTGACCTTCTTCCAGGCCCTTGGAATTAAGATTGTCTCGTTTTAATATTAAATTTTCTAACTTTAAAACTCTCGGAGGGGGCGGATTCTAGATCCGCCCATGTATATGGCATTCTTTGCCAATTCAGCAATCCGCTGCCTAATTTTATATATGGAAATTCAAGGTGTTTCGCCTGTCAAAATTGGATACTTAAATTGTAGTTTTTTAATGTGTCTGGTTTTCTTGAAAAACGTCTTTCCTAACCTCAAAAGGCCGACAAACAAAGGATTTATTCAATTAATTTTGACTATTTTACCTATGCGGGGGTTTTTGAGCTCGCCAATCACGAATCTGAAGTCAATTTTGAGGTAGATCCGCTTGTTTCACATAACCTCAAAAAAAACGCAATTAAAAATCAAGGTCTTTAAAAATATAAACGTTATTTTGAAGTAAAGCTAAATAATTTTCGTCATTCAAATTACCCTCAATCAAAGGGTGACCAACATTAACGTTTCAAGACATAGCATAGCGTTGTTCTTAACTCGCATCTGGTTAGGATTTTCAGATGTCAAAAATCACTTATTCCATCAAAATCTTTTCTGTGAACTCAGATATTGGTTATATTACAGGTGTGTATTTTATTTTCCTTAAATATTCGAAGAGTAGATGACTGTGCCTACCTGAAATTGACCCAGTTGCTAGAATACTCGATGCTGAAGCGCGTTCAGTTTGGTATCATTAAGCTAGCAATTGGCTTTTGTTTTCGTGTGTTATCCCCGTAACCAATCAACCATATTTTATGTATTTCCCCTACTTTAACCATATTGACCATATGAATTGCACATAATGAAATCAAATGATAAGTGTAGAAGTGACACAGATATAATCACCCACCAATTTGAAAAGACGTTTGAAAGAAAACTAAAACTGCTATTGTAACTTTTTCTAGTATTTATTTTATTGGTAATATTCGAAAGTAATAATAATAAGTCTTTCATTTTGATTATCAAGGACTAAGTAGAATATAAGTTCTGAATGTGTTGTAACGAATTTTGGCAATCGGGTAACTTATATTTTAATTGAGTAAATTAAATTAAATTAAAAAACCAAAACATTTTTTAACCTTTCTTTGGATACACCATAAGCTCTTAAAAAAATGAGGTTAGTAAGTCATTTAAAGGGTGTTCATTGTAAGTGTGAAATTTTATCGTTACAGGATGTCTATTAATAATCTAAAGTTAACAATTCTCTGGATTTTTTATGCATATACAGGGTGCCCTCATAATAATGGGACACAGATCAACTACAGCGTTCTGACATCAAATCAGGGCACTTAATCGTAACATACCGTAGTATAAAACTGCAAGTTAAGGGGCAAAACGGCGAACAAGCAAAAAATTTATACACACGGATTTCACAGGAATCCGAACAATACTAGCTGATGAATTTTGCCGAATAATCTAAAGGGCTTGTCTGGAAAAGAAATTCCGTATCAATTTTCTTATTAACATTTTCTCCAGTATGGGTGAATTGTATTGTGACGGAAATTCCTCAGATAATTCGTGGAATCGGCATTCATGCGATATTTCGGAGAATCCATCGAGATCGGCGGTTTGCTTTGATGTAGTTCTCGAAAAATCTAGTCAAGTCTCGACGGCTCTCTGACGTTCTGGAAAATTTCAAGCAGATTACATTTTTGTCAGTGGTTACGTAATAAGCAAATTTATAGACCTTCGCGTTTGGGTTAGCTGCTGTTTTCTGATAAGGTCACTTATATCTATCGGAGAATAACTAATGCACGCAAAATCCCGTACATAGAGTAATTAAATCCTCCGTATAATCAAAGCATTCTGAAAGTGAATTTTCATCTCTGGCCACCGTGCAGCCCAGATCTCAGTCCATTAGATTTCTTTCAATAAGGCACATGAAATTCATTGTTTACAGCCATTCTTACAGTACAAGAGAATCATTATCGAGGAAAACTCGAAAAACTGGAAATGAAATTTAAAATAATTCAGTCATTTTTTCCAGTTAGACAGGATCTAGGTAAATGGTGTCAGAAGGCTAGAACGCAATGCAAAGTATATCACTCGTCACATACCTACCGATCCGGAACGGCAAGAACGCCCGGTCAGAAAGCAACCGGCCACCGTCCCCGGTAAGAACGTTGTCAGCGGCAAGAAAGAGGCATGGATTACGTACAAACTCCATATATCGGCACACACAGCCCGGTTGCAACCCGGCGCCGGCGATTTTACCACAGTTGTCCTACAACTGTGCTTTTGATCGGTTCGTCATCTTCTATTACAAAATATGTTATATTCGATATGTCTACCACAAGCGCTAGATAACGACTGAGGGTAAATCAAGAAAGCCCGTCGACCGGCAAGTGTGTGGCGACGACCCGGTTTCTTTCCTGTTCTTATAAGAACAGAACAGAAACGATAGGTCTGTGCCAGGCCTAAGTCTTTAGCAATGCTAAGCTGTTTTTTTAAATAAAAACACTACATTTGATTAGTACAAAAAAAGTCTTTTTAGTCAAATACAACGCATGCTTCATAAAATTCACATAAAAAGACTTTCAAAACGTATGTCCGGCTTCCTGTAAAATACATGTGTTTCAGTTTTCACTTTGAACGCCATTTAGGTTACTGAAAAATGCAAAAGATGTAACTTTTTATGCACTAAGGTATGTTTGGTTTAATCGCTCTAATTGGACATCAGAAAGCTTAGTAGAACTGTGACCCTATACTTTCCGGACTCCCTGTATACAATATATGAAATATAGATATCACTTCATTTGCTTTTTAGAGCCAATAGTAATTGTTAACATAATTATTGGGAACAAGTGTGACCAGCTTTTATTCTTTTTGTCATTACGAGGCACTTTCGTGTTAAAAAATGTCGACAACTGATTTTAACTAAAAGCTCTTTAATCAGACTCGTTCTTACGACGATTTTCAAAACATTCCTGGAAAATATTTTCCTTAAAATGTTTTAAAACTTACCTTCACCAACAAATTTTTCTAGCCGTTCCAGGAACGTGTTATCCCCACTATAAAACTCAGTTCTTGCACTATTTCTGCTTGAGCTGTTATTATTCCTGCCAGATTTCCTCCAAGCTGTATGTTCTTTTCCATATAATTTCAAATTTATTCCTAGAAATATCTTTCAGTAGTTTTACATCATCTAATACACATTATAAAACAATTACCTCTAACATTCTTGTTTGTTTTAAAAACGCACACAACTTGTCCTTCTATTGTCTGTCCTGGATGGTACGCTTTATTAGTGTCTGCGATTATGTCTACTGTTATGTCGTTTCCAAACATAGTTAATAAAATACGGGATCAATAAATCGATCGTATAAAAATCAGAATGATCTACAGACCAGAAGTAATAGGTATACTTATCTCTAATCCTGATAAGTACTAATTGAGATAAGCATTCCCGACTAACAACAGTGCTCTCATCAGTTATCAACTTGTCCGCCAACATATATTACTCACCTTTTATATAGATAAACGAAATACGTTGAACGGAAAAATTGGTGAAAAGTATTTTAAAATATAAGTCCTTAAATCTAGATTATTTGAATACAGAGCCTAACTGAGGAGACAATTATGGAATTGAATCAGATCCGGACTGGGAATAAAATTCTGACAAGGCCTTCGAGGTCCAAGTACTCCATAAACCTAAACGTATTTATCATACATTGCCGTAATAACGTTGTAACCAGCCCAGGCCTGAATTAAATTGTTGTTATCATTAACTTTCGTTTGATCAAAAGATATACAGAATGAGTATTAACCTCTATGTATATAAGCTTGGGAGAAATTGTAGCGGAGGAAAATACTGACGAATAATGGCAAAAATGTAGCAAAACAATTTAATTTGTAAATTATTTCAAAGAAATGTTTACAACTACAATAAACAAGTCCATCTGATGATCGGGTAGTAAAATGAATAACACACCACCTCACCTGTCTTATGAGGCATTGAGCAGGAAATAAGGTGTAGACGCCTTGAAAAATAATCTCTCCCTGGGACCCCAGGACAGATCTGGAGCCAACGCTGCAGATGAATGAACGCAAGACTTTAGTGTCAGGACGCTAAAGAGGCGAACCAGGACAACGACCACAGAAACAACATGACATAAGACTTAGAGTCGAACCACAACGAGAATTCGGACCTCAGACAGTGTTGTGTATGGTCAACAGTTTGGGCTCATGAGAGTGAAAGAGAGAGAGATTCACTGATCATTTACAACCCGCATTGAGGTATTGAGGCAGTGAAGTTAAGGTACACCTCAGAACCCCAAACATGTCGATTCACATAACATAACAAACGGCCTCGATGACTCTAAAGGAGGCTAAAATTCTACTACACAACATTTAGCAGGATATTCCTGCCTGTATAGTTAGAACAAGAAGCAGCAATATTCAAATCGGATTTTATATTCATAAGTTACGTTCGAAGGAAATACGAAAATGACGTACACTTAAATGGGGCAACTTCCTAGCAAGAATGTATGAGGGCCATTCAATAACCCCACAACCTACTTCTTAACCCATTTCGTCAAAACTCTAGTCCTGAATGATAATAATTGTGTAATGTTTTCTTTATGTTTATGAAGTTGTTGGGACTAGCACTATATTTGAAAAAAAATACATTACGTAATGTTAGCATTTGTCATTGACAAAGGGACTTAGACCTCGAAACGTATGCAATATAAAATATTTTCTACTCTGGTGTCAATTAATCCTTCATCATTCAATAGATTTTGCACCACGCATCTAGTAACCACTTTCAAAAAATAGTCTACTATTCAAAGCAGCATTCTGCAAATAGCTTTCCTCTGAGAACAGAGCAAACCCCAACTACTCCAGTGAAATTTCCCAGGTTTTGCATTAGTTTTTGTTTTACTAGCCACTGTAACTGAGTATAGTAGGATACAAACTTCTATGGACTTGTTTGATCTGTGATAGTCATCAGATGAATTAAATATCTTTGTACGTTATTTAATTGTTATTGCTGTATTGTGTTTGCCTTCTGCTCAGATTTGGAGATAATGGCTTGAAAAGTAGTCCCTACGTATTTCCAATTTCATCTATATGTAGGGCCGGATTTACATAAGGGCACTTTGGGCACTGGCCCAGGTTCCCCACAAATTCGAGGAAAAAAAGTTTTGGAGAAAAAGTTTACAATCAAAAAAACAAAGATACAATGTTTATATTGTTTGAATATTGATTTTGAAAATTTATTAGTACCTTTTCTTTCTCTTGAACGTATATATAAATGATATTTACGATCTTTTTATATATGTGGCAACCCACTTTTTTGTAAATCCAATTTAAGATTTTTTTTAATAAGTGAGCAACTCTAAGCCTGTAATATAAACAGAAGATTTAATTAAATTTAGTAGGTAACTGTAGATAAGAGCGAGTAAGTTACATATTTTAAGCCAAGGGGAAGGGCTACTCAAGCAGAACTAAGCAGTTGTCAAAATCATTTTTCTCGAAGAGTTTATAACCGATTTCTTTGAATTTTTCTTTAATTTAATTTTTTTCTCTATTTTTAGTGCTATATATATTTCGTATAACTTTATTTATTTTGACGTATTTTATATAAGTAGAAATCTATTTATCTGAATAAGAATAAAAATATTACTGGCAATTTTGAATCCCTTAGGTATGCCCCCATTAGTTTTGTGCCCAGGGGCTCCCACCAGTTTTGTGCCCAGGGACCACCACCAGTTTTGTGCCCAGGAGCCTCCACCAGTTTTGTGCCCAAGGGCCCCCACCTAGTTAAATCCGGCCCTGGATATATTTTGTTGATGAACTAACGAGTAAAGCTCTGTCACCCATGTACTATTTATTAAATGTACAAATGAAAATTGAATAAGTGTTAGTAGAAAAATGACACTAATTATTTTGCAATATCTATTTAAATAAAATTGTCATTTACGTTTGTTTGTTATATTATTCTACCTTTTAAAGGCTGAATAATTTGTTAATAATAAATTTAAGTAATTTCATGTTAACTAAATTTTTTTTAAGGAAATTGCTGTATATTCCAAACGTTTCGGGGTCTAGAGCAGACCCCGTTGTCAATGGCTAAGAAACTACGAAAAAAAAAAACTAAATTTTTGTCTTTAATTTCCCCTTACTGCCTCTTTGACATACTTTATATCGTTAAGGTAAGAATTAAGAATGTGCACATAAATAAAACCACAGACGGTTCTAGTGTTAATTGTTAAGCTACTCATGTTCCTCAACTCCCACTCTCGATGATAATCTTAATTTCATATAGGTGTCCAATTCTCTAGAAGTTTTCAGACAAGTCACCGAATATACTATTGTAGAAGCTCCATGCATCTAGAGCATACCTTGAGTATGTTTATGGCTGATTCTCTTCAAAATTAGTTTTGATGTATGAGCGGGATTAGGAGGTACTTCTCGAATGATTCGATATCGTTGTACACTAGGAAGATTCTGGGGCTACTTATTATGGGATCATAACCTGACTAAGCATTCTTTAGGCAATATGCTGTAGCATACATTTCATCCCGTTCAATCTTGATGCAACAAAGAAGGATAAGATAAGATAAGTATTATGCATTTATTTGAAATTTTGATCAACAAATCACAATCGAGGAAATATAATTTATATCTAAAAAAGAACCGACTTCAGCTGACTGAAAATAAAAACCGTTTTAGAAACCTGTGTGCAATCAATCACTATTTTCAGACATATCTTCTTTTTTATCTCATTTAAGGTACAATTCAATTAAAAATTTTAGCGTATTCTTATCTCTCTTTTTCTCCCTCTCTCTTTCTCCCTATCTAATATGTATTCTTTTTCTATATTTTCCAAGTATATTTTAACTTTTTTATTTGTTTTATTATTTGGACCACTTTCTGTAAGTGTATATCTAATTCACTCTGTATTGCATGCTTCTGCGTATTGGTCACCCCTATATAACTTATTGGTTTATCATTTTCTGAATCACCCTGTACAACTATAATTCAACGCAACACAATATCGCAGTAGTCCTGATATCTTTAAAAGCACCCTGTATAAGTATAAATCCTCTCCAAACTATTGGCTCTTTCTATTGTTTAAATTATTCCTGTCTACCTATGATTTTACTTCACCCCATATGTCTAGTATTCCATTTATGCAACTGCTCATGGCCTACCCTATATAACAAAATTCACATTTTTGAACTATATTTTGTGAATATAATTTTACTCTACCATTTATTTCAACCCATGTCTATAATTATACCCCGTCCTACGTCCTATAATTCAAATGCGCTAACTATATTAATATTTTCTGCCATTTCATGTGACTATAAGCCCCTTAACTTAACTTCGTCTCTAACAAATACTTACTTCAAACGAATTAAAATGAAAACCATTACATCCTGTACGATGTACTTTCATGGCATATATTGACATTTAAATTAGATATTTATGATGAAAATTTGTCATTTACAATGATGTTTTATGTTTTTTTTACATATATTTTTCCGATTTTCAGAAAAATGGTATGTTTTACGTTATAGAAAATATACGGAATCAAGCTCGAACATATCTTTGTAGAATACAATTGATAATATTCACCTGATGACGATAGCAGATACACAGCTATTGAAACGTTGTGAGATCAACCACTTCAAGACGATGGAAGTCCAAGGAAACTTCGAGAAACGAGTTACATTGTCTGCCAACTTCAGACTAACAATTGATAATATTTAAATTGCTTGAGCCCTTTAAGAGAACACAGGGAAGATTCATTGAAATTCACTGAGATCTAGTCCCTTATTTAATTTTTTTCTGATTTTCTGGAAAACCGTAAATCTCATGTTATAGACAATTTAATGGGACCTTTCTGTAATGTTCCTTAATATAATACAGTTTAAATCATCAAAATTGCCCAAGCCGTTTTTAATTAATCGCTCATCATACATAAAAAAAAGTTGCATGCGAATTGATAACCTCCTCCTTTTTGGAAGTCGGTTAATAATCTTTTTTTTTGCTGAGATATGTAGGTTACATTTCAAAATAGAAAACTATTTATTTATTTATTATAACCGAGAGATTTTATTATAATATTTGTTCTTTATTATATAATTTAAATAAGAGTAAATTCGTCTACCGTTGTCGATTCTGGTAGGTCTTCCGAAGCTGCAATTCTTAGGCTGGTTTTGTGAACTCCTTCCAAGTAACAAAAGATCTGAAATGAAATTATAACACTGACTGAAAAGCTTCTGTAGAGTAGCCTCTTACATTTTAGTTTATACAGAATGTTTAGCAACAATGATAGCCTCTGTGGGGCACGAATTAAACCATAGTTCAATGAATATTAATTACAATAGTCCTTTTACCAAAGAGTTTTCTATAACCCAGTATTTTACCAAAAAAAACTGTCTTCCCAATTCGCTCCATAGTAATAGTATATGAGAAAAAAACTACAAAATGATATTTGATTTTGTATCATTGGCAGGTCGATTTGGATGAAATTATGACTCAAGCCTGAATTAATATTCCAACCACAGAAACCCTCACATCAATCCAAACTTTTTTTCTGTTATTGACGAATCGGTCGAAAATAAATAGGCAAAAATCTATAGAGTCTTAAATAACCTTTTACTTTATTTTGAATATTCATCTGGGATTTTGTCTCCTCGCAATGGTTTCCACAAACTGCCCTTAAAAATATATTGAAGTACAACTTATCTGATTTTTCAAAACCATTGCGAGGAGAGAAAATCCCAGATAACATTCAAAATAATCATTTACCTCCTCAATAATTTAGAAACTACTTTTACTTGAATATCAAGGTGTAGTATCTAAGGGGAGTTTGCAGAAACTGCCCGGAACACTAGTTGCCCTCTTATAAAAAAAACTCTCTTCTTTTAAGTTTTGAATAGAAATAACTGAATTCGTTATTAAACGTGTTTTTCTGTTCTGTAGATTGCGTTAGAGCGTTTAGACAATGGCTTACTAATACATTCTTTAATCGATGTACAGGTCAAAATTGTACCCATCCAATGATGACCATCTCGATTCGCCGAATCTTATACAATTGGATATTTTTGTGAGTGATTAATTATATTAGTTGATTTTTTCATTTGTCCCAAAATAAAATGACTTGTCTTCCAATATATTGTAAGTTACAGTTACCTATATTTTTAGGAAGAACGTGCCCCAATTTTATGACGTTTGTCACCTTCAAATTCTGACGAAATCCAGGAACGACTGCTTCTACCTAAAAAATCGAAAAATAATTTATGTCAGACATTTCTATTTAATATTTTATGTACCTTAAGAACAGTTTGTTGTCGAAATAAGATACAGTTTTCAAAATTCATGAGGTTTGTGTGTGAAGGAACGGAAATACTGGTACTATAAGTTCTGCTGCCATGTGCTCCAACTCCTGTGTCCGTTTTTGAAGCCAGTACTACTTCGGAATTTTTGCTGCCACATTTCGGAGATTTTACAGATTCTTCGATCAACTGTTAAAAATTATAGTATGGAAAATTGGTAACCCTTAACATGATGAAAGAATATCGTAACTGTTTCTTAATGTTAGAGGAATTCGTTAATAATATTACTCACATGTGAAATCTCCACTATCAGTTGTTCAAGCGATATATTCGACATGTTAGTTACTTCTATTTTTAGTTTTATATCTTCACCTATTACAAAGGCTTCCCGCTCCATGTGAACTCTCATCGTGATAGGTTCACCTGCCTTCCACCAACCACCTATTGTTTTTT
Source organism: Octodonta nipae (assembly GCA_034190945.1). NCBI lineage: Eukaryota > Metazoa > Arthropoda > Insecta > Coleoptera > Chrysomelidae > Octodonta > Octodonta nipae. Next base: position 137,918,324 of record CM067219.1, on the reverse strand, counting down.
CGTCTTGCAATGTTACTGGAAGCTATTAAATTATTTTAGAAATACTATTAAAATCCTAAAAAAATATATCAGTTAGGATAAGTTAGTTTGGCTAGAATTTCTACTAGATAACACAAGTCTACATGGTTTTCCATGAATATTTTGTGCTTTCAGAACTGCTCCCTAACCCTCCAGTCTTCAGAAAATTGCTGAAATTTCTCATTTTCAGCTTGTGCTAGTTTTTAACAACAGCTAACTCTCGTTTATAAGCTGTTGAATCACTACACTTTCGCTATCAAGTCCTTTGCTGATTCACCAATGTACTACTGAACTGCTGCCGATCCAATGCTTATATATCTCTCTCTGTCGGTTTCCAGAACATTTGGAGCAAGGTACACGTTTGCTCTACGGAAAGCACCTACAGTTTGATCAGACAGACATTTCTGTTGACCGAAGTTGCATGGTAATTACCGCTTCGAAAAGAATTGTTCTTAGTAGCACAGAAATGAGACGAGTTCTGATCGTCCCGATCGGATTCATCTTTGTTCCTGATGGGGAGCCAGTCGATCCAAATAAGTCCACCTACACTTTGGCGCTCAAATTTCGACCAATTTCGATAAACAACATCATTGATCCTCACTTCACCACTTCGTATGGAAAATCCCAAGCTGGTGTGAGTTTGGAAACTGGCCTTTCCTCCTCTGGGGGTTGTATAGCCACACCTCATCTCCGTCTTCGAACTGAATTTTGCCATTTTCCTTCCAAATAGTTCATGTGTGGCCAGCAAGTTTGTAGGTAATTGGTCGGCATAATCGTTAACTTAATTGGTCGGTTCCTATGATGAGCCAAAACCAAATTACACAGTAGACTCCTTTCCTTTCCAAACAGTACTCTGGCTGGAGTCAATCCTTGTACTGTTGTGAACAGATAAGCGATAAGCCAGCAGGAATAGAGGAATATGATCATCCCAATCACGCTGGTTCTTGCTTAATTTGTTTGTTGTTGCAAGGTAATGTTTGGTTTTAGTTTTAGTTGATGCCGGAACATCGCACAGAACTTTTGGAATACGTTAGGTTCGGAAGTTCCTACCTTGGGCCGAATGGAACTCTAACGATACACTGAACCTGCCTTAAAAACTGTTCCACCGGCATCGTTGCCACCGTAGTTGCCTCCTGATTAGGTATGGCATATTATTCAGATCCTTTACTAAAATAATCTATCGCAACCAGAATATATCTCTTACCATTTAGTAGACAAAACTCACGACGGATTATAGTAGATCAAGATACGGCAATATCGACCATTGAAATCTACTCTCAACTACTGATAAACGACGACTGAATCAAAACAACAACTGCATTAGTTTCTTAAGGAGTTGGTAGATGACGATATATGCGTGAAACTTTATGGAATATCTCGTCACGGCTAAACCAGTGTTTGTTAAAGATAAGCAGAAAAAAATTAAGAAATCCTACAATATAAACCTTTGAGATGTATGTAATTACCTAGAAAAACAATTTGTGGATATCATTTACACTTTTTTTGTCTGGGAAAATGGAAACTGAAATTGCCTATTAACTGTCTCAGGACCTAATGCTATTCACTTTACAACCACATAAAGTTTTTAATTGTACCTGCTACAAAAACATTCTTCATGAATTTGAAGTCAGAGCAAAGTAGGTCCATTATTCCAGTTAATTTAGTAGAGACAAAGTTAACTTTTGTCAATAAAGTTAGTTAGGCAACTTGAAAGGGGTTTTAACTTACCAATGATACGGGTACCTCATTTAAATCTATAAGAGATATCACGTGCAAAGTTTTTTCAACCTTAGCATCGAAAGCCATTGGTACATCTACTGTGGCCTTTAAGGAATATTTTATATATCCATTAGTACCTTGATAAGAGCTCGGTATGTTTTTAGGAAGTAAAAATTTAAAGGGAAATTCGTAGGTTCCAACATTTTGAGTACCTGAAAGCAAAAAAATGATCTTTTTTCATGATCATAAAAAATTCTGAAAAGGAAGAAAAAAGTAAGAAAGTTTCAGTGGTTTTTAAATTCGTGTAGTCATTCGTTGTAGTTTTAAATAAATTTTTGCTTTAATTCAGAACTTTTGTATGATTACAGAATTAGTTAGGGGTCGCTTTGTATTGTATAAGTTTCTAACATTTTTGTAAGAAATCCTACACCACTGCTTCATTTATTCTATCAAATTAGTAATGTTTGTTTTTTTATTGATTAATTGTGTCATTACCAGCATCTGCTATATGATTAATTAATGTGCTTGTATATTTGATATTTTAGGCATCAAGGCGAACTATATACAGTGGCGGACTAAGGCTAAAGAGGCCCTTAGGCAACATTGTAATTCCGGGCCTATTTTTCAATCATGAAACATACTTTGCGTTTGGTAGTTTTGTAAAACATAGATGCTATAAAAATGAGTGAGATTTTAAGATTTAAGTTTGGTGGATGTTTTTTCATATAAGCTTTTTTCTTATCAATTAATATTGTATTGTAGTCCTTTTTTGATTATTTTTAATTTACCGAAATTCAAACCCTTGGATGGGATCCAAAATTGACGTTTAGTAATGTTAAAATCTCTAGAGTTCGTGTACGCCGAATGTATCGTGAGCTAATGTCAAGCGTGGTTTAATAATATCCAAAATCGGAGAATAGTAGGCACTGGACGTCCAAGGGGCACGAATGAAGTTCAAGATCGACTTTTAAGACTTATGGCCTTTAGAAACCGATTTTCAAAAACTCCAAATTTCGCTGATGACTGATTAGGAAAACAAGGCTATCTTGTAAATGTAACTAATAAATGTAAACAATGTGCTTATTTTTCACAAATTAATTACCTGCCTATACAGTATATTTCTGAAGTTTATGCCAAATAAAAATAACCTCCGCCTCCGGCATTGCTAACATATCTACTGCTTAATCTAACCTGAATGTTGGAATTAGTAGAGTAAACAACATCGTTACCATCCATTTACCACAAACCTACATAATCATTCACATTACCTCCTGGCTTCCTTATCAATAAAATATGCATGCATGCAAATATGTATGGTTCATAAACATTTCGAAAAAGAATTAAATTTCATGAAACAAAAAACAATACTTACATAATAGTTTCGTTGACTAACTTACTGACAACTTAATTTAAAAAAAAATGTTTGAGAAGGTGTTTAATTTAATGTATATAACTACTAAAAACCCATAGGATTCATTCCAAGCTTTGACATTCCTGGGGGAAAGAAGTATTAAAGTTAATATATATTTAGTAAAACAGGATTTACATATTTGTCATAAAACCGCAAATAATATATCAAAGATATGAGGAATAGCAAATCAAGAGTAGGCAATAAATGTAAATCCTGGGTTTAGAAGATTTATTTTATTATTGATAAATTATATACAGTGAGGAGGCGTGGGTTGGAACAAATTCATGTAAAATTCAGGTGTTGGTTTTTCGGAAAAACGCTCGGACACTTTGTTTTTTTTTGGACTGCGGTTTTTTATGATGATAAACTTATTTATACAGAGTGAGCCAGGAATAAATTGCTACTATCAACTTAATTTTTTCAAATGAAAACATTTATTTAGTTTATTTATTAAGTATTTTTCATATAAAATTTCCTATACCGAAAATTAACAGTTATTAAAAAAAATTGTTTCAAAATTGAAGAAAAAAAATATCAACATATCAAATTAAATGTTCAAATTGTTAACCATTAACTAAGAAGGTTTTCAAATTCTGGTAACATCACCATTCGGGTTCAGTTCTGTTAAACAGGTATTATGTCATTTTGTAATAGGTGTAAGTGTAAATACTTTACCGAGTTAAGTGTTCCCTCAATAAAAAAAGGACCAACAATTAACAATAATCCAATGTGGGTTTTCTGATGCCCAATATCCAAAATAATTAATTAAACGTTTACCCTAGTCCTCTTTTAAATCTTTTTAACGTCTCTGAGTAGTTGGCTATGTATATTTTAATATATATACAAAGTGTCTCAAAAGTATGGAAACACCTGAATAATTCGCCATGAAATACTTTTTTTTGAAAAAATGATAAATATACAAATTTCAGGGTTATTTTCTAATTATTCAATGGTAACTTTAGATTTGACCGCGACCTGGACCTTCATGGTCATTTCTATGTCATAGTAAATTATTCAAATTGCAAACCTTATTTTTTATTACAGATTTGTATAACTATTAAATTTTATGTTCAAATATGACCTTGACCATGTCCTTAATAATTCAAGATTATTCCAAGTACAAAGTTCTGTTTTCAAATAGTAACCGCTGTTTCTTAAGGCTGCCCTAAACGTAGCAGAAAGTTTGCCATACTTGTTTGTACATACAAATAATGTTCGTCACCTATAATGTCATACAAATGACATCCAACAAGTTTTCTAAAATATATATGTGGCAACATTATTTTATCCCTACATTATTCCATCATGTTTGAAAGTTATGTTTGTACAATCAAGTTTAAGTACGAAAAATTAACTGCAACATGTATGAATTGATTTTATGAAAATGCATTTGTTTGTACAAACATATTGCATCACTACATGCTACAACATCTTTATAATTTAGTTTGGGCAAATACGTTTGTGCATACCGTGAAAGACGTGTAGTTCAAGGGAATGTTTGCGCAAACAAAGCATTCAAACAAAAATTCTGAAATCTGCGGCGTTTGATTTTTTGTTTGTACGATACGTTTGTACACACAACTAGCAGCGTCTAGGGATAGGAGACGAGTAAACACATTTAGGTTAAAGGGTAGTGACATTAAGACGAATGACTTAAGAAATTATTCTAAATAATTTATAACCGAATTTCTTGAATTGTACAGAGAGTTTCCTTGTTTGGTCGAAAATAAAAGCTAAAGAATATAGTAATAAACATGTTTCAGGAATAATTATTCGTAAGGACTTTGGTGATATGGCACAACTGAATTTCAAATAAATAAGATCTTCCAATAGCCAGAAAATGTAATGTTACAGTTAACCTTTCCCCGGTACTAATTGCTTCTCTCATTGTATCCTAATTTTTTAATTTGTGAGTCCATACATTTCAAAATCATATTAAATTAGTTATCATCCATACGTAAATAATTTTTCAAATGTGAATTTTCTGAAACTCGTAATTCGGTTAGTAAATTCATATCTGCAAACTGCCCTCTCTTCGTGTACCAATAGCTGCACATTTTATTTTCCTGTACATAGCTACAAACGATTTGTATGCATGTCTAGGCAGCACACTTGTGTATGATATATCTTTTTAAAAACATCTCGAAGAGATATTTGGCAGTTGCACTACACCTTCATACATAGTTGAAGAAACATGTCACACAATCTTATTAGTGAAAACAAATCCTTACGTCTAAACTACCTATTTTTTTATTTTGAACAAGTTTGACTAGAATGTTTAAATCAAATACCTACGCGTTCAAATAAGTGTGGCAAACTTATAGATATTTGTATCGGTTATCAACAAAACACACACTTGTACAATTAAATTGTTTGTATAAACAAGTTTCAACAACTTGAAGGTACGTTTAGGGGCCGCTTTATTTAAGATTCAGTAAGGGCAGGAAATTCTCATGCATTTCACGGACCTTAAATCGTTTAAAAAAATTCGGAATCCAAGATGCGGATCCACAATGACGGAATTTCTTCAAAATCTTGACAAAATCTTTTCAAATTGACCTTCAAAGTGTGGTTCAAGGTCAAGAACAAGAAGCATATTCGTACATATGATTTTCTGTACTTCCCCCTAAAATTTATGCTCTTTGCAAATCAACGAGATCATATGGGGTATGATAGAAAAATAACCGTGATCTTAGAATGACGTTGAAGGACGTGGTCTAGAACATGCTTAAACTTGAAAGTCCTAACCTAATCCGCAATAACAAATAGAGGTTCCCACTGAAAAAACACAGAACATTAAATAACGGACAGAATTACGTAAACACCTGTTAAACCTTACCTGCACCAGTCAATTTTTCTTGACGCTCCAGGAATGTGTTATCGCCAATATACAACTGAGTCTTGTCGCTTTCACTTCCTAAGTGGGTGTTATTGCCTTGAATTTCCGTCCAAGAAGTATGTTCTTTGCCACTTAATTTCAAAATTATTCCTAGAAATGCGTGCAGGTAGTTTTACGTCATACAATGCGTAAAATATTTATTTACCTCGAATATTTTTGCTCGATTTAAAAACGCACACAACTTGCCCCTCAACAATCTGTCCTGGATAATACGCCTTATTATGGTCTACAACTATTTCTATAATTATGTTATTGCTAAACATTTCAAATAAAGTCGTGGTAAAAACCCGATCGTATAATAACAAATTGATAATATATGGCTTAGTAGTAACAGATTTACTTATCCTTAACTTGATAAATGATAATAGCGATAAGACAATATTGTTGCTTTTAAGTAACGTAGTTTTTAATATCAGTAACTTTTTCAGTAGAATGATAAAGGATGTAGGTAAAATACACTATTATATTTTTAAGTTTAATGCCATAAATTCAGATCTGGTCAATTCAGAGCAAGTTTTTTTCTCTGAAGTTAAGTTATAAATGCAAAAAAAATGTGACGAATATTCATTGGACGAGTTGAAGAGTTAATCAACTAACCAATGTGGCAAAGGATTCGGAAAATTCTTATTCTACAAAATAAGACAAACTAATGCGGGTCGCAAAAACTAACGTAATTTATACTAACCACTTTTATAACTCTAATTGCACTCCACTCTATATTTTACACAATTGTATATGCAACTGCATATCAGCTTCTGTAACTCTTTTGTTTCTAAACTTTTTTGACTACCTTCTGTAAACATTAAATCTACTCCGCCCCATATTTCATTCACCATATAGACACGCAACTCATAGTGACTCTACTCTTTAAATCATTTCTTTTTCTAACATATTTTACAATCACCCGATATAACTATAATTATGTGCTCCGAAACCTTGCATTTTTTTCTAAAATTTTTAAACCACACTGTATAAGTAAAATTCTACTCCAGTACACATTTCCACTACCTTGTATATGACTCCCTATATAATATTTTTTGCACCACCCTGTATGCGACTGCGCCTAAGTACACTTTAAATGCTACCGCTAATGGCCTACCCTATGTAATTTTTTTCCTTGCCATCCTATATTACTATAATTGCACTCTGCTCTATATTTCAAAACACTCTGTATATGCAACTGCTTATAAGCCATCCAATAAAATAATCGGTTTCTTTCTCAGTCAATTATATGCATATGTAACTGCCCAAGAAATGTGTGCCTCCAATTAACATGAACTCGCACTCGACCAAATTATTTTTTTGCAAGAAGCTATTTATGAGTGCAACCGATAACTTCCCTTAGAGCATGTTTGTGATCAATGGTGCTGAAGCCAATGCCGAATTAGTCAAGTTCTCGTCGTTGAATTAATTCATCACTAAATTCATTAATCTATATATAAATAGGCAAAGACAAAACGATTAGGTACCATTTACTCCTCTGTCTCTCAACCGATTTTCTTCATTTTTGTTTTGTTTAGTAGCTATTGACGACCGTCAGTTATTAATTTATAATATTGGTTCCTTCATTAATAAAAAATAATAAAAATCATTATTTAGGTCCATACTGTCAACGCCAAACAACTGACAGTGCCGCCGCCGCCAGACGGTCAAAACTTCAAATATTGAGTAATTATATATGGAGCGATCGTTAGATGCCGTTGTATTCTTAGAGCATGTACTTCTGGAAGTGCAAGCGTTGTTATTGTTTGGTGGTCAATGTAGGATCAGTATTGATTTTTCGAAAGCGTTGCAGTAACTTTCATATTAAATATTCTATTTTCAATGTGAATTTAATTATTTGATTAATATATTATTATCACAACCTTCCCGAAGGTGTTGTGTAAAAAATTGTCATACAGCGGACAATAGAGAATGTATTAAATATTTAAGTTCTCCTAGGGTTGTGGGTCCTCTCTTTTCTTTAGTATTCCTCAACATGATGGACGAAAACTTTTAGGTTGCAATTATTATATCGAATATTTTGCCAGGAGCGGTTCTAGTCAAAAATGTGTGGGGTCATTCATTTGTCAAAAATATTTCAAATACCGACATTTGATTATATTTTTATTTTCTTTTTATTTCAATAGATGTGTCAATATGAGTGAACAATCTTGGTCATTACATCTACTTCTCCGATTTCTCCACAACTCTGTTTCTTATAAAAATATACTTTTTACAATTTCATGAAATAGCGTCGAATTTCGACCACTGGACGATCACTAGTTATTAATAATATGATATCGTTATTCCATTGTTCTTGTATGTGTCCAGTTCGGCCGTTTCACCGATCTTTCCTGCTCCTCCCCCCTCTTCATGTTCTTGACTGCTGACTGCATTTATTTCACGCGAACCTCTGGTGATTCTCCTTCCATTATCTGTATTTGAAGAGTTTCTGGGGTTTATATAGAATTTGATGACATATTCTATTATTTTGTCAGATATAAAAACACAATTTTTATACAATGAAACAGTTTTCTCAACAAAAATATAATCAATAGAGAAAGCAATATAAATACATTGTTCATTGACTGTCTAGAGACTGGGAAATACTACTAATAGGTTTGTTCATAGTAGCCAGTTGCCAACGATTCCAACGGTTTGAGAAATTCTACTCCAATCGAGCATTCGCCCCAGTTAACTACCGAGCGCGCTGGTTGGCGCGCATATATATATATAGACATATATATATATATATATATATATATATATATATATATGTCTAGTCGTAGGCTTTCACGGATGGAACAATGTGAAGAAATATTTATCCGGGAATACTCCGTTCGTTAGATTGATTCATCTTGAATCCTGCAGACGTTTCGCCAAGGTCTCACGTGGCATTCTCAATACGTAGTTACGGTGAACTGAGAGGTGATAGGTGATCTGCCTGAGCTGTTTATTTTATGTCTCCGTCGGAGGTCGTATGGCGCCTGATTGGTCGGAGTTGACTCCGCCCCCTTCGCTGCCATGTCGGTGTGTTTTGCTTGTTGACGGGTTTATATTTTGCGTAGCTAATTGTGTTTATTTTGATGTTTTGATATAATTGTCTTCCATTTGTTAGAGAGGTGCAGGGCGTCGTCTCTTTTATTTAGTTGTCCAGTTTCTCAATTTCAATAGCTTCTCGTATTAGTCTAGTTTTCTAGTGAGGAGTTTGTGAGATCTGTTTACAACTATTGAAATTGATTTTGTGGCCCGATTGTTGCTGGTGTTGAAACAGGGCCGATGTCGTTTGTTTTTTTGACAGCTAATTTGTGTTCCTCTAAACGGGCTGAAATTCTCCTGTTCGTTTGTCCGACGTTACCTTATCGCACATTCCGCAAGTTATACTATATACCCCTTGGTTTTTAAGCTTTACTTTTGATTTGGGATTTCCTAAACTGGTGCCTATAGTCTGGTGCGGTTTGTATGCTGTCGCTATGTTATGCCTTCGAAGAATTCGGCCAATTCTGTCCGTTGTCCCTTTGATGTATGGTAAGACTACTTTTGGTTTTTCGGTGAGGTCATCTTTTGGTCTTGTTGTGCTATTGCTTTTTTTGATAGTGTGGTTTGTGTATCCGTTTTGTCGTAGAGCGGTAGTTATCTGTTTTAATTCGTGTGTATTGTTATTGTCGTCTGTCAGTCGTATGGATCTGGAAATTAGCGTGTTGGCAACTCCCTGTATTTGAGATGGGTGGTGGTGAGATTTGTAGTTTAAATATAAGTTCGTGTGTGTCGGCTTTCTATATACGGTGTGGTCGAAATGTCCATTTTGGGGGTTTTTTCTTACGAGAACGTCGAGGAAAGGCAGCTAGTTGTTTTCTTCAAGTTCTAATGTAAAATGAATCCTGTGGTGTATAGAGTTTAGGTGCTCCAGGAACTTGAGGATTTCTTGTTTACCGAAAGGCCATATGACAAATACGTCATCGACGTATCTTATCCATAACTTTGGTTCAGGTTTGCTGGTTGTAGTGCCTTTTTCTCGAAATAGGTCATAAAGAGATTTGCCACAGCTGGTGATAGTGGGGACCCCATTGCGGCTCCGTCGTTTGTTTATATATGCGGTTGTCATACATAAATAGGCAGGCACCTGGTGAGCGTGTCGTTGGAGAGCTCTTCATTTGCCTTGTCGAGGAGTCCATTATCATATCTTGTCCTCCACCGGTTGCTTGGATTAAGGACTTGACATCGATATTAGCTATGATATTTCTTTCTATGAAATGCTGTTGAGAAGGCGTGTGAAATGTTCTGAGTTTTAATGTAGGAACCTGCTTTTTCCACATTGGTTGTAGGGTACTTGCTATTTTTCCAAGTTGTGTATACCGGCGAGTTGAAATTTAACTATTTTGAAGTGGTACCGTCTTTATGGATTTAGGCAAACCGTAGAGCTTTTGGCATCCACTTGATTTTTCTCTGGGGATCAGTTTTTCTGTAGCTGTTCTTCTATGGGTATGGCTTGAAGCTTAATTTTGGATTCCATGTCTTTTTCTGTTACGGGACGGGTCTCTGGGCGATGGTTTTAAGTTGAGTCATTGTCGAGAAGTTGCTTTATTTTGTCCTGGTACTCTATAGTGTTCATTACGACGGTTGAGAGTCTTGAGGGCTTTCATTTCCTGTCGACTTATCTGCTCTGGCGTTGTTTATCGCAATTTGCGAGGCTCGTTTCGACATTGGAGATGATTTCCTCGATCGGAATTTTCTTCGGAGCTATAACAAAGTTGAAACCTTACTAAAAACACTAATTTCTGTGGTAGATAGTGGGTAGCTCGAGATGTTGTGGACACTGCGGATATTGTCGTCGGCTGTGGGTTTGTTCGTATTTCCGAGACTTTGTTTTTTCACTTAACATTCTTTTGAAGTCGGTTTTTGTTTTTTTTTTATGTAGTTATTCTATTGGCATATGATTCTTCTAAATGTGCTTCTTACTGCTGGCAAAGCCTTGACGTAGCTTCACATGAACTCTATTATCTTCGTCCTTTCGACTTCTTTCTTTCATAAGACTCCTACTAAATCATACCTCTTTGGTCTTGGCCTTCATATATCCTCTCTTAGCTTCTCTCTTCACTTCTGATGCACTGGAGACCAGTGGTGTACCCAGAGAGATAAATCACAACATTTTTCACTACGTCTGAGTTTTCAGTTGTTAAATAATATTCATAATGGGGGAGGGAATTCTAATCCTTATAATTTAGTACTACTATGCAAGAGATTATTAATAAAATTTTACTAGAAGACCCCGCCAAAAAACGAGGAATGAACCCCCCTCCCGAAACACTAGCCCGGGCACGCCTATGCTGGGGACCAAAACAAAAATCAAAGATATGAAGGAAAAATATTTTATTATATAAAAATAGCATTATAACATTCCTATTCAATTAATTTTTAACAAATATCCATAATGATTTTAGCAAATAACTAATTATTATTTTGAACTTGTTTATTTGATAGGACGTTGACAGAATGAGATTCTAATATTGAGTAATACTCATCCAAATCCTGATTATGGCATGCAGAAGTGTAATATATATCATATCCCATACTATTCCAAAAAAATTGGATGGGTAAACAAATCAGGTGATCTTTATGTACAGTCCAAAGTCTCTATACCGTACTCTTATATGAAAGCCATTGTGTAAGCTGCATTTTGTTGAAAGATTACAATTGGTATGGTTTGTAGGTAAGTACGTAACCTTATTAATATGCTACCGAGCCGTCACAGTACCAATGATGCGATATAGAGGTGATTTGCTTACCATACAAATGGCGCTCCACACCAAAACACTTTGCTGCCAAATCGATATTTTAACTCATATCGCAAATTATCCTGAACCTCAAGGGCCCAAACAAAACTATTATATATATATATATATATATATATATATCTTATAATTTCTTGCTTTCCTCCCCTAGGGAGATACTGACTCCAATAGTACGCTGTAAATATATATAACACACACACATATATATATATATATATATATATATATATATATATATGTTGTAGGTGGTATCCGGGAATTCATTCGCGTAGTTGATAACGATCCCTGCGGGATCGATGGTAAAATGACGACGTTTCGGCAGAGTCACATCTGCCCTCTTCAGGTCGGTTCGCAAATTCTTTTAGCCTTCTGCTTTCGCTTCTAGTTACTCGAATACTAAGATTTTCAGAAGCGTCGCACTGTTATATTGTCGCGGCTCGGCGCCTATTGGTTGGCACCGTGAACGGCTGCGTGTGATTGGCCTTGTAGACTTAACAAGGCACTGTCTGATGAACACCTATTTTGTTTACGAGAACCAACGATACAAACAAGTGGAAGGAGCTCCAATGGGATCGCCACTCTCACCAGTTATATCGAACCTTTTTATGGAGAGCTTTGAGGAGTTGGCACTAAGAACAACAACTCTTAAACCAGTTTGGTTGCGATATCTGGATGATACATTTGTGATTTGGCCTCGATATTATTTTCAATACAGACAGAAAAATAAGCACGATGTTGAGGACTCCGAAGACGAGGATCCCTTTAGAACAACACGGATGTGTACGGATTTCATGTGCAGACTGTCATAAAACTATGTGGGGCAAACTAATAGAAGAATTCAAGCTAGAGGTGATTAACAACAGAACGCTGTAAGAAAGCAGGAAAAAAAAAATATCCATTGCGGAAAACACGACACCACGATGTCACACCGAATA